>JASEVX010000006.1:56729146-56782032 GCA_031761405.1 Serripes groenlandicus | reverse complement strand
TGTTTACCGTAGCTATCATTGTGGCCGTGATCGTGACTATATGTAAACGTACGAATCTCTCTTTCTCTCTCTCTCTCTCTCTCTCTCTCTCTCTCTCTCTCTCTCTCTCTCTCTCTCTCTCTCTCATCTCTCTCTCTCTCTCTCTCTTCTCTCTCTTCTGCTCTCTCTCTCTCTCTCTCTCTCTCTCTCTCTCTCTCTCTCTCTCTCTCTCTCTCTCTCTCTCTCTCTCTCTCTCTCTCTCTCTCTCTCTCTCTCTCTCTCTAAGAAACATATGATGAAAACAGGACCAACTACCTAACCCATTACCCGGCCAGAAATGCCGTTTATAAATGATGGACTGAAGGACAACGGTTTAAAGGCTTCTGAAACACAATAAAAAACCAAATGCGTTCATAGACGCTAAATAATTACCACCATTCTTGAAAAAACATTTTTCTCCACAAACCAAAATTAGTTTTCACAGATAAGCTCTGAAACTTCCTATGATTTCAGACGACATGATTTGATGTCGGTTTCTATTAAGCGCATAACTGATTTCACCGTTTTGTAGGACGAAGAATTACAAGGACTGAAGGCAGACTCGTTCAATTTACTGTCCTAAACAGAGACCAGCATGTATTAACAATGCATTACAAACCTATGTATAAGTAAGTTAACATATTGTATACATAATGCGCATTCTCAGTTTAACTTTAAGTATTCTCTATTTAATAAAAATGTATCTCTGTTCCCTCCGTCGTAGTTTGACTATGAATATAACATTAAGAGGAAAATGATATGAACCATTTTCTAGGTAAATCATCAGGGGCGTAGCTTTGCAATAATCAATGTGTAGGCCGTCTCGTGAGAAAATCAACATTGTGGATTCTGCGTAAGTTATCGACCCGGATCAGCCTAAGCATGCCACACAGGCCTACCCGGAAAGACACTTTTCGCCCCCTGTGGATTTTCTGTTTCAGGAATCACTACTCTATACATCTATCCCCCTAAGACGGAATGTGTCGGCCGGATCGGATCGATACATTACGCAGATGTCTATCACCGCAGCTGCATTTTAGGGCATTTTGAGAAGAAATGTGTAGGCACGTGCCTACAGTGCATTAAGGGAGCTACGCCCCTGATCATCCACATAATATTGTATTATCCATCTCGTCAGACTATATATGTGACACGGACGAGGGCTATCACAGGACGCATGGGGAATCCTTCGTGACCGAGTGGTTAGCGTCGGGTATTTGGAACCGGGCGTTCCGGGTTTGGTCCCGATTCGCGGCGGTCAAGGTGGAGTGCCCTTGGACAATGCACATTTCCCAGCCTAGTAGTGGTTTGTTTACCCAAGGAACATGAATAGGTGAACTGTCACAGGGAAAATCAAAGCGCCAATGGCACTGTAGTGGCGATCGTATGGAAAATCCTGCAAAGTAACAAGCAGTATATCGGTGTAGGGCTTGCGATGACTCTGGTGCGGGTATATTTGAGAATGTATCAACCCTGCATCTTTTGACAGTAGAATAATGTTAGTTTGCGAGAATGTTGTCTTGGTGATTATTTCTGAAATTGGTCATGATGTGTTCAAAATTAGGTCATTCCAAAGTTATGAAAAATCTAGTTGGTATTCGATAGACAACCGTTTTAGCTCATGAGAATGGCTATTTGTAATCTAAATTGTTCGGGTAATCACATGTTTATCACCAGGTCGTTAGGCCATATTAAGATAAAATATATTTTTACACTTTAGAAATGACTAAATTATCAAGAAAGGAGAGAAAACAGTATCCATTAGTTTGGTGTTTGTTTCAATGATGTCCGATATTAAACAGGTCTGTTCAATTTAGTCCCTTCACATTGCATGATTGAGGGTTGTCAGAGACATATAAACACAGTGTATTTATATGTCTCTGAGGTTGTTAAACTGCTTCGAATAACGTGAGTGCAAAAACAAACACAAAACATGCTCCAAAAGCACAATTTCACTATTTGCCAAACTGTTCAATTTATAAAAATATAGGCATATATTATAATGCTCGATCTCCAAACTAAATTAGGCTACACTGTCAGCATTGATTGCTAATTGACTCTAGAACGTGTAGACGTGTATACATAACGTGTGTACACACTGACATCGTGTGTCCTTTAAACCTTTGTAAACCAGTCTTATCATCTAGACGCTTTCATATATTTAAACAACTACAAAATAAAGAGTTTATAATATTGAGATTTACAAGCTCTTCTGGTTTTTGGTCTCGCGAGCTATTTATAGAACCTTTTGGAATTTCCAGATTTGAGTATCATCAGAGTTGCCGTTATTTAGTTTAAACTTATTTATTTTAAATCGATTGCGAAACAAGCTTTAAGCTTATATTAATCACGCTCGATGTTTGCTTCCTGGATACTTAACCAGTACTCGCGCCGATTGTGTGGAAAAATCCCAAAGTCAGGACCCGCTCATCAAGGGACTCGAACCAGGGACCTTTGATGTGAGAGGCCGACGCTCTACCTCTGATTATTACCTCCGTTATTTGCAAGGCAGAACGCGCAATGATATTTATTATCTGCCAAATCATGACGAAGATAATATTTACATATTTTAACTCTATGTAGATAATGTCTCGATAAAACTCAAATATTAGTAACAATCCGGTACCAAAGTAGCACTGACATAATTATTATTAATCACGTGTCTGCATCAATGATGGAACTATAACGGATGTGAGTAAATTAGTTTGCAGTAAGGAAAACAAATATCAACCGATTGTTCAAAACCGACTATGTAAATATTTTTCGTTGTTGTCGTTTCTGTTAGCATTGTGGCGATTGTCAAACCAATCGCCACAAAAACTGTACATAATAATGTTAAAAACGGTGTAAAACCAGGAGGCATTTCGTTCAGATAATTGACGAATACGGGGAGAGTCCACGTGGGAAGGTTATTTATTAGATACATAGGACGAATGACGTGTGTGTGTGTGTGTGGTACACAAGCGAATTGGTTATAACACACTAGGTTGACTGGCAATCGTAATAGAACCGAACTATTGATGAAAACGGCGTTATACTCCAATCAAATCAATCAATTATATGTGTGAAAATAACTAGGTACGCCTTGGGCCGACACTGACCCAGATTTGTCCAACATTGCTAAGAAGGAATATAAAAGGATTCGAGCAATGCAAAAATAAATTCAATTTCCTCACTAAGCGGATATGACGTATACTTATGACAATTCACCATATGATTAGTTTATATAAAAAGCCAACATGTTAAGCTCGTGCATAGGGAAATGTATAAGTTGGCTTGTATACACAATGTAGATCCAGATCAGTCTGTTTATTCGCACAGTCAGATCGAAATCTACACTGTTCTCATAGTACTATTACCTTAACACCCTTTTTAGAAGTTTGTTTCTGTCAACTTGTGCAAGGTTCTGATAAAACAGAGCAGATTGAAAGGCTGATACATACATACACTGTTCAGAAATGATTAATCGTACATATTATTGTACACTGAGCCATATATGCTATATATTCCTTATTTCTTTTTAGGGTAGAGTGAGATTGCATTATGGTTTTTTAAATGGGAGCTTGTCAAACGTGAAGTTCTTACAATTACAAAACACAGATGCTTGTAATAGTGATTCTGTTTAAGTGCCACACTGTTTACAAGCGTTGACGGAGCCAAACAAGCTGTTTTGTGGACAAGGTTGATTCCCTACAGTGGTGTTAATTGACAGTTCTATTTGGTATGATATTTTAAGAAGTCGCCTGCTTTACCAGCGTCCGATGTAAAACAGGAGTTAAATATCGTAAAATGGACGTGTTCAATATCAATTCAAAGTTAAACCTATTTTGGGAAAGGAAGACATTTCTTGATTTGAGTAATTTCTACTTTTGCACAATGTTTACTTTTAAAAGTAGCGGCTAGCCTGCTGCTAAGGTATCCATTGTGGTAGTTGCAGGGAAGGAATAAAGAGACTCGTTGATTGCATGTCGGTGTAATAAATGTTATGTGTATGTTGAAAGTCATTGTCTTTTTAACTTTGAGCCATATTGTTGAACATTTATCACGAAGGTGATGATATATGTAGACCACAAGCCGTATACTCGATGTTCGGATCTATTTTGGTAAAACATTTGTTTCCAGATCATTCGTCGCATCCAATATTCAAAACTGCTATGAATATTCATTGTTTTTTAGCTCGACTATTCGAAGAATATGAGAGCTATATACTATTCACCCTGGCGTCTGCGTATGCGTCCGCGTCGGTGTCTGCGTCACACCTTGGTTAAAGTTTTGCATGCAAGTACTTATATACTACATGCATTGCATTTAAACTTTCTACAACCTACCCAACTTTCACACCTATGTAGAGTATCAAGTTAGATAACTGTATCCTGCATATTATGCAAGTTTTGGCTCAATTTTTAAACATAGATTGCTGGTTAAGGTTTTGCGTGCAACTAAATTAGGAGTCCATATCTCAGAATGCATTGAATCTTTATACAACCCTAGCTAACTATCAAATATATGTAGATTATCAAGTTAAATAACTCTATCCTGCATTTTATGTAAGTTATGGCCCTTTTTGGACTTAGAAATTCTGGTTAAAGTGTTGTGTGCAACTACATTAAAAGACCATAGTAACTGCTTTATGCATTGCATTGAAACTTTTATATACAGCCTTTCCCAAGCATCATACCTATGTAAACAAAGGTTCATTCCCGATTGTCCCACATTTTTGGCTAAAAATCGATGTAGGAAAATCGGGAAAAAATACAGGTAAGGTGTCGGATAATCCCTGCCCGCGAGTAAAGTCCGCCGAAAGTGATGATCGAACTTGGCCTAGCTGGTAAGGCATTTAACCTTGTTACCAAGTTTGAAAAAAAACGGTTCACATTTGTGGCAGTAATTGCATGGAAACAGCAACAAACGACATTTTGTGTTAATCAAGGGGCCATAACTCCACCGAATAAAGTCCACCGAAAGCGACGATCGAACTTGGCCTAGCCTTTAAGGCATTTAACCTTGTTCTCAAGTTTAAAAAAACTGGTTCCCATTTGTGGCAGTTATTGCACGGAAACAGCAACAAACGACATTTTTTGTTAAATAAGGGGCCATAACTCCACCGAATAAAGTCCGCCGAAAGTGACGATCGAACTTGGCCTAGCCCTTAAGGCATTTAACCTTGTTACCAAGTTTGAAAAAAAAAACGGTTCCCATTTGTGGCAGTTATTGCACGGAAACAGCAACAAACCGCATTTTTTGTTAAATAAGGGGCCATTTCTCCACCGAATAAAGTGCGCCGAAAGTGATGATTGAACTTGGCCTAGACCTTAAGGCATTTAACCTTGTTACCAAATTTGAAAAAAAAAACGTTTCCAATTTGTGGCAGTTATTGCACGGAAACGAAGTGTGACAGACAGACAGACAGACAGACAGACAGACAGACAGACAGACAAACATTCTTATGAAGTGTACTTGTGGGGTTATTTCCTTTGATGTTTTTTTTTGTGGGGTACACCCCACAAATATGCAATTCATTCCGTATTAACTTCCCTTTAACGGAATGAATAACATTAATATGCAAATGAGATACCCGTTATATAAAATAAAAAAAAAGGATTTATCTAAGTGTCTTTATAAGGGTGGTAGGTGGGCTTTAGCTTTAGCAGAACACCGCACCCCACAAGTACTCGTCCAGACGTACAAACCGAAACTAATAACCCCCCCCCCCCCCCCCCCCCCTTTTTTTCTTCGAAAAAGCGGGGGATAATAAAATACAGTGCGTCAGTCTAGCAGGTGCGCGTATGTAAAACACATCGGAATATTTATTCAATTTTAGATGTTTCATAACTAAGTGTTTTTAAACAAACGCAATTGTAATATGCTCAAGACATTTAAATTTGCTTTTTTCTAATAATAACTCGTCCTCCCATGTCATTTCCGAAAACCTATTAAACATATAAGTCGCGGGCTTCTGCTCGGCGACTAATAAGTGGTGGAATAGTCGAGCGCGCTGTCCTCCGACAAATCTTGTTATTTGTTCATTTTACATTGAATATGACTGTACTTGCTTAATTGACATTTGTAAAAAAATTAAAAACGTATGCTTATTTTTTGGGTTTTGTTTTATGCACAGGCATTTTGTGGAATTTGGAGAAGTGTAAAAGCATCCGCCTCGAGTGCAAAAGCTGAGGTGTTCGTCTCTCTGCCGGATCATATTAAACACTTTAAAATTGTTGTAATAATTGTTCCCCCTTAAGCGTTCAGGGTTGTGGGGTTAGTATTACGACATACTCACTGGTGTCAGGGTAAATGGTCCTGTAGAACTGGTAACTCAGCAAGACAACCCCTTGATATAATCGAACAATTGATGAAACGGGCGTAAGACAGCATACAAACGAAGGTACATTGAGAACAGATTTACTTTTAAGGGCATTTGTTGATTCCTTCTCTCAATTTATTAGTAAAAATATCAACACTCATTAACTCTTTCAGCGCCAAAGGCAATATTCAGGTTTTTGCAAACAATACTGATTCAGGCGAGTCAGCTCGTAACGAGCTGTCTCACCTCAAATCAGCATTGTTTACCTTTTAGTTATCAAAATAGTCCAAAATTGTATTACATCAGAAATGGAGACGCCCAACTTTGAACATGGAAGAGTCTACTTTAAAAAATTCGGCGCTGAAAGAGTTAAGGAGTCAGCAGCGGAATCTGTCAAAAGAAATGTTTGTTTCTATTGACATGTATTGCAAACGATGAGTAAATAGCCCTGGCCTGGCTGCATGTTATTATCTCCTTGTGACAATGGCGCCAAATAAGGGACCGTGACAGCACTGCTTGGTCAGTATTCCAGCTCTCAAAGTGTGAGTTATAACATCCTTTGCACTAGAAGAAGACGAATTTTCAGTTAAGCAGGGGTGTATGTCACGGTCTGAACTCATACACAATTGGAGAGAGTGTATGTAGACGGCCCGGTTAGTACAGTCGGTAGAGTACTTGCCCTGAAAGCGATAGGTCCCGGGTTCGAGCCCCGCACTGGCTGAATGAGGTAATTACTATCATTGTTTAGAGGATTCTGGTATGACCCGAACCGGGATTAAGCCTGCGAGTCCGTGCACGCTCTACCACTTGAGCGCCGGTGCGATCAGGTTCAATTTACGGGGTAAAAATCATTTTAAAGTTTAATAAGTTTATTCAGGATAGTGTCAAATAGAAAGGTAATACTAGCAATATACAGTTAACTACTATAACGTAATATATTAATGAAACAAACTATGATAACAACATGACGACCAACATGAAAATATGGCATATAATTGACCACTCATATACCAGTGTTACTGTCACTAGTATATAAACCATCATTAACCACTCATATACCAGCGTTACTGTCACTAGTATATACACCATCATTGACCACTCATATACCAGCGTTACTGTCATTAGTATATACACCATCATTGACCACTCATATACCAGCGTTACTGTCGCTACTATGTAAACTATCATTGACTACGAATATACCAGCGTTACTGTCACTAGGATATAAACCATCATTGACCATTCATATACCAGCCTTACTGTCACTAGTATGTAAACCATCATTGACCACTCATATACCAGCGTTACTGTCACTAGTATATAAACCATCAAAGACCACTCATATACCAGCGTTACTGTCACTAGTATATAATCCATCATTGAACACTCATATACCAGCTTTACTGTCACTAGTATATAAACCATCATTGACCACTCATATACCAGCGTTACTGTCACTAGTATATACACCATCATTGACCACTCATATACCAGCATTACTATCACTAGTATGTAAAACAATCATTGACCACTCATATACCAGCGTTAATGTCACTATTATATACACCATCAGTGACCACTCAAATACCAGCGTTATTATCACTAGTATGTAAACAATAATTGACCATTCATATACCAGCGTTACTGTCACTAGTATGTAAACCATCATTGGCCACTCGTATACCAGCGTTACTGTCACTAGTATATACATCATTATTGACCACTCATATACCAGCGTTACTGTCACTAGTATATAATCCATCATTGAACACTCGTATACCAGCATTAATGTCACTAGTATATACATCATTATTGACCACTCATATACCAGCGTCACTGTCACTAGTATGTAAACAATCATTGACCACTCAAAAACCAGCGTTACTGTCATTAGTATGTAAACAATCATTGACCACTCATATACCAGCGTTACTGTCACTAGTATGTAAATCATCATTGGCCACTCGTATACATGCACCAGCGTTATTGACAATAGTATATACACCATAACAGACCACTCATATACCAGCGTTAGTGTCACTAGTATATAAATCATCATTGACCACAAATATAAAAGCGTTACTGTCACTAGTATATACACCATCATTGACCACTCATATACCAGCGTTACTATCACTAGTATATAAACCATCATTGACCACTCATATACCAGTGTTACTGTCACCAGTATGTAAACTACCATTGACCACTCATATATCAGCGTTACTGTCACTTGTATATACACCATCATTGACCACTCACATACCAGCGTTATTGTCACTAGTATATAAACCATCATTGACCACCTATATACCAGCGTTACTGTCACTAGTATGTAAGACAATCATTGACCACTCATATATCAGCGTTTCTGTCACTAGTATATAAACCATCATTGACCACTCCTATACAAGCATTACTGTCACTAGTTTAAACACCATCATTGACCACTCATATATCAACGTTACTGTACCAGTATGTAAACACTCATTGACCACTCATATACCAGCGTTACTGTCACTAGTATGTACACCATCATTGACCACTCATATACCAGCGTTACTGTCACTAGTATATAAACCATCATTGCCCACTCATATACCAGTGTTACTGTCACTAGTATGTAAACTACCATTGACCGATCATATATCAGCGTTACTGTCAATTGTATATACACCATCATTGACCACTCACATACCAGCGTTATTGTTACTAGTATATAAACCATCATTGACCACTCATATACCAGCGTTACTGTCACTAGTATGTAAGAAAATCATTGACCACTCATATATCAGCGTTTCTGTCACAAGTATATAAACCATCATTGACCACTCCTATACAAGCATTACTGTCACTAGTTTATACACCATCATTGACCACTCATATATCAACGTTACTGTACCAGTATGTAAACACTCATTGACCACTCATATACCAGCGTTACTGTCACTAGTATGTACACCATCATTGACCACTCATATACCAGCGTTACTGTCACTAGTATATAAACCATCATTGACCACTCATATATCAGCTCTGTTATTTTACTTGCGTTTTAACGATTGTATTTCCTTAGAAAAAATATAAAAATGTTTTACTTACACACACTTATATATACCTACACACAACAATATATATATCAACAGAAAGCGGGATATGTAACATTGAAACAAATCAAACAATATCAAAATTCAATAATATATCATAAAAAAATGAAAAAAAATCCAAAATATGTTCCACCCTCGAAATGAAAAAAAAATGGAGAGATAAAGCAATAGCTGCTCGCCAAATGGCTTCATGCCGAAAGGCGAGGGTAAATAACCCGAAACCATCATCATCATATACCAGCGTTACTGTAACTAGTATATAAACCATCATTGACCACTCATATACCAGCGTTACTGTCACTAGTATATACACCATCATTGACCAATCATATACCAGCGTTACTGTCACTAGTTTATACACCATCATTTACCAATCATATACCAGCGTTACTGTCACTAGTATATACACCATTATTGACCAATCATATACCAGCGTTACTGTCACTAGTTTATAAACAATCATTGACCACTCATATACCAGCGTTATTGTCACTAGTATATAATCCATCATTAACCACTCATATACCAGCGTTACTGTCACTAGTATGTAAGCAATCATTGACCACTAATATACCAGCGTTACTGTCACTAGTATATACATACCAGCGTTACTGTCACTAGTATATACACCATCATTAACCACTCATATACCAGCGTTACTGTCACTAGTATATAAACCATCATTGACCACTCATATACCAGCGTTACTGTCACTAGTATATACACCATCATTGACCACTCATATATCAGCGTTACTGTCACTAGTATGTAAACAATCATTGACCACTCATATACCAGCGTTACTGTCACTAGTATATAAACCATCATTGACCACTAATATACCAGCGTTACTGTCACTAGTATATAAACCATCATTGACCACTCATATACCAGTGTTATTGTCACTAGTATATACACCATCATTTCCCATTCACTTATAAATAATGGCTTTTATATTCACAAATATTGTCTGCGATCATGGGAAGCAAAACATGCCTAAGTTAATCAAATTATTATCACATGATTATTTCATGACATGGTGAGGGTAACGACTACGTGTCCATGGGTACAAAGTACCTAGGTGTATCAGAGGATGATCTAAATAGTTCCACGAGTCTTGTATATGAGCCGAATTACGAGAAAACCAACATTGCGGACTCTCCGTTAAGTATTAGACCCGAAAGGCTTCAGTATGCCGCGCAGGCTAATCCGGGCAGACAATTTTCGTCCCCTGTGGATTTCTGTCTCTGGAATAATTACTCTATACATTTATACCCCTGTGGCGGAATGTATCGGCCCGGATTAGCATTCGCAGGCTTATATGCTCAATACATTTCGCAGAAGCCATAATGTTGGTTTTCTCGTGGAACGACACATATATGTGTATTGTCACGTTGTTCGAGCCATTCGAGATGAGCGCGTAGACCAGTGCAGTCATAGATGAAGCGAACAATTGTCAGGACATGATACCTTAAATATATATTCTTACATAACACAAAAAGAGTATTGATATACAAAAGTTGAAAATATCAAAATAACTTCAATTTGAGGGATTCGAACCCGTCATCACGGTATTGTCAGCTCTGTGTACTACGTACAAATCTATTTACGAGTTATGTGCTCTACGTACACATCTATTTACGAGTTCTGTTCTCTACGTACACATCTATTTACGAGTTATGTGCTCCATGTACAAATATATTTACGAGTTCTGTGCTCTACGTACAAATCTATTTACGAGTTATGTGCTCTACGTACACATCTATTTACGAGTTATGTGCTCTACGTACACATCTATTTACGAGTTCTGTGCTCTACGTACAAATCTATTTACGAGTTATGTGCTCTACGTACAAATCTATTTACGAATTCTGTGCTCTACGTACACATCTATTTACGAGTTCTGTGCTCTACGTACAAATCTATTTACGAGTTATGTGTACAACGTACAAATCTATTTACGAGTTATGTGTACTACGTACTAATCTATTTACGAGTTATGTGTACTACGTACAAATCTATTTACGAGTTCTGTGTTCAACCTGTTTTAATTTGGTTATTGTATATTACTGTAGATATTCCAAGTTTGTCTAGAAAATCTAACTTTAAAACAACACGTCACGAATAGTAATGATTCTCATGAATATTCTGTTCACATATACACATATGATACGTATCTGGATATAGACAACACTGCATTATATGTGGCACTCATTTTAGGCGAAGGTTTCTGTCTCAGACCAGAATTTGGACTGTAAACGTGTACTGAATAGCCCGCAACACAATTATATTGTGAATGAATTATACCAAATGAAAGTATACAGTTATAAGTGTACTTCAGTTTATAATTTGAAAGTGTATTTTATGTGTTCTCTGTCTAATTTTGATTATCTTTCTATAAACAAAAGCAACACGTGACTATCAATGAATTTAGTTTTCCCGCCACGTTCCGGACTTTTCTATATGTAGGTAATTACAGTGGACTCTCGATTACTCGAACGTGGTTCGAATATATCGTCTAACTCGAACCATTTCCTGGAACATATATGTCTTTTATAAAGCAGCGTAGCATCAACTCTGATTGCTCATACGAGGGATGAGAAGTGCTGCTGTGCTGTCTTAAGCTTTTTAGCGTTTTCACCGGCTCGCGTGGCATAATGAACACTGTCGTGTAAATGAAGTACAAAGCTGACAATACATTCGAAGTAATTTATGTGTCCAGTTCGAGTTCGAGGTACCGCGAGTAAACTGCTGTCTTATCTTATGTTCCCGGTGTTATGATTGTAACGTATATGGTATACGGAGAAACGATGTCCGTCATAACAGTTGTAAAAAGAAAGATCAGCTGGTTTCCAACCGAAGAATACTACATACAAAGTATAGCAAACACACGTAATCTTTAAATCTGCAACGATCTAGATGGCATATAGAGCTTAACCGAAACGAAAAGTATGGCGCTTTGTGTCAGCGTACTACTGAAATTAAATGGAGACAAATGCAAAATCGTGATTCAATGAGTGCATCAGTAAATGAATGAATGAATGAATGAATGAATGAATGAACCAATGAATAAATGAATCAATGAATGCATAATTAATGGACAACAACTATTAATGTATGACCATTTTCTATAGAAAGCGAACATAGCATTGCATGAATGAAAACAAAATAAAAATGAATGAACAAAATAATTCAATGAAAAAAATAAAAATATATGAACGAATGATTGAATAAGACAAGAAAAGAAGTGAGTTTATATATTAGAATACAGAGTGAATATATTTACTGGTACATGTATATATACAATTACTTAATTTTACAAATGCGTGCTTAATAGACAGCCCTTAGGATTCTTCGATGAGCATTAATTTCATGAAACTAATAAAAACAGTAAAACATCACTTAAGAAAACTTGACATTTCCCTAATGTAAATGCAGTTATCAAATATGAGCAGTTTATTGTTAGAAAGAAAAGGAACCGATAATTCCTCATTTTCAATAGCTGCCATCTTTTACTAACCAAGGCCGAATTGGTAGCGACAAGGGCTCTCAATCAAGTGGTTGTGAGTTCGAATCCCAGCTCGGCCAACACGCTTCCACAAGTTTGACACATGGAAATGCGTGTTAAACAGCCAGTTGCTTGGAAAGGCTGCTTTCCTCGGAGAACTGATGTGAGAAAGTCTGAAAACACATGGTTAGGTTAACTGGCCGCCGTGATATGACTATTAAATTGTTAAATACGGCGTTGACTCTTTCAGCGCCGAATTGTTTGAAGTGGACTCTTCCATGTTCAAAGTCGGGCGACTCTTTTTCATATGTTATAAGAGTTTTAGAATGTTTGGATAACTACAAGGCAAACAATGCTGATTTCAGGTGAGACAGCTCGTTACGAGCTGAATCATCTGAATCAGTGTTGTTTGCAAAAAGCTTAATATTACCTTTGGCGCTGAAAGTGTCAAACCCTATTCAACTAATACATTTTAAATATTTTAAAAACTAGGAGAATCTTTATGTTGATAGACGCTAATAATACCACGCCGTGGTGATAGCGATCAATATACATCGTTAGGTTGTCATTTTCTGAACTTTATGAGACAACATAACAGTGTTGAAGACAGTAATGCAATGGTAGAGCGTCTGTCTCTCGTGGCAAAGGTCCTGGGTTCCAATCCCGTGATGAGCGGGTTCTGCCTTTGGGATTTTTCCACACAAACGGTGAGGGAACAGGTTAAGTTTCCAAGCGTGATACATATAAAAGCTGAAAGCTTGTTTCGCAATCTATGTAAAATAAATAAGTTAATAAAACAAAAGCTTAACCTAGTAAGTATTATATATGTTGAAAGTACCCGTTGATACATTTTTATGTATGTTTCTTCTTATTGGAGAAAAGAGGAGAGCCAGATCAGTAAGCCAGTTACTGATGGTCTGGTCTACATTGTCGCAAATGCGTAACGATCTGTTGTCGCAAATTGACGCTCACGTGTACTTACTTACTATACTTTTGGGATAAGGGTGTGTTTGTTCCAGTTTTCGTTTATCCCTTTCCCACATACAACAAATCTGCAGCAGACGACTTTGAAAACGTTTACTAAATCATATGCAAACTCTATAAATCAAAACAAAAAAAATACTGAGGAAAAAATGGAAAACATTGTGGTCTATGGAAAATTAGCTCAGTTTGAGCAATTTCTACATTTACCTCAATGTTTCAATGGTCGTCTGCAGTAGGGGCGTCAGAATGCGTCTATATTTGTGAAAGGGTTATAACATATATATTATCAACATATTGACATGGTTCTATGACAATGTTAACTTCAGGATCTAGAGACGTGTAATCAAACATCGCATAGTCACCTTTTTCTCAATTATTTCACAGGGACTTGCTCCTCTAAAAATAGATATTACCCTATATATGCATACATGTAGATGTTAATATATATGCATATATAGGGTAATATCTATTTTGATATAATTGATACATCTAGCGACTTTGTCCTGGCAAACTTGAAGCTTTTGTTTTAGATATGTCTTTAACCCATAAAACTTGTATGTGATACAAACTACATTTGACGCTTCAATATTAGATGGCTTTTGCAAATATTTATGAGGAAAGGGAAATTACTAAAAGTAAAATATTTTCCCATTTCACAAAATGTTTTCAACCATTGAGATTGATTTGAAAGCAGCCGACTCTACGAATATACCATACAATAACTGAACTAGGGTTACATCGAGGGCTTGGTGTGAAACGGTTGTAACTAAAATTGCTATTTCTTTTACCAAGGTTTATCACCTCGCCATAAAGTCTTTATAAGCGTTAACTCATTTTCTTAGTAAACAATGGAAATTTAGGTGCCATTGCTCGTTCTGAGCAATGGCACCTAAATTTGCATTGTTTACAAAGGGGTCAAAATTGCCCCTAAACAAGGGATTTCAAAATAGGTTTTTAGTTACAACTGTTTCACGCCAACTCCTCGACATGGTCAGCTTGAATAATCTATATGAGCCGTTTCACGAGAAAACCAACGTAATGGACTCTGCGAAATGTATCGATCAAGATCAGCATGCGCAGTCCGCACAGGCTAATCCAGGCCAACACATTCCGTCTCAGAGGGATAGAGGTATAGAAAAGTGATTCTATATATAAACAGAAAAAAACCAAAAGTGGCGAAACCTGTCTGTCCGGGCTAGCTTGCGCAACATGCTTAGGCTGATCCTGGTCGATACTTTACGCATATAGTCCACAATGTTGGTTTTCTCGTAGAACGGCTCATATAACATTTCTTTACCTGTGCAACTAAAAATAATGTTCGATTAAGAGAAAGCCCAAGAACGAAATCAGAATGGCCAAACGGTCCGCTTTCGTAGTACTACTGGAGGAGATTTTGAATGTCGCTTTACCAGTGTAGGCATTTACCGCGAAGGTATAATACTCTGCAGCCTCGGT
The DNA here is from genome assembly GCA_031761405.1 of Serripes groenlandicus. Classification (NCBI taxonomy): domain Eukaryota; kingdom Metazoa; phylum Mollusca; class Bivalvia; order Cardiida; family Cardiidae; genus Serripes; species Serripes groenlandicus. Next base: position 56,766,653 of record JASEVX010000006.1, on the reverse strand, counting down.
CGTATTACATTTCTTCGTTATAATTGAAACCACGCAGTCGGTGTAGCTGGAAATATATTAAGTTTTATTATTAAATCCGTTTCCACATACAAACGCTTTTCTGAAACATTTTCAAAACATTGTTGCAAATGGACAATGTGCTCATTATAAGCAACAATCTTTAGCAACAATAATTTCAACTTTTTTCAATAAATATAGTTTCTTTTAGAGAAATCTCCAATTCTTTTGCCAAAATATTTTTAAATTCGTCTACTGCAGAGTTTTTAAACCTCGGAATTTGAGCATTTGTGTTACGATGTTTGAACGATGTCTAGGCAATAACTCGACTTCGTATGAACCATGAACAATTGTATGCGTATGCTGGAGTATCTTAATTTATATGTGTTTCATAAATAGTCAAAACTAATTAAGCGAATCGTGTACATTTGTGCAGTCTCCTCATAATATACACTTTTTTATAAACCTTTTAATGAAAGATATGTAATACTAGTCTTTGAAATTATTATGTCCTTTATGTAATATTTTAACAGTTAGATATTAATATGTTTGATTCTATTACATTACTGTATTGTTTGTAACGTTTTAGCTGAAAGTTTATCAGAATGTTTGTCTTGATGATATGTAGGCAAAGTCCGAATATGGGTCATATTGGGTTAAAAACTAGGTCACGCATATTTTTCTTCAGCATCTTCAAATTCGGTCAGAATGTTTCTCTAAATGATATCTAAGTCGGAATATGGGTCAAATTGGGTTAAAAACTAGGTCACTAGGCCAAATTGGAGGAAAATATTGTTAAAACTCCGGAGGCCGCGTTTCTACTTTGAGCAAGTTGAAACTTTGTCAGAATGTTTGTCTTGATGATATCTAGTTCATGTTCGAATATGGGTCAAATCTAGTACAAATAAATAGGTCATTAGGCCAAATGAAGGAAAATGTTGTTAACACTCTAGAGGTTGCATTTTGAATCTTTGTCAGACTAATTGTCTAGATGTGTTTTGCATTAGAAATCGCATTGCATAGTTCAGTTGAGCGATCTAGGGCCATCATGGCCCTCTTGTTTAATGTTATGAAATGCTTTGTATTTGATTGTATTGCATATAGTTGTCATTAGTTTGAATTTCATCTGCCACAGGACTGTTTTCAACTCATATGTAATACCATTTCTAGAACTGAATACATTGTAAAACATGAGAAAATGCACACACAAAAAGAGCATCTAGCAGTAACACTAATTATAAAATTGCTAGTACAATTACGTTTTCTTATCCGTGCTGACTGCCTATCTCGTGTATGGTTAAATATTGAAAATATTCTGCAAGAAAGAATTCACCAGGCGAAAATGGGTACCGTCATTTAGGACCAAATCGGGCCTAATCAAAACCAGTTTTTAACATTCTCTACTTTCACTTTTAAAGAAGATCAAAATACTAAAGATGTTCAAATCAATTTTTCCAGTGCATCCTATACGCATTTAAAATGAATTTGAACTCAATGTCATATATCAAATGCATTCTGGTGATGGTATACACTAATTTCTACGCAAACAAAGTTTGTTAAGGGACTATTTAGGCTGTAGATCAGCATGGCCGCGGATGTATTTGGCGTAATTTGACTTAGATATTGATTAGACTTAGCAGGTTGACAAGCTGAGTTGAATGTTCAATGTTACGAAAAGACAACATTTGCTATTACACTGGCTTAAAAAAAAAAAAAGATTTGTTTGTGAAACACTGATGCCCCCGAATGGCAACATCTAGGTCAAAGGTCAAGCTCGCAAGGTTAAAAATGTTTGTACTGACAGAAAGGTCATGTCACAAGGAATAAACATGTGAAATACGGTAGCCGTACCTGTTATGGTTCAAAAGTAGTGGTCAAGGTTAAAGTTTTTTCCGACAGACAGAATAAGAGACAGACAGACAGACAGACAGACAGGCCAAAAACTAGATGCCCACCGAATCGGTGATTCCGGGGGCATAAAAATATTAAACCTGTTGGATCCGTCTTTTTCAGATGCCTTGCATTCTTTCAGTTCTGGCGAGATCAAGGTTTCTAAAGCACACTTAAACGCTTCTGAAATGTAATTGTTTACATATTAAAAAATACGTGGTATATTTCCCGTAAATGTACTTATTTACATATGCAATGATGTAGTGTAATAGTGACCGCCTCTGATGCGGGAGGTCACGGGTTCGATCCCCGACAGGGTCAGATGGTAGTAATAACATTCCTTCCTTGGCGCACAGGGTTGCAGGTTAGCATCACGACTGACTACCTGGTGTCTGGATGAATGTACCAGTAGTAGAGGTAACATACCAATAAAACACCGTGATATCACTGAACAATGGACCAGTAGTAAAGGTAACATACCAATAAAACACCATGATATCACTGAACAATGGACCAGTAGTACAGGTAACATACCAATAAAACACCGTGATATCACTGAACAATGGATCCGTAGTACAGGTAACATACCAATAACACACCGTGATATCACTGAACAATGGACCAGTAGTACAGGTAACATACCAATAAAACACCGTGATATCACTGAACAATGGACCAATAGTACAGGTAACATACCACTAAAACACCGTGATAGCACTGAACAATGGATCAGTAGTACAGGTAACATACCAATAAAACACCGTGATATCACTGAACAATGGACCAGTAGTACAGGTAACATACCATTAAAACACTGTGATATCACTGAACAATGGACCAGTAGTACAGGTAACATACAGCTAAAAACACCGTGATATCACTGAACAATGGACCAGTAGTACAGGTAATATACCTATAAAAAAAACGTGATATCACTGAACAATGGACCAGTTTTACAGGTAACATACCAAGAAAATACCGTGATATCACTGAACAATGGACCAATAGTACAGATAACATACCATTAAAACACCGTGATATCACTGAACAATGGACCAGTAATACAGGTAATATACCATTAAAACACCGTGATATCACTGAACAATGGACCAGTAATACAGGTAACATACAACTAAAAACACCGTGATATCACTGAACAATGGACCAGTAGTACAGGTAATATACCTATACAAAAACGTGATATCACTGAACAATGGACCAGTAATACAGGTAACATACCAATAAAACACCGTGATATAACTGTACAATAGTACAGGTAACATACAACTAAAAACAGCGTGATATCACTGAACAATGGACCAGTAGTACAGGTAATATATCTATAAAAAAACGTGATATCACTGAACAATGGACCAGTAATACAGGTAACATACCAATAAAACACCGTGATATCACTGAACAATGGAACAGTAGTACAGGTAACATACCAATAAAACACCGTGATATCACTGAACAATGGACCAGTAGTACAGGTAATATACCAAGAAAACACCGTGATATCACTGAATAATAGATCAGTAGTACAGGTAACATACTAAGAAAACACCGTGATATCACTGAACAATGGACCAGTATTAGAGGTAACATAACAATAAAACACAGTGATATAACTGAACAATGGACCAGTTATACAGGTAACATACCAATAAAACATCGTGATATCACTGAACAATAGATCAGTAGAACAGGTAACATACCAATAAAACACCGTGATATAACTGTACAATGGACCAGTAATACAGGTAACATACCAATAAAACACCGTGATATCACTGAACAATGGAACAGTAGTACAGGTAACATACCAATAAAACACCGTGATATCACCGAACAATAGATCAGTAGAACAGGTAACATACCAATAAAACATCGTGATATCACCGAACAATAGATCAGTAGAACAGGTAACATACCAATAAAACACCGTGATATAACTGTACAATGGACCAGTAGTACAGGTAACATACCAATAAAACACCGTGATATCGCTGAACAATGGACCAGTAGTACAGGTAACATACCAATAAAACACCGTGATATCACTGAACAATGGACCAGTAGTACAGGTAATATACCAAGAAAACACCTTGATATCACTGAACAATGTACCAGTAGTAGAGGTAACATACCAATAAATCACCGTGATATCACTGAACAATGGACCAGTAGTACAGGTAACATACCAATAAAACACAGTGATATAACTGAACAATGGACCTGTTATACAAGTAACATACCAAGAAAATACCGTGATATCACCGAACAATGGACCAATAGTACAGGTAACATACCAATAAAACACCGTGATATAACTGAACAATGGACAAGTAGTACAGGTAACATACCAATAAAACACCGTGATATCACTTAACAATGGACCAGTTGTACAGATGATATACCATTAAAACACCGTGATAGCACTGAACAATGGACCAGTAGAACAGGTAACATACCAATAAAACACCGTGATATAACTGAACAATGGACCAGTAGTACAGGTAACATACCAATAAAACACCGTGATATCACTGAACAATGGACCAGTAGTAGAGGTAACATACCAATAAAACACCGTGATATCACTGAACAATGGACCAGTAGTACAGGTAATATACCAAGAAAACACCTTGATATCACTGAACAATGGACCAGTAGTACAGGTAACATACCAATAAAACACCGTGATATCACTGAACAATGGACCAGTAGTACAGGTAACATACCAATAAAACACCGTGATATCACTGAACAATGGACCAGTAGTACAGGTAATATACCAAGAAAACACCTTGATATCACTGAACAATGGACCAATAGTACAGTCAACATACCAGGAAAACACAGTGATATCACTGACAAATAGTTAACACCGGCGAAAAACACCATAATGACAAACAAAGAAGTATTTATTTAAAGAGTATTTTAATACATAATTTGTTTAACTAATCCCACAAAGAACATTTATGAAGCAGACGACTCTGCAATCATCTAGACAGAAATATGTTAGACCACACTAAATGAAAGATTAATCACTGAATAGACGTCAAAACATACTGGCATATGGAAAAAAGAATGCTCATTATGAGCAATTTCTTCTTTGGCCACAATGTTTTTAAAAGTCGGCTGCTGCAGAGGCGTCGGAAAGCATCTGTATGTGGGAAAGGGTTCATTTTCGTTATACATGTACTTACCAAGATTGAATTGCGGACATTTGTTTACAAATTTCTTCAAGGATTCTGCAAATACTCTGGATTTGATTCCGGTAAGTTCTAATATTTCTGGACATTTGTCAACGCCTGCAACGACCGTTTTCACTATGTGTGGCATATTCAGCTTCCCAAAACTTAATTAAAAGGAAATGAAAAGATTTCATCAACCATGATACTTATCCGACAATATACTGAACAGCGAAGAACCGTTGTTTGTTAGTTTTAGTTTGTTTGTATTAAGTTTTAAGCCGTTTCAACAATAATTTTAGTCCACTTGTCCTTTGTAATTTACCAATATATCTACTATCGGTATTAGTTATCCTGACACTGTTGTATCATTCCTTAGCGCATGATCGCAAAGGTGGGTCGCCATTGCTACCATTTAATTGGTATGATCAGACCGGGGATCGATCTCTGGTCTATGGCTCCAGGGGCGGACGATCTAAGCATTACACCACTGATACGGCGCGAATATCTGTACCAGACTGCGTGGAGGCGCAGGCTCATCTGATTCTTAGAATGTCGGACAGTTTCGAAAGTAAATACAGTGGACTAGGGACCGATCAATTACTTCGTAAAGGTATGCATGTCGGGCAGACAAGTGTGTATGTTAAGCTCTAACAAAATTCCCGATGTAAAATGCGCTATACTGCTGGTCTTTACTGACAACAGTGCATTGATCCGTTAAAATGCTACCCGGCAACCAATCGCGCCAATGAGGGAACCAACCTGTACTACAATTTTTAAAAATGGTTGGTATGACCAAACCATGAAATCGAGCCCTGGTTTCCTGCTCTCGGAAAGGACGCCATAACCACTACACCTTAGAAGCGGATCGAGTATGAACTAGAGTGACTGTGTATTTGTGAATACATTATAAAGAACACTGCACTCGAAACAAAGTTGACTCGGCACAGTCGTGAATGTTTAAATTACTCTGTTTATCATCAAATAATCCTACTCATGAACATTCACGAAAGTTTATTGTCTACCGGATTTTCAAGTGCAATGGACCAAATGATTTTTTCTGAGTTCCCAGTCACATAACTATGTAATGTGTGTTATGTTCTTAATAGTCCATCAAAATGTATTGTGACCACCAGAAAGAGGGAGGAGGCACGCATCGACCAATATGTTTCTGGTGGTCTTCATGTCGGATTCCGGGAATACGTATGAAGCCTTAAATGTGTTAAACCACAATTCAGAGATCATCTCAGAATTTAGGCCAAGGGCTGTAACTCTGAACATTTTACGTAACATACGCAGCATAATATTCCATAACTTTTATAAAAAAGATATTTGGAACATACCACAGCAAGATGACTGGTTTAAACAGCGATTTTAATAGCACATTTTGCTTAAATAAAGTTTCAGTTTGTGAAGATTTCTACTTATCTACTTACTCGGTGTTAGTGACAACACAGTACGATTCTAGATCTGCCACAGTATGGTATAGTCCGCCATGGGTTGTAATAGTTGCCTTGTATTTTATTACGTTAAGGACCAATGCCGACAATATAAATGGTGAGCAATCTGGAACAGTAATAAACAAAGTCACTTGAAAACTGACATTCGGATACCTGATTTTAATGGCAAGTTTAGTCAAATGCATACTTTTATATTTCATTACGTCTGATAAAAGTTATCCAGTTGTATCAATTGATTGATTGGGGTTTAACGTATTTCAACAATTTTTCAGTCATATCACGGCGGCCAGTTCACCTATTCATATGTTTCCTGGTTTTCTCACACCAGTAACCCATACAACATACTCTCTGAGCATTTGGCTTCTTTTCCACTTGTCACAGTGACTTTTGTCAGACGTCTGAAAGAATGTTGGTCGAGCTGGGGTTCGAACTCACAACCCCTGGATTGACAAGCTGTGTCGCTACCGACTAAATAGCAAATAGGGAAGATCCTGATTAGACAACGCGGAGGCGCAAACTGGTCTGGATATAAGCTTGTTTTATATGCATAAACGTCGCGTAGTGATTATGGAAATGTGTTTCATCAGAATAGTGTATATATATAAGCATCACCGTTAATAAAACCCGTTTCTTCCATTGCATGACTTAGCAGTTCCATAAGGGTGCATACTGACAAGCAACGGCGGAAAGGAAGAGAGCAATAAACAACCTGACGGTCTTTAAAGACCACAAATACAACAGAGGCAAGCGTGGATCAGGCAAACCACTTGAACATTGATGTCAGAAGTATTTCCTGCAGGAGATTCCTGTCAGAGAGTGAGAAAATCTGCTGTTCAATGTCACAACCATAGGAGGTTGATAGAAACCAAAGTCGGGGAATTCTTAGTCGATTGAACTCGGTGGAATTTGCCACAATTTCCCCGAATATTGTTTGAAATAGGCTCAAAGCATATTTTGTATGCTCTACTGTCGGTAAGAGATCGAGGTGCATATGCATACGGTTTGAAGCTATAACATGGAAGGGGGTCTCTGAAAAACTGCTGTCCCGATGCAAAGACTATACTGTGGTTGTCGTGTGTGGTTCCGTTTTTGCGAAAATAATAGTTTTTCATTATATTTGTATTATCTTATTGAAAACACTGGTTTATCACATCCGGTAATTTACTTGCGTTGTTCAGATGCTAGAATTCTGCCGGTAGATGCAGTGAGAGCAGTGTTTTGGGCAGATGCGTGTCACGAAATGAAATAAAAAAAGGATGCTCTTGTTGAACAGCTTAGTCTTAAATCACTGGTGCCAATTACAGATCGACGGTGCGTGTTATTGCTGTGGGCAGTTCAACCATTGTGAATATGCATGCCCGAACCCGAAAAAAGATTCATTGCCGTTGAGTGCTGCTGATCAACAAGACATATCGATATCGGCTGCTAAAAAAATGATAATGAAGCTGGACAGTCCTGTGTCTGAAGTCCTGCCAGACAAGAAGGAACAAGAAGTCGTGCATCACCAATGAATGCACGTCGGAAATACTTCGATGCAACATTTGAGTGCAGACGAGAGTGTCAAAGTTTACTAGCTGCATAGAGTTTTGTGTGTAATTCTATAACCGAAATCATGTTTTTTTTATCTGCTAGAGTTAAACAATTGACACGTCTACAAACGCTTTATACACAAGTCCTCAAAGTATTATGTCTTCACCTGTGAAAAACAGGAAAGTTTATGGGTCTATTTAGAGGAGGCTTTTCTATCGTTGTTGAATAGATGTGTAGATAGCAGCTCAAGTAGCTGAAAGTGCATTATTTACGAAGCAAGCTACAGTGACCTAAGATGATTCATGTATGCAAGGATCCTGCACACGTATTCAAAAGAGGTCATACATTAGTTCCTTGACATTGCAGAAGGCAATAGGCCGAATACAGTTTCGCTGGAATAAGAAAGAGGAATACATATTCTGCAATTTGAAGGGAGTTCTGACCAATCAAAACTAATTAAAATAAGTCATCGCTCACAACTTATGCAGATCAATAATTCGAGTGGAACATTCAACTGTCAGACGAAACGATTGGAGTTAAACTATAGCAATTGTAGAATGACCATCGCAGACTCATTGCATTGTGTAGCTAAGCTTTGAAAGAAGAGCAGAGTAGTTATTGCCTGTGGAGGAAGGAGATACTTGTAGTGGTTCATTTCTTGAAGCAGAATAGCCAATATTTGCGGAATAGTTCTGTCGTGGCACTAACCGATTACTCGAGCATACCTTGGTTGTTACGACCAGATATACCACAAGGGCGCCACGCTGTTTGGAGAGATGAACTGTTGAAGTACAATACACTGTTGAAGTGCAACATCGCCATCCAGTTTGGGTCAGACCGGGAGCAATAGCTCGCAATTGTATTGATTGGTCATACGACTGCTCCAAAACAGCTGAACAAATACTGATATAAACCTAACGCTAGCGAATTCACTGTATGTTTTTTCTAAACGCAGTAACAAGGATACCAACCAGGAAGAACGTGATTGTAGAAAGGCGTACGCACAAGGTCCAATGGACACTTATTGATTGGGAAACTGTTGAAGCCTGAACAAGATGTAAACTACGACTGAAATTTAGGCATATCCGACTTCAGATCCTTCAAATGTTCTCCTTTTGCAATGGGACGACCCACGAGAAGCACATCCGTCTATGATCCGGTGATGTAACTGACCAAGGACATGTTCAGAGCGAATCATCGTTTGGATGATTATGACTACGTAAGAGACAACCCAGACAACGCCATGTAAGAGAAACAGGGCATTGTAGACGGTGTGCTTTAAAAGCATAGTTAAGCTTGCCATCAGTTACATTATATCTCCAGATAACTGTCATCAATGATTCTGCAGCCTCAGCCTCAATTAGAAGTCGGGGAGTGTATTGATAATGGAAATATGGCCAGTTTACTTAATAGTTTTGCATCTTCGAACATAGAAAAAGATCTCCCATCTCTCCCGATGTATGACTTTGCAATTCTACAGTGGTTCTCTAACAGTCCAGATGGACAAGACGTGGCAGAAGAGAAAAGAAAATACACACCCAGACGGGCTTTTAGACCAGGAATACGATAGAGACAAGCTCGGACGAGGCCAACACTTAAGTTGTTTTTTGAGTGACATACCTCAAAGTAACATTGCAGTAATGAGCTCGGTAAAAGTATTTTTGAAAAAGTTTTAAAGTGACCGTTTATCAATTTAAAAGTTGTTTACTGTGACACTTTGTGGGAAGTCATGTGTTATATAAAAAAAAGAAGGAAGTGTAATTCAAAATGTCCTGGTCAGACTGCGTGGTGTAATAATGGATCTATCTTCCATGGTTGTAACCTTGCGTCTGAAATTTCAAATTTATGTAATATGGCCAAATGATAATTTTAAAGAAAGGAATCCGCCTTGGCGTCGGGCATATGAAAACGGGCGTCCCGGGATCGATCCAAAGGGAGCGGCGTTCATAGTGGAGTACCCATGGGCAATGCACATTCTAGCCTAGGACTGGTTTGTTTATCCAGGGATCATGAATAAGTAAACTTTCCCCGTGATATAATTGAAATTATGTTCAAAACTGCTTAAAACCCTAATAAAACATCACTTTCAAAGAATTATTCAATATTCAAGTATAAAGCATGCCCATATAGTGATAAAGTAAAATGTATTAACTCATCAGAAATAGAACAAATCTACAGCACGACCGAAACATGAAAAATCTACAGAAATGAACATTTAATTCTTGAATAAAATTGAAAAGATTGTGGCTAAATAAGAATTGGCTCATTTTTAGCAATGTCTCGTTTTGCCACAATTGTTTCATTCGTCATCTAAATAGTTAGGTCGACAAAAATGCGACCCACTCTCTAAATATATTAATAAATAAATTGTATTTATTTGTTTGTAACGCATGTAACTATGAAATGACGAGGAACACTTGATGTTCAAATCTAATAATAAACGAAGTGAATTGAATTGAATCAGGGTCTTTCAAATAGTCTATTTGAAAGACCCTGATTGAATTAATAAAAAGTCGACTCCTCATTTAAAAGTTATTCAAAGTAAAGGGCCAGTGTGAACAATGCACACGACTTACCACAAAAATGTTGATATCCTTTGGTGAAAATTAGTTGAGTTTGATCCTTGATTTTTTGAAAATCTTTTTTTAATTTACCAACAAGAGCGGTACACGACTGGATGATATCGACACACGCTTCAAATTCTTTGAATAACCTACAAATGAATGAAAATGCATCATTGGGATAATTGAAAAATACATCGGCATGAAATATGGTAAGCCAGACTGTTTATATGTTTCAGAACATGCACTTATAAAGTTTCGGTTAGAAACTTCTTACGGTCAGGGTCAAAGGTCACATATACTATGGTGCTATTTTTCCTTGTTACAAAACGAACTCTATGGGTCATTTGGGATCTACTCGGACATCCGGTTTTCCGATTCCAGACTGTATATCAAATGTTTACATCATTGAACGTGTATCGAAGATTCTGTTCAGAGAACAATTCCATAAAAATGACGTCAGTGTCACTAAGAGCATTCAACTTTCAAGCTTTTCATTAACCACGTTAACAATGGCGGATTCTTGACCTCTGGCCCGTATCGACTCGATTACATTTTTCGATCTAGTAGATCCGATATGCGTTCGTTGGTAACAAAATACAGAAAACACCCGTCATTTTATCATTTAGATATCTGTTCAATGGATTTATTGCGTTAAACTGTCCATAACTGCTGAAAGTCAACGACCGTCAGATAAGCTGGTGCTAGCGTGATTCATTCAAAACTGTTGATCATGGCACATTTGTCACAAATCGTGGTCACATTATATGTTTATTGCTAGGCCCAATGGGGGGGTCATGTTGTTTTGTTTAATCTTTGTGTCACGAAACCATACTTGTGCGAAACATGATCATTATTTGCAATGTTCCCGTTACATTAGAGTTGCCGTTCGTGTTTAACATGCTTGTAAAGACAACCAAAATGTGCAGACTCGGAGTGTTTTGCCGAGCTATCATGTAAGTTTGAGATGCATCCTCACAAGTATGATTATATAAATAGCTTTTATAAGCACCTCGCAACATTCTTTCCATGTCAGACATGTCCAATGCTTCTTAATGCTTAAAATGAAACAAGGATTCCGTTTCGTACCCTATGTTTTACGCACTTGAAGTCAAGTCTGAAGTTGTGAACAGTATGTTTCGTCTTTCGTTCATCTGCTGATAAGTAGAACCACTGAAGATATTCTCGGTTCATATATGTTGTAATCTTGCGTCGCCTTGAGGAAGACATTATAGTGATGGTTTAGATTTTGTTATTGTTACTTCTTTATGGATAAAGATAAAATTTCTTTAAATTTAGTAGTTAATACCAATTTTTATTCATTTAACCAATGGATCAGCTTATCAATTATAAGTGATCAATTGTTGGGTCCATCCGTGTGAATGTGTAGAATCTAATGAACCTTGGCAGATCTGTAGAAAAGACAATTCCCTATCCAAGTTGCCCATTTGTACTGGTTTGAACCAATTACAAGTAGTAAATTTTACCTGACACCGTACAGTTACACTTTGGCTTTATGGCATTGCTACCTCTCTTGTACTGGCTATGTCTCTTAACTGTGTCATTGTTTGGTGTGTATTTAAATGTTTTAGTTTTTTACACCGCCTTCAACAATTCTCTAGTTATCTGATGGCGTGTACTGGGTAAGTTACCAGTACTTTTGGTCCATTCATCCTGACACCAGCCAGTCAGTTGTAATGCTAACCCCGCAACCCTGAGCATCAAGAATGGCAGTCACAACTACCATTTTTTAAGGTTTTGGCTTGACCCGACTGGGGATCTGACTCGCGACCTCCCGCATCCCAGTCCAAATAAATGTGGGACTACCCACACCAAAGGCAGACGTTCTACCAAAACACTGCCGAGGCCGTCCACTGTGTTATAGGCACACTGGTGAAAAAAGTTTCTTCTCAATCAGAATTTACTTAACTCTGTTGCTACCTTCAATTACGACAAGATTTTATGGATTCATATAGGTTAAAGTTTAAACATATAATGTTAGTACATGTCCACTACACAGTCAATACAATCAAGGATTTTGCAAGCTGGAATGTACATGCTGGTTTCTAATAAGATGTAAACAATTTTTTTTTTTAATGTGTACAACTGAAGTTGTTCTTTCAGATTGAAATTGCAGGGGTTCGGGGGCGCAGCCCCTGATGTTGTTTTCAGTTGATAAAAAGTTTAGGATGCATCTGGCAACATGAAATGAAATATTTTAACATTCATTCAAAGGGGCTGATGTTGACCAATGTGTGGCAAATTATCTTCATTCTATATAGGTTTTAACAATTATAAAGATGTTCCTTATATTTTAGTAGACATTTTCAAATACTTCTACTGCGGATTTGTCATATGAGGGAAAGCTTCAAAGCATTAAATTGATGATGTCTGTTTAAATTATTCTTTGATAAATTGGCAGTTAAACTAGATTAGCATGAAATTATAACCTTCAATTGTGAAAAGATTTTATTGATTCATATAAGTGAAATGTACTGTGCATGTCCACTCAAAAGATTTGCATTCTTGAATATGGTTATTTTTACTGACAGGCATAAAAACATTGTTTATATATTATGTTGCCACAAAGTGTATTCAGTTTGACCTAGTCACCTATTGTTCTTTGTTACAAAGTTTTTTTTTTTTTTGTCTTTGCACAGTATAATTGAATTAATGATTAACCTAAATCCGTTCTCACATAAAATAAATATGCAACAGACCATTTTGAAAACATCTAAGCAAAACAAATGGAAAATCTCTTCAAATGAAAGTAAAATTATTGATAAGGTTTGAAATAATTGCTCAATATGATTAACCCTTTCCGTCATACGACAATTCTGCAGCAGATGACTTTGAACGTATTTTGTCAAAGTATAGAAAATCTCTATAATTGAATGGACAACCTATGACTTAAAGAGGAAAACATTGTGGCAAAAGGAGAAATTGCTCATTTTGAGCAATTTCTTCTTTTGTCACTGTATTCAAAAAGCCGTCTGCTGCAGAGGCATCAGAAAACGTCCATATGAGGGAAAGGGTTAAACTTAGTTGTTTGTTTCTTCCAAACTAGGGTCTAAAGCTTGTTCTGAACTTTCTTTCCATCCTCATATCCCTTTCCCAAAGACAGCATTAAAAAAAGCTAGGCCAAAATATGGAAAATCTCTTTGGATAAAAGCTAAACTTGCAAAAGGATGAAATATTCACTATGAGCGTTATCTCCCTTTGCCACAGTGATTTCAAATGTCATTTACAAGTGGGAAAGTGTTAAACAATGTCTCCATCTGTACCACTTTGTCCATTGCAATCCACCTTCATAAGAATGTTCTTTAATGCTTATCCTCTTTGCAATGAAAATACATTTGTTTTGAAAATACTGGCCTGATATAAAAATAATTTGGCCCAATTGTTCATCCTCTTCAAATATTGATTAAATGATTTCAATCCTTGAAAAACATGGCTTATTCTACTGGTAAATGCATTTGAACAACTTCTTATACTCATGTTTTACATAGCAAATACATGAGATGATATAAGGGACATGGTTGCATAAGTCTAATCAGTAATAAGAATATTATAGTGTTGTAAGATAACAATTCAATGTTAGAAAAGCATAATTTGTTAGGTTTTTATACGCCCGTTTTTTAACGGAACGTATTATAGTTTTACCCGAGGCGTAAAGGCGGGCGGCATCCAGTATTTTGTCAGCTCAATAACTTAAGAAGCCTTTGTCCAATCATCATCAAATTTGGTCAGAATGTGTATTAGTATAATATCTCGTACACGTTTGATAACTAGCTATATCGACAGTTATCGCCCTTTAATTATAGAAATTACCTAAAATTGGTCTTGTCAGCTCAATAACTTAAGAAGCCTTTGGCCAATCATCATCAATTTTGGTCAGAAAGTGTATTGGCATAAAATCTCGGACAAAATGGATAACTAGCCATATCGCTTCAGTCAATCGAGAGTTAAATTGCCCTTATTTATAGAAATTACCTAAAACTGGTCTTGTCAGCTCAATAACTTTAGAAGCCTTTGTTTAATCATCACCAAATTTGATCAGAATGTGTATTGGCATAATATTTCAGACAAGTTCGATAACTAGCTATATTTCTTTAGTCAATCGAGAGTTATCGCTCTTTAATTATAAAAATTACCTATAATTTGTCTTGTCAGCTCAATAACTTTAGAAGCATTTGACCAATCAACACCAAATTTTGTCAGAATGTGTATTGGCATAATATCTCGGACAAGTTTGATAACTAGCCATATCGCTTCAGTCAATCGAGAGTTATCACCCTTTTATTATAGAAATTACCTAAAATTGGTCTCGTCAGCTAAATAACTTGTGAAGCCTTTATCCGATCATCACCAAATTTAGACAATATGTTGATGGGCAGAATATTTTGGTCGGGTTCAATAACTTACCATGTTATCTTAGTCACTACACACTTATGTCACTACACACTTATGTCCCTCAGAATGGCCAAAACTGTACTAACAGTGTTCGCTCTCTAAATTTGCCTGAGTACAACCAATTATCACTAAACTTGGTCTCAAAAAAACAGGACAGTCGTATTTTGTGACATTTGGGGCTGTTGTTTAAATTACAATTAAATTATCACAAGCTCTGATTTATTAGGAATTCCTTTTTTTGGTAAAGAACATGAGGCATTTACTAAATGTGACTTTCTTTGAGGACAATTTGATCATAAATTAAATGTGTTTAGCTACATTTTGAGACCTTATAGTTTTAACTGGTAAAACACCTGGTCTAGCCAGGAGTTCTGAGTTCAAATCTCAGTAGGGGAAAAATTACACTGTAGCTAAATACATACAATTTAATCAAGATCAGCACAGCTTTTGTGATAATCCTCAATCCATCATGCAATATCCACCAGCAACTATTTATTTAAACAATGACTGCTTTTAAACTACTTGACCAATTTTAACTGAACTGCACAGAAATATTGATTTGGTGTCCTCTTTCAAAATGTTCAAAGGAATAAATTCTGTGTTGAATTCTGGAAACTACCCCATCAGAAAAGAAGTAAAGTGACACAATGTTTAGGTATTCTGGTATTGCTGTATAACTTGGCAGGAAAGTTCCTTATGTAACCCTAAAAATATTCAAATCATATTGATTGGTTGAAAAATGGTATCCGCATGTGGCATGGGAAAAGGAAGTTGCAGGTATAATTTCAAAGTTATAACACTGTTGCATTAATTTTCCCTATGTGACCATCCATACACTTATTCAAGTCATATTTATTAAATAAAAACATGTTTCTAGGCATTATCAGAGTGTAGGGTCTTGTTTCAAGATAATTTGGCTTAAAAAAACATTATGTTGCCCTTTCCAGAGTGTTGCCCTTTCCAGAGTGGTTTAAGATCAATGCTGCCAAACAAACTCAGAAAGGGAGTAAAATAAAAAAAATGCATGTCTTATGTCAAGATAGTTTGGCAAAAAACGTTCTTTAATTAACCCTCTACATACATTGTTCAAGTGATATTGATTAGTTCAAAGCAATGCTGAAATGTGGGATCAGAAAAATGGTAAAATGACAAATCTGAACGTTTTTCCTCTGCAACTGCTTGTCTGATTTCAAGTTCAGTTGCCAGAAATGTTTTTTTTTTTTTTTCAAAATGTTGATGCATTTATCCAAAGACATATAAACATATTTGATATGTTAATTCATGCATTTATTATGGCTATCAGGATATTCCCTCAAACTTCATGGTCATAATATGTTCTATACTCTTTAAAGCTCTTTAAGTGTTCAATATTCACTGGTAAAAGTAGTCTTTGACATTCGGGAAGTAAGTTGACTCACTCGGCTTGAACTTGAACTCTCTACCCCTGGGTGACAACTCTATCCATTATCAATTGAGCACATAGTAAAAGCGTTAGAGCACAACAGCTTAGTACGTGATTAAATCTGTTGAGACTGAATGCACTTTCCGAAACTTTCTGAGGCTTTGCCTTAATTCATATTATATATACTATATTATATAGCAGAAAGTGATGGTTCACTAATCACTTTCGACCACTTGTGGTATTGTGGCATTGAATTAGTATGTTTAAATGGAGCTGTATACGAATATGTCAACTACATACCGGCTGTTTAGGGTATATTACGAGAACTTCTATATCAACCGTGCACATGGTGTAGTTAGCCGTAATGCTACATGTACATAGACTACAATGAACACAAAGTCAAGAAGTCATCACATCGCATCATTGTACCAATTAACTCTTTCAAAATTCGGACGGGTTTGACAAATCTACGACAGACGACTTTGGAATAAACTTTGTAGCATAGGGGATAATGACTTACAATGAGCAATGTTGACTTTTCAGAAAATGTTTCAGCTTTACCCAATAGTTATAAATTACAAAGCGAAACAACAAGCTAAATATTGCATATCTTTTAAATAAGGACTTTCAGTAATTATACATCACAAAGGTATAACTCATCGTGATTTCATTTGGTTTTTACATTATTTACATTTTGCCAGCAGGCGTGTGGATAGGTAACCCGGCCATTTAAAACAAACAAGAAGGCAACTCCATGGTAAACAATGTGTTATTATATGCTTTATAAAAGTAGCCACTCCATGGGAAACAACGTTCAATAAAATGCTTATAGGTTGCGCAAATCCATGGCAAACAGCGTTCTATGATATGCCTTATGAGTAGCGCAAATACATCGCAAACAACGTTCTATAATATGCCTTATAAGTAGCGCAAATCAATGGCAAACAACGTTGTATAATATGCATTATGAGTAGCGCAAATACATCGCAAACAACGTTCTATAATATGCCTTATAAGTAGCGCAAATCCATGGCAAACATCGTTCTATAATATGCCTTATAAGAAGAGAAACTTTCTAGCAAACAGCGTTCTATAACATGCATTATAAGTAGAACAGGAACTTTCTATTTCAAACAATATTCTATAATATGTCTTATAAGTAGAGAAACTTTCTAGCAAACAGCGTTCTATAACATGCATTATAAGTAGAGCAGCAACTCTATTTCAAACAATATTCTATAAAATGTCTTATAAATAGAGAAACTTTCTAGCAAACAGCTTTCTATACCATGCATTATAAGTAGAGCAGCAACTCTATTTCAAACACTATTCTATAATATGCCTTATAAGTAGAGAAACTTTCTAGCAAACAGCGTGCTATAACATGCATTATAAGTAGAGCAGCAACTCCATTTCAAACTATATTCTATAATATGCCTTATAAGTAGAGAAACTTTCTAGCAAACAGCGTTCTATACCATGCATTATAAGTAGAGCAGCAACTCTATTTCAAACAATATTCTATAATATGTCTTATAAGTAGAGAAACTTTCTAGCAAACAGCGTTCTATACCATGCATTATAAGTAGAACAGCAACTCTATTTAAAACACTATTCTATAATATGCCTTATAAGTAGAGAAACTTTCTAGCAAACAGCGTTCTATAACATGCATTATAAGTAGAGCAGCAACTCCATTTCAAACTATATTCTATAAAATGCCTTATAAGTAGAGAAACACCATGGCAAACAACTTTGCATAACATGCTTTATAAGTAGAGAAAAAGTATATGATAGGTTTTATAAATAGAGAAACGTTCTAACAAACAATGTTCTATAATCATTATTTATAAATAGGTCAACATCATGGTTGTAAAACACCATGATGAACAACAGTCTATATAATATGCTTGAAAAGTAAAAAAAAACTCCCTTACGAAAAACGTTCTAAAATATCCATTATTAATAGAGAAACTACCTAACAAACAACGTTTTAAAATTATTATTGTTGATTAGTAGAGAAACTCACTTATGAACAACGTTCTAAAATATGCTTGATTAGTAGAGAAACTCCCAGGCAAACAACGTTCTAAAATATGCTTGATTAGTAGTGAAACTCCCTTACCAACAACGTTCCATAATATGCTTGATTAGTAGTGAAACTCCCTTACCAACAACGTTCTATAATATGCTTTATAAGTAAAGAAACTCCCTAACGATCAATATCTTAAAATATGCTTTATAAGTAAAGAAACTCCCTTACGAACAACGTTCTAAAATATGCTTTATAAGTAGATAAACTCCCAGGCAAACAACGTTAAAAAATATTCAATATAAGTAGAGAAACTCCCTTATAAACAATATTCTATGATATGCTTGATTCGTACAGAAATTCCCAGGCAAACAACGTTCTATAATATGCTTTATAAGTAGAGAAACTCCCTTACTAACTACGTTCTATAATATGCTTTATAAGTAGAGAAACTCCCTTACAAACAACGTTCTATAATATGCTTTATAAGTCGAGAAACTCCCTTACGAACAACGTTCTATAATATGATTTATAAGTAGAGAATCTCCCATACGAACAACGTTCTATAATATGCTTTATAAGTAGAGAAACTACCTCATGAACAACGTTCTAAAATATGCTTGATTAGTAGAGAAACTCCCAGGCAAACAACGTTCTAAAATATGCTTGATTAGTAGAGAAAATCCCTTACCAACAACGTTCTATAATATGCTTTATAAATAGAGAAACTCCCTAACGAACAATATTCTAAAAAATGCTTGATTAGTAGACAACTTCCCAGGCTAACAACGTTCAAAAATATGCTTTATAAGTAGAGAAACTCCCTTACAAACAATGTTCCATAATATGCTTGATTAGTACAGAAACTCCCAGGCAAACAACGTTCTAAAATATGCTTTATAAGTAGAGAAACTCCCTTACGAACAACGTTCTATAATATGCTTTATAAGTCGAGACACTCCCTTACAAAAACATTCTATAATATGCTTTATAAGTAGAGAAACTCCCTTACAAACAACGTTCTATAATATGCTTTATAAGTACAGAAACTCCCTTACGAACAACGTTCTATAATATGCTTTATAAGTCGAGAAACTCCCTTACAAACACATTCTATAATATGCTTTATAAGTAGAGAAACTCCCTTACAAACAACGTTCTATAATATGCTTTATAAGTCGAGAAACTCCCTTACAAACACATTCTATAATATGCTTTATAAGTAGAGAAACTCCCTTACAAACAACGTTCTATAATATGTTTGATTAGTAGAGAAACTCCCTTACAAGCAGCGTTTTATAATATGCTTTATAAGTAGAGAAACTCCCTTACGAACAACGTTCTAAAATATGCTTGATTAGTAGAGAAACTCCAAGGCAAACAACGTTCTATAATATGCTTGATTAGTAGAGAAACTCCCTTACGAACAACGGTCTAAAATATACTTTATTAGAAGAGTAATTCCATGTTAAACAATGTTCTATAACATGCTTTATTAGAAGAGCAACTCCATGGCAAACAATTTTCTATAACATGCTTTATTAGGAGAGCAACTCCATGTTAAACAATGTTCTATAACATGCTTTATTAGAAGAGCAACTCCATGGCAAAAACAATTTTATAACATGCTGGATACGTTGAGCAGGAACATGGCAAAACATATTTAAAACATGCTTTTCAAGTAGATCAACACCATGGTAAACAACGTTCTATAACAGGCTTTATAAATGGAGAACCATTCTAGCAAACAACATTCTATAACATGCTTTATAAGTAGTTATACACCATGGCAAACAGCGTTCTATAATATGCTATATAAGTAGAAAATGTCCCTTGTATTGGGAAGTATATAACATGCAAGAGAAGTAGATATATGTAATCCAAACTAGAGATGAAATCATTCAAATGATTAAATAATCAACAGGTAAGAGAGATTTATACAATTTAAACAATTTATACATGATCCTGTTACATGGTTTGACAGATCTGTTTCTAATTTCGTAAGGACCATTATTAGGACAAAATGGTCCTTACGAAACAGATCTGTCAAACCATGTAACAGGATCTAGAATTTGACCCCGGTCGAACGGCTTGAAGGACTAATAAAATCCCTATGCATCATGGTTTCCACTATTCACGGTTGGCGGGGATAGCACGTTTCGTGTGTACATGCAGTTTATGCAGTTTATGCACATTTTACTTACTGATCATTTGTGCAACTTGTTGATAACAATTGGTTTATTGATTCGAAGGTTCCACTGTTACCACTCTTTAGAAAGCCACTTAGTGACGGTAACATGGCTTTGATAGTGTCTATCTGAGTTTTTGTGGCGCAGGTTTGAACAACTGGTAAGATGTTATCTATAAGTAAGTGACAATGGTGAGTTTAATAAAATATATATAATCTTAACTTAAAGGCACGCACTGTCCTATTTCGTATTAAAATTCTAACAACAATTGTTCCAGCTATCGGGAAAGTTTAACAAAACCAATGCCAGAAAGTAAGCACAGAAATCATCGGTTTTCGGACACTAATATAATTGCTAGAATGATAGCCTCACGGTTTAAGCTTCCATATAAATAATGTTATCCTTTAATGGAACTTAATTAAGACACATTGACCAAACTCATATAAGACACCATTGAATTTGAATCAAAATAATCTCCAAAATTCGATTCCTAAGGTTTGATTCTATCAAAGGAATGTGTATGTCATTTTGGAATTAATAGCTGTATGCAAAATAAGTTAAAGACTTAACAAAGACTGTACTATACTCATTGTTATTTTATTGTGGCTGAAATTGGCCATGGCTTTCTAAGTGGCCGCCCCTATGCGAAATGAACGAGAAGAGTAGTGAGCTGCGTTTACTTTTAAAGCAGTCAAAGTCTTTCTTAAGACATACATGTCTCAGTTATAAGACAGGGCCAATTTTATTTGCTGTACCCCTTATAATCCAACCAAGGAGCTGGGTCGTGATAGGCAACCTTAGATCCGACCTTTCATACAGTTTGTCCATTCCCGCAAGCATCTTTTTTAACAAAAAGTTGTGTGTGACATCGGGCAGCTGTGACACCTTGCATTTGTAACCAACACCTGACATATATGACCTTACAGTTGAGGGGGAAGAACCTTTTAATGACAAAAAGGAAATGAAGGCTGCTAAATGTTGCACCCCTGGTGGCCAGATTTGTTTAAGGCAATATGACCTCCTAAATTCTTCAAAAGCCCTTATTCCAGTAGCATAGATTTCATGTGTGTTGATTGCCAATGAAGCTTCCATCAGTTGTTCAGCTCTATATTTAAGATCAATGCCCGAAATGCTTGGGGTATCCCTGATGGATGCTTGTCTGACCTGGGCGCCAACTGTTGAAAACGGATCCACTGCTTACGAGAAAGACCATCAGCTATACAGTTTTGCTTGCCCCTAATATGAACTGCATTATACTATATATTAAACATTAAGCATTGTAAAACTAATGGCCTTATAAGTTGAATGACCCTCCAAGAGTGAGATGACCTTTTATTTAGTATAGGAACCAGTGCAATATTATCAGTATAAAGAATCAATTTCTTTCCTTTCAGCAGGTACCCCCAAGTTTTGAAAGCCAATAATATAGGTATTAATTCTAAAGAGGTTGCATCTTTTAAAATACCCAAATTTAACCATGAGTTTGGCCACTGGAAACATATCCATTTAGGCTCAAAATAAGCTGCACAACCAAGGTTTGAACACCGTGCAGCATCAGTGTACAGCTGCATATTTACATTAGTAACCCAGTCTGACTCTGGAAAGTAGCAAATTCCATTGAAACAGTCTAAGAATAACAAAAGCATCTTAAAGTCATCCTTCAATGGTAGAGTTAAACGAATAAAGTGGTGAAGTTTTGAAGCCTTTGACATGGCTGCATATATTCGACTGCAAAATACTCTCATAGTCGGAATTGCTCGTGCACAAACATTGGCTGAACCAGCTAAAGATTGAAGTGACTTGAGTATAATTGTGTTTTTGCTCAGAGCAAAATACAATTTCTCTTTCAGTTCGACAATTTTTGACAGTGGTATTCTTATCTCCATTGTTATTGTATCCAACTCCAATCCTAAGAAGGTAATAATCTCTGTCGGACCTTCAGATTTGTCATATGCTAAAGGAACCCCAAAGTCAATGCAAAGTTGTTGGAAGAAAAACATGATATATTCACATTCCATACTACCCTGTTTTCCACCAAACAAAAAGTCATCCAAATAATGCATTGCATTTTTGTTGATTGATTTTTGAAACAATGCCCATTCTAAAAAGATTAAAAGTTGTTCAAATAATGCGCATGAAATAGAACAACCCATTGGCAAAGTCTTTTAGAAAAGATATTCATTGTTCCACCTGAAACCCAACAACTCAAAATCTTTCGGGTTGACTGGCAGCAACTTAAATGCTGATTTTATATCCATTTTCCCCAAAAATGCACCTTTACCTAGTGAACTAATCATTGCAATAGCATTATCAAAAGAGGAATACTGAACGCTACAAATGGACGGATCAATAAAGTCATTGAGGCTAGAGCCAGAGGGGTATGACAAATGATGAATCATACGATAAGAGTTGTCTTTCTTAACTACTAAACCAATCGGTGAAATTCACAGGTTTTCAAAAGGCTGTTTATTAAATGGCCCTGCTATCCGTCCAACTTCAACTTCTTTCATGACTAGCTTTAAAGCCTCTTTCTCATTTTGTTTAACTGATATCAAATTAGAACAATCTGTTTTTAACCTTTGGCCAAAATAATGCAAGGAAAAGCCATTAGTAAAACCATCAATTAATTCAGTTTTAACCAAGCCCTTAGGATAGTCATATAACAAAGAGGCCAGACGTTCCACTTTAATTGGTGTTATGCCTAGGTCCATTAAACGTGAATCTGGCTCTTGAACTGAATTGATTCCTAGGCGCTTGATACCTGGTACTGGTACCTGGGTTTGGTTGTCTGGGTTAATTGTATGATGGGGTTTGGAAACGGGGTCCCGAGGGCATGGGAGACCTAGCATAAGGAACAGAAGACGAACGATTAGAGACATAACAAGAAACCGCAGGGTTATTTCCAAAGCAACGCAAACAAATGTACTTATAACTACAAGCTGACTTGACACACCAGCCATTATTGTAGTCAAAACATTTCTTTAATTGAGGCCTAAAGCTGGAAACAGCATGTTCTTGAGTTCCAGTAATGACCATATACAGAAGCCACAGCTCCTGATCGACTGTACCCCAACAAATTGTCCGATCTATTGATTTCTAAACTCTAAATTGATCATCATATTGTCTCCACCCTCCGCCCCCAAAACGTTAGGCACCTAGACGAATAATACTCATATATTTCAACAGATGTTGAGTTTCATCTGAATGGTTTAAATTGTAAATACTCATAACAATCATAAATGCATCAGCCATTGTTCTATGCCATGTATTTTGGGAACACTTTGGCGTTTTTGAATTATCATCTCCCCATTTCTAATATTTATTTTGCTCTCTTCCTCGTGTTTTCTTTTTGGAGAAGGTAGCAAACTACCAAATTCAACTCGTCATTAAATATTTTTAAACAAATGTTTGCATTAATGTGTGCTCCCAAAGTAGAATTTAATGATAAAATCATTAATTTATTGTAATCGAAATGCTAATCGGAATCGAAAGTTGACAAATTAAAACTGGCTGTGGAATGAATTGTTTTTAATTGTACACCTTTTTTTTACAATTTTTAAACTGAAGTTTACATAATAATTTGATTACCGCTGATAAAGTTACCGTATTGAGAATAAATCGGCCTTGCCGACAACAACGGACGCTGAGCCGGTTCAAGCTCATGTATAAAGACTTTCATGAAAGTTCCATCCATCCTCGAGCATATGAGATACTTCGGAACTGGCCAATCTTTCACTATTTCTATCACACTGTGATTAATACCATCATCTTTAAACAATACCTGACATAAATCGCCGACTTTCGGCCAGTAGCCGGGAGATGCAGCGTCCATGTTTTGTTTACTAACGGTGCCCGGGTAATGCATATGTAAAACATCTAACCGGTCTGAAACGGCACTTGCGCGCGAGAATCGCCTTGTTTATACACGTTTTCTCGCCGTTTAGGCCCGGTTTTTGCAATGTTTCTGTATCCCTTAAGCGGGCGTAAAACATAGATTGTATGTAATAATATATTATAATACAGAGACGTCGACGTTAGTTTCCTGACGTAAACATTATTCACGACACTTAACAATACTCACGGAAACATTTCACGTTAGAATAGAAACATGCACATGTATTTAACATTTTAATGATTAATCGTTAAATTTTTCACTTGTCTTTCAAAAACACATAATAAATTATTCAGACCCTTGGTCTAGGTGATTTGGTTGCTACGCTTCTAAACTCGAACATTTATGGATTAAATATCTTAAAGTAAAATCTAATTCCAAAATAATTATGAATGCTAGAATAACCTTCATGAATTGTTGGAACACCTTTTCAAGTTTTCGAATGTGCCACATCTTTTGACGTAACGTCCAACAAAAGAGTGTCATCCTATCTAAAATACGTACCGGATGAACATTCCTTTTCCGCGATTTCGACCTGTCCACTTCCGATATTGACGGCCCGGATGAAGTAATGCGCTGAATCGCTTCCACATGTATTGCCAATGAGGTTGACCACACAATTACGCATACTGAAAATAAACAATATTCATACGTCCATGTTCACTGTCAATAAAAAAGATATCACCGTTATATACTTATTTTGTTTATTGTTTTGGGTTTTGTGTGTGATTGTTTTACTTTAATTTAAATCAACCCTTCCCACATACAGCAAATCTGCAGCAGACGACTTCGAAAATATATTGACAAAAACGTGAAAAATCTTCATAAATAAGGGTTTTATTATCAAAAGTAGTTGAAAACATTGTGGTTAAAGGAGAAATTGCTCGTTTTGAGCAATTTCTTCTTTTGTCACCATGTTTTCAAAAAGCCGTCTGCTGCAGAGGCGTCAGAAAGCGTCTATATGTGGGAAAGGGTTAAGGAGGTTGATATCTATAACGTCCTTTATGACGTCCAGAATACAGAAGTAGGTAACTAGCGAAGTTATGATAATTTAATTTAACTGTTCAAGAGACACACCAAAGGGTTGGTCTCAAAGGATTTGGGTTTTAAATTAGGTTTTTGTCGAAATGTTGATTGTCAAGAATATGACAGCATTGTAGTGAAATAATTATGAATATTTGAATTTTGGTTCGTAGTTGAAGACACAATGTTCAACATCAGCGAGTTGAACTTGAAATGTTGGCAATCCGAAAACAATTGTTCCTTGTTAGTCATGCCCGATTCACGGTCAACCTAACACGCACCGGGAGTCATATAAAAGACAAATTGATACTTTTTTGGTGTACCATTTAAATTTCATGATTCTTTGCTATCGCCATCTCACAGCACGTGATTAATAAGCCTGCTTCTTTTTAAGCAGAACTTACTATATCAAAGCACTGAAAGTGCTGACAGCAAGGGGTTAACTGCAGATTACATGTTTGGACATGGATTGTCTAACATGAACACTTTACAATAGCACGTTGCGGTGAATCCGCCGTGGTCGAGTGGTTAGAGTCGGGGATTTGAAACCGGACGTAAAACTTTTAGGGCTACAGTTCTAGTTTTCATTATCAGAAGTTACATCTACGACTAAATAACATATATACGCACGAATCTTCATTGTACGCAAATACAGTAAGACCCCCAAATCGATTACACAGGTATAGACTGTTCTATTTCAAACACATATTGGATACGCACTAGAAACATAGAGGATTTCAATGTGATATTCTCTTTATATGAAATAAGAACAAAAAGACAAGTGGCAACTTTCTTAATTGAAGCGCTTAAGCTCTGAAAACAAATTTTGGAAATGTCATAAAAAAAGCCTTTACAACCATACGAATAAGCAAACCATTGACAATGTTATCCAAATATATTTCTTTTGTCATGTTAGTTCATGTCTATAGTTATTAATGTATGCTTATATGTGTATAGATTGCTTGTATATGGGCCGCAAGCCAAAGTGCTCGATTAAAGAATTGAACGCAAGTGATTGAAGAATCAGGTTGATTGAAGCATAGGCTCGCACAAGTCTGCAAAATTAGCAAATTCAACTATACCCCTAATCGCAGGAAGTAGATCCTTTTTTTATCATATTACATATGAGCCGTTCCACGAGAAAAACTTCATTATGGACTCTGCGTAATGTATCGATCCAGAACGTCGTGCGCAGTCCGCGCAGACTAATCCGGGCTTACACATTCCGTCTCAAGGGAATAGAGGTATAGAGTAATGATTCAGGAAACAGAAAATCCACAGGACGCGAACAGTGTCCGTCCGAGTTGTCCTGCGCGGCATGCTTAGGCTGATCCGGGTCCTCAATGTTGTTGTTTTGTGGAACGGCTGATATTGTTATATTGCTCATGGTTGACTACTTTAGCATATTTTCCAACATACATAATTTGTTTACCCCTCTGCAGCAGGCGACGTTATGAGCAAATTCTCCTATTGCCTATATTAATTAAGTGTTCTCTCATTTAGAAAGAGTCTCCATATGTTTCGCTTAATGTCTTCAAAGTCGTAAGCTGCTGATTTATTGTACTGTGGAAAGGGTATAACTCTAGAAAATCAACTATCCGTACAATTACTGTATTGCGTTGCTAAGTTTTAAATGGAATCGTTTTGATTGTTAAAAACCTGTGAACCACACAAAACTGTGCGGTTAAATGTAATAATGATTTGTTTTCTTACCTACACTTGTCATTCAAATTCTTTGCTGTAGAAGTACAGTTCTTAAAATATGTAGAGGTTATACATTCTTCAACGCATCGGACAGAATATATACAAATATCAGTTTTGTGTAAAAGAATTGAAACAATATTTCTATTAGGCCTAGTATATCGAATGAGACAATAAGGTCTCATAATACCATAAGGCCTAGTATATCCAAGGAAGCAATGAGGTCTCATAATACTATAATACCTAGTATAACCAGTGAGACAATGGAGTCTCATAATACTATGAGGCTTAGTATAATCAATGAGGCAATAAGGTCTCATAATACTATAAGACCTAGTATAACCAATGAGGCAATGAGGTCTCATAATAATATAAGACCTAGTATAACCAATAAGGCAATGGAGTCTCATAATACTATAAGACCTAGTATAACCAGTGAGACAATGGAGTCTCATAATACTCTTATTCTTAGTATATCCAATGAGGCAATGAGGTCTCATAATATATAAGACCTAGTATAACTAATGAGGCAATTGAGTCTCATAATACTATAAGACCTAGTATAACCAGTGAGACAATGGAGTCTCATAATACTATAAGGCCTAGTATAACCAATGAGGCAATGAGGTCTCATAATACTATAAGACCTAGTATAACCAATGAGGCAATGAGGTCTCATAATATTATAAGACCTAGTATAACCAGTGAGACAATGGAGTCTCAAAATACTATAAGGCCTAGTATAACCAATGAGGCAATGAGGTCTCATAATACTATAAGACCTAGTATAACCAGTGGGACAATAGAGTCTCATAATACTATAAGACCTAGTATAACCAATGAGGCAATAAGGTATCATAATACTATAAGACCTAGTATAACCAATGAGGCAATGAGGTATCATAATAATATAAGGCCTAGTATAACCAATGAGGCAATGAGGTCTCATAATACTATAAGACCTAGAATAACCAATGAGGCAATGAGGTCTCATAATACTATAATACCTAGTATAACCAATGAGGCAATAAGGTCTCATAATACTATAAGGCCTAGTATAACCAATGAGGCAATGAGGTCTCATAAAACTATAAGACCTAGTATAACCAATGAGGCAATAAGGTCTCATAATACTATAATACCTAGTATAACCAATGAGGCAATGAGGTCTCATAATACTATAAGGCCTAGTATAACCAGTGAGACAATGAAGTCTTATAATACTATAGGGCCTAGTATAACCAGTGAGACAATGAAGTCTCATAATACTAAAAGGCTTAATATAATCAATGAGGCAATGAAGTCTCATTATACTATTAGGCCTAATATAACCATTGAGACAATGAAGTCTCAAAATATTATAAGGCATAGAATAACCAATGAGGCAATGAAGTCTAATAACTTTACGTTTAGTATAAACAGAAAGCTAAGCATGTCTTATTAGTAAAACAAGTAAAGCAATGAAGTCGCAAAATAATATTAGGCCTAGTATAACCATCGAGGCAATGAGGTCTCATTATACAATTAATTATAACCAGTGAGGCAATCATGTATCATAATACAATTAAGCCAAGTATAACTAGTGAGGCAATGAGGTATAATAATACTATTAGGCCTAGTAATGAGGCAATGAAGTCTCATAATACAATAAGACTTAGTATAACCAAGTGAAGCAATTATGTCTTATAATACTACCAGGCCTAGTAAAATAAATGAGTTATCTAAGTCTCATAATAAAATTAGGCCTAGTTTGAATAATGAGGCAATGAAGTATCATAAAACATAAGACCTAGTATAACCAGTGAAGCAATGATGTCTTATAATACTACCATGCCTAGTAAAATAAATGAGTTAACTAAGTCTCAAAATAAAATAAGGCCTAGTTTAAATAATGAGGCAATGAAGTATCATAATACAATTAGGCCGAGGATAACTAATGAGGCAATGAAGTATCATAATACAATTAAGCCGAGGATAACTAATGAGGCAATGAAGTCTCATAATACAATTAGGCCGTGGATAACTAATGAGGTATCATGAAGTGTTAAGGCCTATTATATCAAGTGAAGCAATCATGTCTCATAAAACTATAAGGCCTAGTATATCCAAAGCGGCAATAAGGTCTCATAATACGTTAAGGCCTAGTATACCATATGAGACAAAAATGTATCATAATTATATTAGGCCTAGTATAATCAGTGGAGCAAAGATGTCTCATAATTATATAAAGCATAGTATAACCAGTGAGGCAATGATGTTTCATAATTATATTAGACTTAGTATACATTATGAGACAATGATGTCTCATAATACAATTCGGCCTAATATAACTTATGAGGCAATGAGGTACCATACTTATATCAGACGTAGTTTAAAAAATGAGACAATGGTGTATAATACAATGTTAAGGCCTAGTATAACAAAAGAGTCAACGAGGTCACATAATTCTATCAGGCTGAGTATAACCAATGAGACAATGATATATCATAATTATATTAGGCCTAGTATAACTAATGAGGCAATGATGTATCTTAATTTGTTTAGGCCTTGAATTACTGATGAGACAATGAAGTCTCATAATTATATTAGGCCTAGTATAACTAATGAGGCAATGATAATTCATAATTATGTTA
The DNA here is from genome assembly GCA_031761405.1 of Serripes groenlandicus. Taxonomy (NCBI): domain Eukaryota; kingdom Metazoa; phylum Mollusca; class Bivalvia; order Cardiida; family Cardiidae; genus Serripes; species Serripes groenlandicus. The sequence goes on along the minus strand of JASEVX010000006.1, from coordinate 56,736,733 downwards.
GGTCTAGTATAACTAATGAGGCAATGATATATCATAATTATATTAGGTCTAGTATAACTAATGGGGCAATGATAATTCATAATTCTGTTAGGTCTAGTATAACTAATGAGGCAATGATATATCATAATTCTATTAGGTCTTGTATATCTAATGAGGCAATGATATATCATAATTCTATTAGGTCTAGTATAACTAATGAGGCATGATATATCATACTTATAGTAGGCTTAGTATTACTAATGAGGCAATGATATATCATAATAATAGTAGGCCTAGTATAACTAATGAGGCATGATAAATCATAATTCTATTATGCCTAGTATAACTATTGAGGCATGATATATCATAATTCTATTAGGCCTAGTATAACTAATGAGGCAATGATATATCATAATTATATTAGGCCTTGTATAACTAATGAGGCATGATATATCATAATTATATTAGGCCTAGTATAACTAATGAGGCATGATATATCATAATTATAGTATGCCTAGTATTACTAATGAGGCAGTGATATATCATAATTATAGTAGGCCTAGTATAACTAATGAGGCATGATATATCATAATTCTATTAGACCTAGTATAACTAATAAGGCATGAGATATCATAATTATATTAGGCCTAGTATAAATAATGAGGGATGATATATCATTATTCATTTAGGCCTAGTACATGTATAACTAATGAGGCAATGATATATCATAATTCTATTAGGCCTTGTATAACTAATGAGGCATGACATATCATAATTAGATTAGGCCTAGTATAACTAATGAGGCATGATATATCATAATTATCGTATCACCAGTATTACTAATGAGGCAATGATATATCATAATTCTATTAGGCCTAGTATAACTAATGAGGCCATGATGTATCATTATTTTTTTAGGCCTAGACTTACTGATGAGGCAATAATATACCATAATTCTATTATGCCTAGTATAACTAATGAGGCATGATATATCATAATTATATTAGGCCTAGTATTACTAATGAGGCATGATATATCATAATTATATTAGGCCTAGTATAACTAAAGGGCAATTATATATCATAATGATATTATGCCTAGTATAACTGATATATTTATATTATATAATTATTTTAGGCCTAGAATTACTGATGAGGCAATGAGGTCACATAATTATATTAGGTCTTGTTTAACTAATTAGACAATGAGGAATCATACTACTATAAGACCTTATATAATCAATGAGGCAATGATGTCTCATAATATTATTAGGTCTAGTATATCCCATGAAACAATGATGTTTCATACTACTATTAGGTCTAGTATATCCCATGAAATAATGATGTCTCATACTACTATTAGGTCTAGTATATCCCATGAAACAATGATGTCTCATAATACTATTAGGTCTAGTATATCCCATGAAACAATGATGTCTCATAATACTATTAGGTCTAGTATATCCCATGAAACAATGATGTAACATACTACGATTAGGCCTAGTATATCCAATGAAAAAATGATGTCGCATACTACCATAAGTTCTAGTATATCCATTGAAATAATGATGTCTCATAATACTATTAGGACTAGTATATCCCATGAAACAATGATGTCTCATAATACTATTAGGTCTAGTATATCCAATGAAACAATGATGTCTCATACTACTATTAGGTCTATTATATCCCATGAAACAATGATGTTTCATACTACGATTAGGTCTAGTATATCCCAAGAAACAAAGATGTCTCATACTACTATTAGGTCTAGTATATCCCATGAAACAATGATGTCTCATACTACTATTAGGTCTAGTATATCCCAAGAAACAATAATGTCTCATACTACTATTAGGTCTAGTATATTCCATGAAACAATAATGTCTCATACTACTATTAGGTCTAGTATATCCCATGAAACAATGATGTCTCATACTACTATTAGGTCTAGTATATCCCAAGAAACAATGATGTCTTATACTACTATTAGGTCTAGTATATCCCAAGAAACAATGATGTCTCATACTACTATTAGGTCTAGTATATCCCATGAAACAATGATGTCTCATAATTATATTAGGTCTGGTATATCCCATGAAACAATGATGTCTCATAATACTATTAGGTCTAGTATATCCCATGAAACAATGATGTCTCAAAATACTATTAGGTCTAGGATATCCAATGAAACAATGAGGTCTCATAATACTATTAGGTCTAGTATATCCAATGAAACAATGATGTATCATACTACGATTGGGTCTAGTATATCCCATGAAACAATGATGTCTCATAATACTATTAGGTCTAGTATATCACATAAAACAATGATGTATCATAATACTATTAGGTCTAGTATATCCAATGAAACAATGATGTCTCATACTACTATTAGGTCTAGTATATCCCATGAAACAATGATGTCTCATACTACTATTAGGTCTAGTATATCCAATGAAACAATGATGTCTGATAATACTATTAGGTATAGTATATCCAATGAAACAATGATGTATCATACTACGATTGGGTCTAGTATATCCAATGAAACAATGATGTCTCATAATACTATTAGGTCTAGTATATCCCATGAAACAATGATGTCTCATAATACTATTGGGTCTGGTATATCCCATGAAACAATGATGTCTCATAATACTATTAGGTCTAGTATATCCCATGAAACAATGATGTCTCATACTACTATTAGGTCTAGTATATCCAATGAAACAATGATGTCTCATAATACTATTAGGTCTAGTATATCCCATGAAACAATGATGTCTCATAATACTATTAGGTCTAGTATATCCCATGAAACAATGATGTCTCATAATACTATTAGGTCTAGTATATCCCATGAAACAATGATGTAACATACTACGATTAGGCCTAGTATATCCAATGAAAAAATGATGTCGCATACTACCATAAGTTCTAGTATATCCATTGAAATAATGATGTCTCATACTACTATTAGGACTAGTATATCCCATGAAACAATGATGTCTCATAATACTATTAGGTCTAGTATATCCAATGAAACAATGATGTCTCATACTACTATTAGGTCTATTATATCCCATGAAACAATGATGTTTCATACTACGATTAGGTCTAGTATATCCCAAGAAACAATGATGTCTCATACTACTATTAGGTCTAGTATATCCCAAGAAACAATAATGTCTCATACTACTATTAGGTCTAGTATATTCCATGAAACAATAATGTCTCATACTACTATTAGGTCTAGTATATCCCATGAAACAATGATGTCTCATACTACTATTAGGTCTAGTATATCCCAAGAAACAATGATGTCTTATACTACTATTAGGTCTAGTATATCCCAAGAAACAATGATATCTCATACTACTATTAGGTCTAGTATATCCCATGAAACAATGATGTCTCATAATTATATTAGGTCTGGTATATCCCATGAAACAATGATGTCTCATAATACTATTAGGTCTAGTATATCCCATGAAACAATGATGTCTCAAAATACTATTAGGTCTAGGATATCCAATGAAACAATGAGGTCTCATAATACTATTAGGTCTAGTATATCCAATGAAACAATGATGTATCATACTACGATTGGGTCTAGTATATCCCATGAAACAATGATGTCTTATAATACTATTAGTTCTAGTATATCCCATGAAACAATGATGTCTCATAATACTATTAGGTCTAGTATATCACATAAAACAATGATGTCTCATAATACTATTAGGTCTAGTATATCCAATGAAACAATGATGTCTCATACTACTATTAGGTCTAGTATATCCCATGAAACAATGATGTCTCATACTACTATTAGGTCTAGTATATCCAATGAAACAATGATGTCTGATAATACTATTAGGTATAGTATATCCAATGAAACAATGATGTATCATACTACGATTGGGTCTAGTATATCCAATGAAACAATGATGTCTCATAATACTATTAGGTCTAGTATATCCCATGAAACAATGATGTCTCATAATACTATTGGGTCTGGTATATCCCATGAAACAATGATGTATCATAATACTATTAGGTCTAGTATATCCCATGAAACAATGATGTCTCATACTACTATTAGGTCTAGTATATCCAATGAAACAATGATGTCTCATAATACTATTAGGTCTAGTATATCCCATGAAACAATGATGTCTCATAATACTATTAGGTCTAGTATATCCAATGAAACAATGATGTCTCATACTACTATTAGGTCTAGTATATCCAATGAAACAATGATGTCTCATACTACTATTAGGTCTAGTATATCCAATGAAACAATGATGTCTCATAATACTATTAGGTCTAGTATATCCAATGAAACAATGATGTCTCATACTACTATTAGGTCTAGTATATCCCATGAAACAATGATGTCTCATAATACTATTAGGTCTAGTATATCCCATGAAATAATGATTTCTCATAATACTATTGGGTCTAGTATATCCCATGAAACAATGATGTCTCATACTACTATTAGGTCTAGTATATCCAATGAAACAATGATGTCTCATAATACTATTAGGTCTAGTATATCCCATGAAACAATGATGTCTCATAATACTATTATGTCTATTATATCCAATGAAACAATGATGTCTCATACTACTATTAGGTCTAGTATATCCAATGAAACAATGATGTCTCATACTACTATTAGGTCTAGTATATCCAATGAAACAATGATGTCTCATAATACTATTAGGTATTGTATATCCCATGAAACAATGATGTCTCATACTAACTATTAGGTCTAGTATATCCCATGAAACAAAGATGTCTCATAATACTATTAGGTCTAGTATATCCAATGAAACAATGATGTCTCATAATACTATTGGGTCTAGTATATCCCATGAAACAATGATGTCACATAATACTATTAGGTCTAGTGTATCCAATGAAACAATGATGTCTCAAACTACTATTAGGTCGTCTAGTATATCCCATGAAACAATGATGTCTCATAATACTATTATGTCTAGTATATCCCATGAAACAATGATGTCTCATAATACTATTAGGTCTAGTATATCCAATGAAAGAATGATGTATCATACTACGATTAGGCATAGTAAAATTAATGACGCAATGATATCTCATAATACTAAAAATGCCTTGTATAACCAATGATGCGATGATGTCTCATAACACTATTAGGCCAAGTATAACACATTATTTGGCAATGATATACCATATGTCTATTATATCTAGTATAACCAATGAGGCAATAAGGTCTCATGATAATATTATGATACTATAAGGCCTACTATACCACAGGAGGCAATGTTGTATCATACTAATATAATGCCTAGTTTATCCCACGAGGCATCCCGTCTCAAAGAACTATGATGCATAGTATAACTAATGATGCAATGAGGAGTCAGCATGCGATCAGATGAAGTATAACCAATGAGGTCTCATGAAACTATTAGGCCTATTAATCCCAATGAGGCATGCCGTCTTAATTTTTCTTTAAGGCCTAGTATACCAGTTAGGCAATGCTGTCTCACTATACTAAATTACCTAGTATAACCAATGAATGAGGGAAGGATATTTCGATTATTTCGATCAGGTTTCTACAAAGTCTAATCAAAACCTTCTCTGACTACTGCTGTTCATATCTCATGCAGAGACGGTTTGATTTTGGTTACAACGTGTGAGAGAGAAATAGAAAGAGAGAGATGAGAGAGAGAAGGAGAGATAGAGAGACGAGAGAGGAGGAGAGAGAGAAGAGATGATGGAGAGAGAGAGGTGAGAGAGATAAGAGAGAGGATAGAGAGAAGAGAGAGAGAGAGAGAGATGAGAAGAGAGATAGAGAGATGAGTGAGAGAGAGAGAGGAGAGACAGACAGACAGACAGACAGAGAGAGGAATGGAGAGAGACACAAGAGAGATAAGACAGAGAGACAGACAGAACAGAGAGACAGACAGACAGACAGGACACAGACAAGAGAGAGAGAGAGAGATCAGAGAGACAGAGAAGAGAGTGAGACACTGAAGTATAAGAGAGAGAGAGAGAGTACGAGACAGACAGAGAGACAGACAGACCAGACAGACATCAGACTAGAACCGACAGACAGACAGACAGACAGACAGAGAGACAGACAGACAGACAGAACAGACAGACAGCCAGACAGATCAGACAGACAGACAGGGACAGACAGAAGAGAGACAAATCTCAGGACAGCACAGAGAGAGACAGAGAGAGACAGAGAGATGAGGAAAGAGAGAGGACAGAGAGGAGACAGAGACAGAGAGAGGGAAGAGAGAGAGAGAGAGCTGAGAGAGAGAGGAGAGAGATGGAGAGAGAGATAGAGACGAACTGGTGAGGAGAGAGAGATAGATAGAGAGAGAGAGCGAGAGAGGAGAGTAGATGGGTCGTCAGAGGAAAGACAGAGAGACAGAGAGATGAGATGAGAGAGAGAGAGATGTGAGAGATGAGAGACAGAGCGGAGATAGAGAGAGCAGAAGAGACTATTGTACATACGAGCGGATGGAGAGGGAGACAGACAGACTAGACAGCAGAAGCCAGACAGACAGACAGACAGACAACAGGACATGACAGACAGACAGACAGACAGACAGACAGACAGAGACAGAGACAGAGGACTAGAGCAAGATGCAGATACAGAGAGAGAGAGAGATAGAGCTGAGAGAGAGTTGATGAGGAGGAGAGATGGAGGAGAGAGAGATGGTGAGGAGAGAGAGACGGAGAGAGAGAGAGAAGCTGTACATGACAATGTATAATATCTAACTGACATGTTTATTATGTGCAATATTTCATGCTTATATGTAGTAAATGGTTCCTTTATATCTGGCATGGCTATTATCCTGACATGTATCACATCATAAGACATTGTCTATATACTATATGTCGTGTGTATCGTCAAGTGAAATGCGAGAGTGCGTAGAATGGATTAAAATCAAGTATACATACGCAGAGACGTTTATATCTGAGTGCATTGTAGGAGCATATACCTAGAGTCATAAGTGGTGTGTATTGAATTGCCCTAGACACACAGAACCGATCGGACAAGTGTGCCTAGTTTAAAAGCATATCTATAAAAACATTCGAGTTCTCGTTACTTAAATAGGATTATGAAGTCAGATTATGAAATCGGAGTTACAAACATGTTATCTGCTTTAGATTAAACATTTTTATAAACACGCTTCGAGGTCTAGCTTTCAGTCTTGGACTGAATTCGACTAGGATTGCAATATCCGTGGCAAAAGATTTGAAAACAGTCGAACTAGATTGACAATTTGAGATGAAATGAGAAATCAGCTTGTTTTAAGGCTCTAGTTCTATACATTTCACCAAAGTTATTATGTTGTGCATACAGTAAGATGTATTACACCTCATTCATGCTGAGTTAATCATACCGTGACACTATCAGGATATGTTCTCGCCCTCGATATATTGAGATTGATGATATGGTTTTAAACGCCGTTTTCCAGACCATTCTGCAGTCATAACAGGCGGCCAATTCATGCGTTCTACCTGCTATCCCACACCCATGACTTCAAAGTAAACTGGACTAGTTTTCCACATAGACTATAAGATCATATGGTAG
>JASEVX010000006.1:55996414-56026639 GCA_031761405.1 Serripes groenlandicus | reverse complement strand
TCTCCTTTTCCCACAAAGATTGTAAATCTTTATTCAAAAATGAACTTCCAATTACCCAGACGTTATAATTCGTTCTTCGGATGTTTTCAAAGCAGACGAATTTTGAACAATTTTCTTTCGAGAATGTTAGATCGTTTCTTCTGGATGCTCTCACACTTTCTTGACATTCACAAGAAACAGTTTAGTTATAGCCAATTCGCGTTGGTTGCCGGTGTAATCGTAAACGTTTAACCTATATTAACTTAGAGGTAACCATTGTAACAGTGGTTGTTATTATTCTATATAGTATAATCGAAGCATTTCGGGAAAGGCGACATTGCTCCTTTTAAACAGTGTCACATTTTCCCACGATGGTTGTTTTAAAAGTCGTCTGCTATGTGAGACATAACTGTCGTCTGCGTTAGGCTAAGGGCTTTATTGGCTCAAATTTGTCCAATTATTTACAGTCCTGATTGGTTCATCAGTCAGTCTCGGACTCAGCTAATTTGAAACACTACAGAACCAGGGAATTGTTTAAATGTCGCCTTTCAAAAGATATATAACATCTGATAATATTGATTGTTTTCTCTCTCTCTCTCTCTCTCTCTCTCTCTCTCTCTCTCTCTCTCTTCTCTCTCTCTCTCTCTCTCTCTCTCTCTATCTCTCTCTCTCTCTCTCTCTCTCTCTCTCTCTCTCCTCTCTCTCTCTCTCTCGCTCTCTCTCTCTCTCTCTCTCTCTCTCGCTCTCTCTCTCTCTCTCTCGCTCTCTCTCTCTCTCTCTCTCTCTCGCTCTCTCTCTCTCTTCTCTCTCTCTCTCTCTCTCTCTCTCTCTCTCTCTCTCTCTCTCTCTCTCTCTCTTCTCTCTTTCTCTCTCTCCCCCTCTCTCTCCCTTTCCCTTCTTCACGTGACATTATGTGTATTTAATTCGTCAATGATATTTTTATTTTCAAGATAAACGATTGAATTGATTGACAACGGTGAACGAAAATTAATGTAGAATCCGTAGCCAATATACAGGATACAGGATGTTATGAGTTTTTTTGTAATTATTTATCAAGTTATGTAGCACAGACAGTAACGTCAAGTCGCATACTATCGGGAATGCCGAGGGAGTTCGAATCCCGGCTAGTCCATTCAATCTGTCTGATTATTGACTCACGTCATCATATCTGGCGTCATTCGTCTTCACCCAATGATTTAAACACCTTATATTGAAAAGATAGCTAGTTGCATTGGAAATAATGTTTAATGGAGAACTGACGCGGGGTGGATTTAGCCAGGACTAACATGGATACTGTATATGAACTAAAACTAAAATACCTCATAAAAATAGCATAGAAATATCAAAAGTCAATCTTATCATGGAAAATACGATTATTAGAATAAATTTAAATAACTAAGTGAACCAATTCCATTTTGATTTGTTTTATTTCACAGTAAAACCACAAATCCACAACAGTAGACAAAACAAGTATAATAAATAAGAATGAAAAGTAAATGAGTTCATGTATATTTTAGCTGAATTGTTTCATTAAGTTCATTCATTTGTGTTTGCTTCAAATGCCAATAACAGAAATCATTGCAGATCCAGAAACACATAAGCCGAAGGTAGGGTTTCGCATGTCTTATAAAGCGGCTTAACGGAAATTGGAAAATGCCGATAAGAATGTGCAAAAAAATATGCATTGAAACTCCAGATTCGTCACGAAACATATTTCACTACGATGAACGCCTTGAAGTAGACAGCTCTCTAAATATATCAAAGTTAAGCCCGGTTTTTACATTTAACGTGAAACAGCATCTATGTTTATTTACCGACCGACAGGCGCTCCTCCATGTGGAATCAGCACGTGGTCGACAACATGGATGACACCGTTGGTAGCTCCAATATCGGCTGAGGTTACTAACCCATTGTTGATTTTAATATCGGCATTATGATGTGTAAAATGGACGACGAGATCATCACCGTTGTACAATGGCTGCAAATGTTCTTTTTGAATAAACCGGCAGCGTACTCCGTCGATGGTACCACGTGGTATGTCAGAATGTTGATCAACAGTTGTTTATCGTTTTTGATTTGGTCCACGGTATGCTGGGGTAGTTTGGCGAACGCAGCGTTTGTTGGAGCGAATACTGTGAGTCCATCCTGCTTTAGGGCGTCTACTAATCCAGCTTGAACCACGAAACTGACCAAGGTGGATAAATCGCTGTTGCTAGAGGCGATATCAACGATGTTTCCGGTCGGCGCCATCATGACACTGTCGATGACGTGGATTACGCCATTAGAAGCTACCCGGTCAAAGTCGGATATCGTGGAACCTTGTATTGTAACGGCGTTGTTGTGTGCGTATACATTGAATCTCGCCTTGGCTCCATTGACTGTGGTCACTAACAACTCGTCGGTTGCAGCAGAACTGAGGATGTTGCCACTGACAACGTGATACGTTAGCACGTCAGTCAGGGCAGTCACATTGGAGCTTAGAAAGCTGATAGTAGAAGCTGGCAACTTGTTAAAAGCAGCGTTTGTCGGTGCAAATATCGTGAAGTTACCATTGTTGAGTGTGTCAACCAGACCTGCTTTAACGGTAAGATCAACCAACGTGGAGAACTGCGAATCACCGGATAGAAGCTCGACTGTTGTCGCTCCGAAGGCGCTGCTCACGAATGCGAAAACTAACAAAGCACACTTCATGTTGACGATCTCGTTTGTAAGGTTTGTACTGAAATGATTTAAAGCTTTCTGAAGACTTTATAGGCAGAATATCACGCGTCCTCCTATGATTGTGTTGGTTATACAACAAAAACCGTGATTCAAAAATGTCCATGTGGTGTCCTTTATCAGCCATTACGATTATTTATGACATTATTTCTGGTTTAGGTAACGGTTTGTGACAGCAAAACTGTTTTATAACATATGAGTCCTTCACCTTTCCAAGTGTCATTAATTTTTGTTTTCTTTCATCATAAAAGTTGCTTGTATTGTTTTCTAAGTCGAGAGCATTTGTTTGGAATAATGAAAATGTGTCGAAAGAAAACTTGAAATTAGTACTAACATTATACGGACATATCGCAGTGAATCAACCCTTTCCCAATTACAATGCATGAGCATCATACGACTCTGAAGACACCTGTATATAAAATGGTATAATTATTGAACAGGTGTGAAAACATTGTGGAAAAATGAGAAAATGCACACGATTTGCCAAAGTGTTTTCAAAAGTCGACTACTGTAACGATGTCAGAAAGCGTCTGTATGCGGGATATGGTAAAAGTGATTGCCCTGTCACGATTTTTATCTGACCTATGCTAAAGGACTGAACGATAAACTATCCAGGCTCAAATCTTATCCATGTTTTAACCTTTATTGCGCTGAATTTCTATAATTGGTACCATCACAATTGACGTTTATCAAATACCGAACTTACTATACAATATATTTGGCTACATAATGATCGCTGAATATCGAGCATTGTTTACTAGCAATAGATTGTACGAATGTGCAGAGTTGGTCTTGATAATTATTGTTCGCTTATGCTGTTGGAACGGTTAAATTGGTTCCTGAATGAAAGGGTTGCTGCAATCGAATCCCGAAAGGCTTTTTATGAAAATAGACTTTCGGAATGATAAACCATGACATTGTCTTCATTTAAAAAAACGATTTGTATTTTGCCATAAAACTACTAAGGTCCTTGAAAAATGTTCATCCTCCGTCATCAAACTGATCGAACACCATGAACTCGATGAAATCTGTTTTAAAGTCTAAGAACGATAACCCTGGTTAGTAAAATTCGACGGCAAAGGAAAACGGATTTAATCCTTTCCAACATAAACACACTTGCTGACGCCTCTGAAGCAGAATGCCTTCTTTTATGGAGACGTTTTAACAAAATGTTTTCAAAGTCGTCTGATTTGATTAGTTGTTTGTGTAAAGGAGTGAATATGTATCTAACCCTACGTTCTAAAGATACTGTTGTCGGTACATGTTCCACAAAAACCAAGTATCTTTCAGTAAGTTTCAGGGAAACCCGACTTCATTTCCTTGAAGGGAGTATTTTCCAGTTTAAGGTAAACTGTCAATTGAAAGCTAACCTGGTCCTTATTGAGCTACCAAACGATATCATATTACCGTTTCCCTCATCTTGACGCCTCTGCAGCAGACGACCTTTGAAATATTGATACGGAAAGAGACATTGCCCATAACGAGCAATTCCTCCTTTTGCCACAATGTTTTCAACTCTATCTAATTGTTATACTTTCATTTACAGATTTATTGTCATATTTTTTGCCAAGATATTTTCATAGTCGTCTTTGGAAAACGGTTAAATAGCTGTCAAATATGCGAAGACAATGCGCGGGAAAACGTAAGCGTAATGGCGTCCCGCTTACATGAAAATGAATCGGTCAATATTGTTGCAGTTTTTAAAAAAAAGTTATAGACTGATTTTAGTCTAGACTTCTCTCAACATGTAAGACGTGCCAGCATTATTTGAAACACAGATACAGCGAAGTACATACGGTCTCGTAACAAAAGTAAATAAAATGCCTACAGACACATAAATTGTTTCACCCAGTGATCTATTTCACTACAGAGCAATTCAATATTTAGACATCGATCGTAGACGAGTTCTAAATCTTCCAAATCGTCTCTTATTGCAGGGGAAATTAATTACAGCGCCCCGCAAAGGGAGGTAATTTGTCTCTCAAAGTCTTAAACCAATCAAGTAATATACAATTTATTTGTTAAAGACTGTCTTACAGCGAAGGAAAATAATTGCCCTAGGGGTTTAATCCTTAACAGGAGAAGGTTTATAAGATATGTTAAGCCGTGTTCCGGGAAAACTGACCGTAGTGTGTATTTCTGATAAGATGTGTCTGTGCATTGTTACTACCTCATCCAATAGAGTCTTTGTTATCAGAATTGTTTCTATATCACTAATGTGACTTTGTCAAGAACTGCTAAGGTTGGGGTCAACCTACGCGCCTGTATCTGCTGATCTATATCAACACTTGCTAGAGGAATACTTTCTGGTTGATTTTCTTGAAGAGCAGTTCAATTATATAAACCTAATTATAATACATAGCAAACTAAATACATGGTGATGTGTGTGGTTATACAAGAACATAATTATAATGGTCTTTAATATTAGCCTTTCATCTCATTTCTCGATCAGAAATCACAGTCACTTGTTCGCAATCTCAAATGTTCACAATAAAATATATATAATGAACAAAGAAAAAAGAAAGGCTATAGTTCGAACAAAAGGTAAATTAACGATATTAACCCTTTCCCGCATACAACAACAGCTGACGATTCTGATTGATTTGATTGTTTAAGGTTTAACGCCGCTTTCAACAGCTTTTCAGTTATATCACGGCGTATCATGGGTAAGTTACCATTACTACTGGTCCATTCATCCTGACACCGGGCAGTCAGTCAGTCGTAATGCTAGCCCCTGAACCTTGAGCGTCAAGAAGGGCAGCCGTTTCTACCATTTTAAAAGTCTGTGGTATGACCCGGCCGGGGATCGAACCGACGACTTCCAATACCCGAGGCGGACACGCAACCACAACATTACCGAGACGGTACGGACGATTTTGAAATCCAAAACTAAATAATATTGATAATCTCAAGAAATGAAAGTATATTTATTTAACGCTTTCCCTCATATAACAATTCTGCAGCAGGCGACTTTGAACATATTTTGTCAAAAAATAGAAAATCTCTATAATTGAATGGATAACCTATGACTAAAAGTGGAAAACATTGTGGTAAAAGGAGAAATTGCTCGTTTTGAGCAATACCTTCTTTTGTCACTATGTTTTCAAAAAGCCGTCTGCTGCAGAGGCGTCAGAAAGCGTCTATATGAGGGAAAGGGTTAAAAGAGATTAAAAGTTATGACTGAAGTAAAAATCGCTCATCGAGAGAATTTGTAAATCGTTTTGCCACAATGTTTTTCAAATATCGTCTACTGCAGAGGCAAGAAAGCGTATGCAGGTGGGGAAAAGGATTACAAAGCAATAACATTTAACAATTTATCCATTATCCATATTAATTCCAACGGTTATTTGAAGCAGAGATTCCCAAAAATCGCACATGTCGACAAAAAGGATAAGAAATAAACGTTTTGTTAAGAATTAATACATTGAACTACGACTCGTATTTTCCGGAATTGGGAACGATAGGATATTAAATTGTGATAAGATAAATGTTCATTTAAGTTTTAAGCCAATCCCTCGCCTATCTTATTGGAGAAGATTTATCTCTCTGACGGAACCCTGAACAATCTGAAATGAAATAAGCTACGTTAAGCGAAATGAACCGTTCCACGAGAAAACCAACACTGTGGACTCTACGTAAAATATCGATCCGGATCAGCCTAAGCATGCCGCGTAGGCTAACCCGGACACATTTTTCGCCTTCTGTGGATTGTATGCTTCATGACTCATTACTCTATTCCTCTATCCCTCTGAGACGGAATGTGTCGCAGGCTTATCATTGTCGATACATTACGCAGAGACCGCAATGTTGGTGTTCTCGTGGTACGGCTCAAATTGTGGGTTTTTTATTGGGTGTTGACATCATTTTCAACATAGTTTCAATAATATCAAGGTGACAGCTCACTTATTCATGCTCCCTTGGTAAACACAACAGTATAAAAGACAATGGAATGTGCCTTGCCAAATACTGCTCGCCAAATGGCTTAACCCTTTCCCTCATATAGACGCTTTCTGACGCCTCTGCAGCAGACGGCTTTTTGAAAACATAGTGACAAAAGAAGAAATTGCACAAAACGTGCAATTTCTCCTTTTGCCACAATGTTTTCCACTTTAAGTCATAGGGTATCCATTCAATTATAGAGATTTTCTATGTTTTGACAAAATATGTTCAAAGTCGTCTGCTGCAGAATTGTTGTATGAGGGAAAGGGTTAATGCCGATATGCGAGGGTAAACAACCACATATGATGACTTGCCAAACGGCGTTCCATTGATGACCGCCATGACAGGGGATCGATCCCGGACTCTAAATCCCCGACGCTTACCACTCGACCGTGGAGAAATGCGCAGTTATTATCGTACCGTGTTTGTAAAGGGGCTATGGTATATATTATATCCGTTTAATTCTTGTTTTTTGTTAACCCTTTCAGCGCCGAATTGTTTAAAGTAGACTCTTCCATGTTCAAACTCGGACGAAACTATTTTCATGTTATAGGATTTTTGGAATATCTTTATAACTTACAGCCAAACAATGCATATGTCAGGTGAGACAGCTCGTTACGAGCTGCCTCACCTGAATCTGTATTGTTTGCAAAAAAAGCTCAATATTGCCTTTGGCGCTGAAAGAGTTAATAAAAAACACAATCCAAAATGGAGGAGGTGTGTGAAGGCTGTGGTCATATTGTGCGTATACGCTGGTTCTTCATGAGTCTGTGTTGTTCGGATGTACAACATGGCATCGTTTGTACGAACACGGCGCACGACTAGCACGTGCGTTCCCAGGCATACGCACGTACGGAAAGGTATTTATAAAAATGCAATAACACTGAAATCTGAACGTGGTCAGGGTTGATTTCGTCCTAAAATAGTCAATAATCAATCTGCATATGGATATAGCTATTTGGTGTGTTTAGTATAACCAGAAACACCATTTGAGCCGTCCCGCGAGAAAACCAACATTATGGACTCTGCGTAAAGTATCGCCCCGGATCAGCCTAGGCATGCCGCGCAGGCTTACCCGGATAGACACTTTTCGCCTCCAGTGGATTTTCTGTTTCAAGAAGCATTACTCTATACGTCTATCCTCCTGAGACGGAATGTGCCGTCCGGATCAGTCTGCGCGGACTGCGCAGGCTGATCTGGATCGATACATTACGCAGATGCCATAATGTTGGTTTCCTCGCGGGTTCAATACTTTCTGTAGGGAATATGCTCCGACCCTCACCTCACCTGTGGCTAGTCCAGTTCGAGCTGCGTACATAGTCCCCACGTATGACAAACATAACTAGTTAAGATTGCATTATTGTTCCAGCTTTTAACCCTTTTCCCACGTTCTGATGCCTGCAAAGTCCACTTATTCCGCAATGTTTCCATCTATAATAATTTTTCATAATTTTAACAATATGTTTTCAAAGCAATTTCTTCTTTTGCCACTATATTTTCAAAAAGCCGTCTGCTGCATAGGCGCCAAGTCTATATGAGGGAAAGGGTTAAAGCTAAGTGTGATTATTTAATTGAAAACATTATGACATTTACAGAAATTGCTCATTTTGACACATTGTTTTCAAAAGCCGTCTATTCTAGATGCATGTGGGGAAGGGTTATCATGGGAAACTGATCAGACCCCTGGACATATACGATTAATCTTAATTCTTCATTGTGTAATAAATTCTTGTCCTGTAAGTATTTAATCGAGGGGAATTCTTCACTCGTAGAACGAGACAAATGTGACATCGATAGCACGTTAGTTGTTCAGACCTAATTTGTTTATAAGATCAAGGAAGATTGAAGTTTCTCTTCTCTCATTTCGAATTGTTCTAGACAAAAGTTTAAAATGAAAAACATATACACATTACACTATAATTCATGACTCAGTCATTCGGCCATTTTTTTGTTTTAGACATAACTGCAGTGAGTACTTAGTTTAAGTATTATGTTTCAAGAAATTAGTTTATATTTAGCGTCAATTACTATATTTAGAAACCATTTATAACAATTAATAAAGATAGCGGAGTTCATAGCCATTAAATTTTATAAATAAGTCTATAAATTGTAACTTTTTTGCGAGCGAAAAAGAGTCATATCACACGAACATTAGAAAATCCCGAGTAGGCTCGGTGTTTTCCGTATGAAGTCGTTAGAGATCGGTATTATTCGTGGGCTTACCGTTCACAGCAGCGGACCGAAATCGCAGAGACTATATTACTGTTACTTATCACTTATACATGTGTAACCATGTTAAACCTGCCCGTAACCATTTCCCTCATAAATACGTTTTCTGAGACCTCTGCAGCTTATGACGTTAGAAAACATAGTGGCAAAAGGAGAAATTGCTCATATTGAGCAATTTCCACTAGATGCCATATTTTCAATCTTATTCAATAAGTGTTCTTTCATTATTCCAGTTTCCATAGTTTTGACTAATTTTTTTCCAAGTCGTCTGCTTTATTTATTGTTTGTGGGAATCTCAATTTCATGCGGTGAAAACCTGCCCTATAAGTAAAATCAAATGGCAACATGTCCAGTCGTATACTTCATATAACCATTCTTCTGGGGGTTTCCGGGGATTTCCAGAACGAGTGTGCGCATTAAAGACGACAATTAGATCTCTTGATCGCTCAGACTGAGAAAAAAGCAAAGCTCAACTTGATCTGTGCCAGTCTCAAAGTCCTGAATGTCAGTTATCGTCAAGGGGTGGCCCAAATTTGAACGACCTTTTTAATAAGTCTATCTAAACATCAAAAAATGTATGTTGAGAATGTACATACAAAAGTTATTATTTCTTATCATCAATAAACAGAGAGATTTCCTTTAGAATATGTCGTCTGGAATAGAAATTCGCTCAAATAGATGTTGGACGATAAGCCAGAATTCTTTTACATTAGCTTTGATTGACGTGATCTTTCAATCCCATAAAATATTACTGTTATGCAATTTTCGTATTCTCTTATGAACACAATTACCATGATAACTGTTATGCAATTTTCGTCCTCTCTTATAAACACAATTACCATGATAATTGTTATGTAATTTTCGTCCTCTCTTATAAACAAAATTACCATGATAACTGTTATGTAATTTTCGTCATCTCTTATAAACAAAATTACCGTAATAACTGTTATGTCATTTTCGTCCTCTCTTATAAACACAATTACCATGATAACGGTTATGCAGTTTTCGTCATCTCTTATAAACAAAATTACCGTGATAACTGTTAGGTAATGTTCGTCCTCTCTTATAAACACGATTACCATGATAATTGTTATGCAATTTTAGTCATCTCTTATGAACACAATTACCATGATAACTGTTATGCAGTTTTCGTCCTCTTTTATAAACACAATTACCGTGATAACTGTTATGCAATTTTTGTCCTCTCTTATAAACACAATTACCGTGATAACTGTTATGCGATTTTTCGTCCTCTCTTATCAACACAATTACCGTGATAACTGTTATGTAATTTTCGTCCTCTCTTATAAACACAATTACCGTGATAACTGTTAGGTAATGTTCGTCCTCTCTTATAAACACAATTACCGTGATAACTGTTATGCAATTTTCGTCCTCTCTTATAAACACAATTACCGTGATAACTGTTATGCAATTTTCGTCCTCTCTTATAAAACAATTACCTTGATAACTGTTATGCGATTTTTCGTCCTCTCTTATCAACACAATTACCGTGATAACTGTTATGCAATTTTCGTCCTCTCTTATAAACACAATTACCGTGATAACTGTTAGGTAATGTTCGTCCTCTCTTATAAACACAATTACCGTGATAACTGTTATGCAATTTTCGTCCTCTCTTATAAACACAATTACCGTGATAACTGTTATGCGATTTTTCGTCCTCTCTTATCAACACAATTACCGTGATAACTGTTATGCAATTTTCGTCCTCTCTTATAAACACAATTACCGTGATAACTGTTAGGTAATGTTCGTCCTCTCTTATAAACACAATTACCGTGATAACTGTTATGCAATTTTCGTCCTCTCTTATAAACACTATAACCATGATAACTGTCATGCAATTTTCGTCCTCTCTTATAAACACTATAACCATGATAACTGTTATGCAATTTTCGTCCTCTCTTATAAACACTATAACCATGATAACTGTTATGCAATTTTCGTCCTCTCTTATAAACATAATTACCGTGATAACTGTTATGCAATTTTCGTCCTCTCTTATAAACACAATTATCATGATAATTGTACAGATTTTATTTATTTTTTTCATAAACATTTAAGTATTCTATATATCAATTAATAGTGATTACTCTAACTTTCCAATAGAGATTCCAGAAATAGCATGTTCTAAATATATCAATTTTATCACTATACTTTTTATCACATATTTTAGAATTAGAACGTCTTCACTAATTAATCATTTTGTGCTTTTCGTGTGATTGTCAACAACATTTTAAAACTGGAACAGAATGAATGTCTTCAAAAACAAAAAAAAGACGTAAACATATACATTCATTGTAATATAGAAGACATTAAACATGTGTAATTCAAATGTTAAGGAATGGCCTTTCCTAAGTTGAGAAAACTTGTTAAACTATGTATAAATATGTATGTGTATGTATGTGTATGCATGTGTATGTATGTGTGTGTATGTATGTGTATGTGTGTATGTATGTATGTATGTGTGTATGTATGTGTATATATGTATGTGTATGTATGTGTATATGTGTGTATGTGTGTGTATATATGTGTGTATGTATGTGTATATATATATATATGTGTATGTATGTGTGTATGTGTATGTATATGTATGTATATGTGTATGTATGTGTATATATGTATGTGTATAGGTATGTGTATATGTATGTATATGTGTGTGTGTATGTGTATGTATATGTGTGTGTGTATATGTGCGTATGTGTATGTATATGTATGTGTATGTGTATATATGTATGTATGTGTATATATGTATGTATGTGTATATATGTATGTATGTGTATATATGTGTATGTATGTGTATGTATGTGTATGTATGAATTATTTTGATAATAACATATGAGCCGTTCCACGAGAAAACCAGCATTATGGACTCTGCGTAATATATCGACCTGGATCAGCCTAAGCATGCCGCACGGGCTAACCCGAACATATATGTTACACCTTCTGTTGATTTTCTGTTTCAGGAATCATTACCCTTTACCTCTATTCCCCCCCCCCCCCCCCCCTCCCCCCCCCAATCCCACCCTGTGACGGATTGTGTCGGCCCGGCTGATCCGTTACGTTACGTAGATACATCACGCAGAGTCCATAATGTTGGTTTTGTCAGGGAAGGGCTCATATTTAAGTGTACAGATCGATTTATTTAACCATCGGACTGCTGGAACCGATTTTTTGTTAATGATAAGCCACCAGTATAGAGTCGGACTAGCGGCCCATTCGTGCTTTCAGACCATGACTCTACACCGTTGGCCGCTTTACTCAAACGTTTAATATCGACAATCCCAAATTACGGTGTACAGACCAAATGAACAAGCACGACAACCACATTTTAAAATTCATTCTGTGAAAGAGTTAACACTTCCCCTTATACAGACGACATTTTTAAAACAAACAATTCGGTGATGTAGTAGCTTTTGAAAAGCCACAATAGGGAATGAAAGGCGTTTAATCCCCTGTTAGTCATAGCAAAGAGTATAAAATGGGCAATAGAAGCAGCCAATAATGGCGATCATGGTTGAACAGAGAACGTATAGCTGACGATACGAGGATAAGCTCACCGATATTACAGAACGCAATCTCATTAAAACCAGACCTAAATATCGCTGCAGTCGCAATCATCTGTATAGATATGTTGACTGCCTATTACATGTCGTCTCAGATTGATTTTAACGTCAGCCAATCAAATGATCGCGTACACAATCGTTATGTATCAACACGTGTTGATTGATTGATTGTCTTGTTGTTTGATGCCGCTTTCAACAATTGTTCAAGTTAAATTAAGGCGTTTCCTTGGTAAGTTACCAGTTCTACTGGTCCATTTATCCTGACACAAGCCAGTCAGTTGTAAGGCTAACCCCACAGCTCTTAGCGCCAAAGAGGTCATCCATTACTACGATCTTTAAAGTATTTGGTATAACCCGGCCGGGGATCGAACCCGCGACCTCCCATATACATACTTCGAAAACATATTGGCAAAATCATGAAAAATATCTACAAAAGTCGTCTGCTGCATATGCGTCAATATGCGTCTACATGAGGGAATGGGATTAAACGACCTTCATACAAATAATAATATTAATGCATTGTTAGGAAGAAATATGTCAATGCTATGTGTTGTACCGACCAATTGTTGAAGTGTGCATGTATATAAATGTTCATTTGAAATCAACAACTTTTCTCTTTTATAATACATTTTTAACAGTAACAGAAATTAAAAGATTAACACAAATGACTAGTTATTATCTCATGTTTATACGGAAGACTTGCCAGAAAGAGTTCTCACTCTCATAAAGATAACATTAAAATTCTAAACTAGAAATGTAACCCTACCTAGCTGTTACACACTTTTTGTTGATTATGTTGATGACGAAACAAATTTAAGGGGCGGTGTGGCTTTTACAGGCTATCGGGTTAACAAGAATTCGGAAAAACAGTTGTTATTCCTCAAGAAAGAGATAACATCGAAACAAAATACAACGGACCCGCGTAAACCTCGATCTCGGCTATAATACCAAGGTAATAAAGAACGGATACACCCTAATTTCGGACAGACATGTGATCAATCATTTAACAGGGAAATTACACACATGATACCAAATAACTTTATGTATAGTAGTCTTTTTGCTTCGTTTTACCGTCGAACGTTAATAACTAGCTTCTTTCAGTAACATGTTTAGCCCTTTCCAGCATGCAACAAATCACTTTGTATCAAAGAAATATATGCGATGGACTCGAAATAATTCCAACATGTGATAGTTCGATTAAGTCGTTTTATTTGTACCATTTTCTGGAACGGAGCTGTCTTTTTGAAAAAGCGTGGCAGCAGTTCTGATGGTTATATGAGCAATCAGAAGTGCTGCTACGCTGTCTTCTTGGTATATTTATCACTCGCTGACTTTTCATAATAAACGCATTTAAAGTATTAATTAATAATGAAGCTGACAGTACATAATCATTAAGCATAGATCTACCGATCCTTCGAACAACTCGATAACTCGGAGTAATGTATAGGTCACCTTCGACTTCGTGTTATGGCGTGTCAACTGTACAAGAATGTATCACAGTTGTCGAATCTGAAATAAAGTACTATATCGGTACATTATGGCTCTCATTGTTTCGAATGAATGCACTAGAATACACTTCTTGGCGGCATGAGCACTGTCCGTCCGTAAGCTCGTAGATAAGATTTTAGTCCAATTGTTTCGAATGAATCGACTAAAAAAAGCCTTCTTTGCGGCATGAGTATTGTCCGTCCGTAAGCTCGTAGAATATGTGCTAGCTTTGAATGAATGGACTAAAATAACCTTCTCGGAGTCATGAGCATGTCCGTCCATTAGCTTAAAGATAAGATATGCGTCTAATTGTTTCGAATGAATGGACTAAACAGCCTTCTTGGCGGCACGAGCTCTATTCGTCTATGAGCTCGTAAATAAGATATGCGTCTAATTGTATCGAATGAATGGACTAAACAGCCTTCTTGGCGGCATGAGCACTGTTCGTCCATTAGCTCAAAGATAAGATATGCGTCTGATTGTATCGAATGAATTGACTACAATAGCCTTCTCGGCGGCACGAGCATTTTCCGTCCATCAGCTCGTATACAAGATATGAATATAATTGTTTCGAATAAATGGACTTAAATAGCCTTCTCGGCAGCATGAGCATTGTCCGTCCATAAGCTCGTATAAAAGATATGAATATAATTGTTTCGAATGGATGTTCTCAAATAGCCTTCTATGCGGCACGAGCATTGTCCGTCCATAAGCTCGTATAAAAGATATGAATATATTTATTTCGAATGAATGGACTTAAATAGCCTTCTCGGCGGCATGAGCATTGTCCGTCCATAACTAAGCTTGTAGAAAGCCATGGGTTCGATACACTCAAAACTGTCCGAAGGCTATATCACCATACCTGTATCTTCTGACTGTCCCACTAATCCCACTGTTTTAACTCAAAAGTTATATATCAAATTTAATTTGATGCTCGGATCCTTTCCTACATACAGATGAATTTTATCACAATAATTCTCGAGATGTTTTCAAGGCCTTTTGCCGCGGATTGCATATTGACACAATGAAATCATGCTTGAAAGTCTGTCGTCGTTGCCATCTAACGCTAATGATACCGATGATGTTATGTAATAGCCTACAAAGATCGATGCCGGCTGCTACACGTTTACGGTATAAACGTTCCGTTGTACATGATCCACAAATTATTACTGCTTCATACTATACTTATACAGTATGTGTTTATGTAAAGTATGCCAATGATATACGTATGCCAGGAAAATAATGCATCAGCAGTTCTGATGACTCGCATAAGTTATAGAAACTGTTGCTGCAATGATTTCATCAAAAAAGATTTGTTCCAGTTAAGTTATGTATTCGAGTCATCGTATCTTCGAGATATCGGAAATCAACTGTACATCATCAGAAGATAGACATTATATTCTTGACCACTGTTGATTGAATATTATATTCTTGACCACTGTCGACTGAATTGCAAGAGCGAAAATGAGGATATGATTGACAGTTAAATTATGTATTCGAATTATCGAGATATAGGGAGATCACTGTACATCATCAGAAGATGCAGTACTAAATATCGTTGATCAGTTTGAACTGAATATTGCCAGTTAAATGATGTATTCGTGTTATCGTATCTTCGAGATAGCGAGAGTGCACTGTACATCATCAGAAGATGGAAGACATTATATTATTGACATCTGTTGACTGAATTACTAGACTATCTCTTATCAGTGAGCAAATACCACGTGATGTTTTTAATCAGATTGATTATTGATACGTATGTTTACAAAATGAGGAATAACGTTTCATTGATTGATTGCGGGATAACGTCGTATTCATATTGTGTTCATATCACGGCGGCCTGTTCGCCTATGCATGTGTTACACGGATTTCTCTTTCAAGTACTCCACATAACATACCTTCCAAGCAACGGACTGCTTTTCCACTTAGATTGTTAGTCCATTGCTGGAGGACGAATGACCGCGTCTTGTCACGATTACTTGTGTCATACGTCTGAAAGAATGTTGTCCAAGCTGCGTTTCGAACTCACAACCCTTGTATTGGCAGCCCGCGCCGCTACCGACTGAGCTTCCGGGGCTCGGCTCGGAATAAAGAAAACACGGGACAACACCCACCAATTTGGGGTTTCAGTCCTTACAATTTACCTTGTGAGTCAATAATGAGGGAAATAGTAAATACTTTATTAAATATAAATCCGTGTTAACAACATCAATTAGAACCACAGTTACAGACTAATTACCCAGAATTTGGCAATAAAGTAGTTTATGACCAGTGTTTCCTTTCTATTTGATCTCGTCTCTAGTTTCCTCTTTACTCCATAGCATATGTGGGCCACGTCACGCGAAATCCGACCTTCGTGACTTTCTAACTGAGAAGATTCAAAACTGTGTTAGATAATGAGACATTTTACGATATCTCCTTCGATCATAACGTGCCCATTGTTTTCACAATGGCGTATTCCCATTGAATAATGAAATTCGAAGAGTGAAATGGTTTCTTTATTCTCTATAACGGGTACTTGTATTACATTATGAAGAGTAAAAGGGATTCCTTATTCCCATTGTGGGATACTTGTATTGGACTTTGAAGAGTAAAAGGGATTCCTTATTCCCATTGTGGGGTACTTGTATTGAACTTTGAAGAGTAAAAGGGATTCCTTATTCCCATTGTGGGGTACTTGTATTGAACTTTGAAGAGTAAAAGGGATTCCTTAGCCCATTGTGGGGTACTTGAATTGAACTTTGAAGAGTAAAAGGGATTCCTTAGTCCCATTGTGGGGTACTTGTATTGAACTTTAAAGAGTAAAAGGGATTCCTTATTCCCATTGTGGGGTACTTGTATTACATTATGAAGAGTAAAAGGGATTCCTTATTCCCATTGTGGGGTACTTGTATTGAACTTTGAAGAGTAAAAGGGATTCCTTAGTCCCATTGTGGGGTACTTGTATTGAACTTTGAAGAGTAAAAGGGATTCCTTATTCCCATTGTGGGGTATTTGTATTGAACTTTGAAGAGTAAAAGGGATTTCTTAGTCCCATTGTGGGGTACTTGTATTGAACTTTGAAGAGTAAAAGGGATTCCTTATTCCCATTGTGGGGTACTTGTATTACATTATGAAGAGTAAAAGGGATTCCTTAATCCCTTTGTGGGGTACTTGTATTGAACTTTGAAGAGTAAAAGGGATTCCTTAGTCCCATTGTGGGGTACTTGTATAGAACTTTGAAGAGTAAAAGCGATTCCTTATTCCCCTTTTCGGGTATGTGTATTGATATTTAAAGAGTAAGAGAGATTTTTTCTTTTGTTAACGGATAACAATTTCCCATGTGCAGCACATTGTTAAAGTGGCCGTTTGTTTCTTTTAAAAACATTAAAGTGTTTCGCAAACCATAACTTATTTTTTTTTTATCTAACAATAAAGACCAAGAAAAGCATACACGATCGTTCAGATTAAGTTTGTTCGCTCCTCAAAATATCAATTTTTCCTTACAAATCTGCAGAAAATATACATACCAAAATATGGCAAAATTCTCAAAATGAAAGTAAAATCATTGTGAGCAATTTCCTTTTTTGCATTGTTTTTAAAATGTTGTCTAATGCTGATGCCTGAGAAAACGTGTGTGTGTCAGACAGGGGGGGTTAAGAATATTGCACGAACGTGCAAGAGCTTGTCAAACACCAACGTTGCTGATACCGGTTATAGAATTCAGCGAGATAAGGTTGAATGATAGCATTACACCAACTAAACTAAATCGTGGAACGAAAAACATCGCATTTGTTTATCACAATCAGAGAGATAGGGATAGAATTACATGTGAATGTCTCTGTCAGAATGTCAATTACTGTGCAATATGTTAGTTGTTTATATTGATTTTGATAAAATGAGAGCCACTGACGTTCATAAAAAGCATTTATAATCATTGTTTTGCTTGTGCATCAAGGAACAAATATAACTTCGTTCTAATCGAGAGAGTTCAGAAGATATAATAGCATGTAGCAAGTAATTGGTTTCTTTGAATAAAATAAAAAATGTCCATACATTTAGAAAATAGATTTAAATCAAAATGTATATGCTGTTGATATCTGATATTTGTACACGCACAAACTAAAGCATTGATCATGAGGCATAGTCAACGCTATCCGTAGTAAACAATATTCAGTCAAGACTCGAAACTAAATATGTGTTCGAGTTCAGAGCAGTTCAAAATTATTACATATACAAAACGAAATTAGGGAAACTGATACCGGGATATAATAACCATGTTTTTGCACGCTCACAGCGCACGCAATGCCGCGTTTTTTATCCCCGGGGGAAGCAGTTTACCGGTGCATGTAAAACATGTTTTATTAGCAATAAATTCATTTCATCAGTATTAGAAGAATACTTGATTTTATATCATGAAAGATTTCGCATTTGATGCTGCACCGGATGGCACCGGGTTTTATGAACACCGATTCAGTTTTGTTGTGCTCTTTCACTTCTAAAAACTATATCTTACAAATAATTAATACATGTTTATCATTAAAAAAGGATTGGCATGGCATTAAGTGGAATAAGAATTTATTGCATTTTGTCGATAAATGATTAAAGTTTCTACTTGTTTTCCTGGTATAACCAATACACTAGTTAATATGGTGATACGATGCGCCTTTGATCTCTATGAGTAATTCAATGAATCATTGTACATACGGGAATAGTCAAATTCAATTTTAATTCCTTATCCTCACAAACGCAACAACATTAAAAAAAAAATTGAGTGATACTCTGCGTAAACTAGCCCCAATGCATTTGCGGCAGTCGTAGAACCAGATCAGCCAGCGCATACATTATTGGCTCAGCAATAGCAACTTGGGTCCGTACCATGGTTGCGGGTGCAGGTATTTTTCCACATGTGTCTTTCTAACGTTCAAATCAGCTTTCACAGAGAACTACTCATTCCCTATCCAACGTTTCGTGCGATTTCACGACACTTGCGAGTAATTATAGACCAAGATCAGCCTGCTCATTCATGCGAACTACATTGTTCGCTACACAATCATCAGTTCTTATGAAAGATTATTCTACGAATGTACACTTGAACACTTGCTTAAGTTCTAGGAGGAATATGATACCTATAAGTTCTAGGATGAAGATGATACCTATAAGTTCTAGGATGAAGATTATACTAACATGTATAAGTTCTGGGATGAACTTATAAGTTCTAGGATCGAGATTATACTAACATGTATAAGTTCTAGGATGAAGCTAATAGTTATAATTTCTAGGATTAAAATAATACTTATAAGTTCTAGGATGAAGATAATACTTATAAGTTCTAGGCTGAAGATAATACTTATTAGTTCTAGGATGAAGATAATACTTATAAGTTCTAGGATGAAGCTAATAGTTATAATTTCTAGGATTAAGATAATACTTATAAGTTCTAGGATGAAGATAATACTTATAAGTTCTAGGCTGAAGATAATACTTATTAGTTCTAGGATGAAGATAATACTTATAAGTTCTAGGATGAAGCTAATAGTTATAATTTCTAGGATTAAGATAATACTTATAAGTTCTAGGATGAAGATAATACTTATAAGTTCTAGGATGAAGCTAATACGTATAAGTACTAGGATGAAGATAATACTTATAAGTTCTAGAATGAAGATAATTTTACTTATAAGTTCTAGAATGAAGATAATACTTATAAGTTCTAGGATGAAGCTAATACTTAAATATAAGTTCTAGGATGAAGATAATACTTATAAGTTCTAGGATGAAGATAATACTTATAAGTTCTAGGATGAAGATAAGTTCTAGGATGAAGATAATACTTATAAGTTCTAGGATGAAGATAATACTTATTAGTTCTAGGATGAAGATAATACTTATAAGTTCTAGGATGAAGCTAATACTTATAAGTACTAGGATGAAGATAATACTTATAAGTTCTAGAATGAAGATAATTTTACTTATAAGTTCTAGAATGAAGATAAAACTTATTAGTTCTAGAATGAAGATAATTTTACTTATAAGTTCTAGAATGAAGATAATACTTATAGTTTACAAGATGAACTCAGTCGGATAAGGATCACATGGATATCAGAACTAGTCCTAGAAGTACCAATCTGGATGATAACGTTAACTCCTTCACCTGAAATGGTGTTAGTGAACGACTTAAAAAATTTCACTGGTGAGGACGACAGTCGACTGGTTATTAAATCATTGATGGAAAAGGAGAAATGGATAAAATCGACCGGTTTCTAATGTTCTCACCTTGTTCGATCCTGTATCAAAGGTCCTCTGTATTAAGGTTAAACGTTCTAACTTTTTCCCTCATACAACAAATCTGCAGCAGACAACTTTTAAAACATATAGACACAATTTTAAGATATTTCCATAAATGAAAGTGTAATTATTGAACAGAAATAACAAACATTGTGGCAAAATAAGAAATTGCTAATTATGAGCAATTTCTCTTTATGTCACAATATTTTCAAAAGTCGTCTTCTGTGTATATATGTTAAAATGTGGATATATCTTGGAAAAGGTTAATGTTCCTGGTGAAGCATAAATGTTTGTATTTTGTTTCAAGGCAGACGACTTAAACATTATCATATCAGGTAAAGTGTTACAGTCTTGTATAATTTGATGTCAAAATTGAGTGGATAATAAAACCCAAGCAGGATTAACGCATGCTTGTGAATCGCGCTCGTTATCACCAATTGCTGGTAACTTCAAAATAAATGTAAAGCATTTGATGCATTGTTGTTCTAAACTATAAACGTGGCGTTCAGTTCTTTTTCCCGGGGGATACATCATAACACACCTGCAACATTAACTCTAAACTCTTAATACTGCAAGAGTAGATATGTATTGGTGATTTGGTTAGTTCAGACATTAAACGGACATTTACGCAAATTGATCGTCATTTTCATGCCGGATTGGTTGATATTTTATCAAGAGGAACTTTTCACAATACTTTCATTTTGTGAAACTGACAAAACTAAACCTGTAAAGTTCTATAGACAATCTTAACTGCTTGCCTGAAAATTATATTAAACAACTGTTGAGAAAAGACGTTATATTCTGAAAGGTTCAATTGTCATACAGAGTTGAAAGCAATGAGAAACCGCTTGCTTTGAGTCGTGTGTCACTTGGACGTCAGGTTTCGTTTGTTTCAGGGGAAGAGGTAAAACCCGAAGTAGTTCACAACCATATGGCACCCTTTTTGTGTCTCTATTTTAATAGGTATTGCTTAATTAGACACGTGCATTGGTATGGGAAGGTCATGGCCATCCTCCTTCATACCTTACAATAAAGATGTTATTAGTATATATTTGTTAGTATATATAATTGTTAATTCACATTGATGTAATAAGCATACTATTTCTAATATAATCCGTCCCGCGAGAAAACCAACACTGTTTACTCTGTGTAAAGTATCGACCCGGATCAGCATAAGAATGCCGCGCAGGCTTACCCGGATAGACAGTTTTCGCCTCCTGTGGATTTTCTGATCAGGAATAATTTCTCTAAAACTCTATCCCCCTGATATAGAATATGTCGGCCCGGATCAGTGTGCGCGGACTGCGCAGGTTGATCTGGATCGATACATTATGCGGGACGGCTCATATGATAATTTATTTAAGTAACATCTGACAACTTTACGAAATGTTTTGTAGAGCAAGATCAGATTTAACATAGCTTACTGTAAATGACTCTCTATAACTCTTGCACTGCCAATTTCACAAAGTCGTCTTTTCCATGTTGAACATATTGGACCATTCCATTGTTTGTCAAACAGGAAATTTGGTAAAATGTAATGTTTAAGTGGCAAACACTGCATATTTCAGCAAAGACAGCTTGTTACGAGCTGTCTCACCTGTATTCGTATTGTTTGCAAGAGCCTTTAATTACCTTTGACAGCGAAATAGTAAGATAAACCAGTCCTTAGCAAATCAGTCTCTTAACCCGGAAGCTCTGTCGGTAGCGACGCGGGCTGCCAATCCAGGGGTTTGAATCCCAGCTCGGCCAACATTCTTTTCGACATTTGACAAACGTCACTATGACCAGCGTCATTCTTCTTCCACAAATTGGCTAACAGTATATGTGGAAAAGCAGCCAGATGCTTGGAAAGTTTGTTGTGTGGAGTTCTTGTGTGAGAAAGCTAGGAAACACATGAGAAGGTGTTGAAAACGGCGTTAAACAATCCTTTTTTTTTACCAGAATTGTCACATCAATCAATCTTAACACTTTCCTGCATACTGACGAATGTTGGTATATCTGTAGTAGAAGACATTTTGAAGACATCGTTAGACAAAGAGAGAAAAGCAGATCATAACTGATTATCTTGACTTGTTGTATTTTCAAATTTCTCTGGGAGATGGCCTTTACCATCTTCCATCATTAACGAATAGAGTGTACAATACAATAATACGAAACAAAACTATGTTCTATATGGCTTACGGTACAATACACAATACTTTGTGTTAAAAAAGAAATTTGGGTGTTATTTGCAACTATATTTTATTTCCATTCTCCCTAAAATGATCATGTTGAATATAACTATAAGAATGAAATATTTGAACTGCACCAGGTGAAAAGGGGTATAGTTGCTTCTCATTGACATCAATACATTAAAAACCTGTGAGGCTACATTCTAGTTTTTTCACCAGAATTGTCACATCTTTAAATCGTGTTAAGGTTGACAAACGGTGAATTGTCTGATGAGCCTGTACGCACGTACGACTTCAATGGAGTCCCCCAACAATTACAGATGCAATAAGACCCCTTTTCGCGCTTCGCGGGTCATTTAATATCGCGTTATGAGTGATTCAAACCCATGACTGAGATCATACACAGCCAGTAGATCAACGCCGGGGCTGACATCTTGGAAATATTGATAAGCCTCCGTACATTGATAATAATTATGATAAGGTGTTTTTACTTGTTGAAAATAAACACTGCAGCGGGGCGATGACGAGTCGCAGCCCGATAAAATACTCCGTATGTCAAACGTTTTATCAATATTTACACTTCTGCACGCGCTCGTCAGAGCAATGTGCGCCCAATCTTAACAGATTTTCTACTTTATTCACTCATTCGTGTTTATAAATGTGACACGTCGTACGAAACCCATATCTAACCCCTAACGCAGACGGCATTTGATCCCGCTGCAGCAGACGACATTTGAAAAGTGTGGCTCAAGGAGTAATTGCTATTTTTGAGCAATTTGCTCGTGTTACCACAATGTTTTTTTCTCTCCGAACATACATTTAAAATTTCCGAATGAACTGTTTTTCTCTCAAATTCAAAGCTAATCAACTGGCTGTAAATATGGATTCGATTTCATTTGATTCCCCATCAAATATCGTAGGTCCTGAGCTGACTACGTCTCTTTACATGACAGTCTTGGCTCTCATTTTTGGCTGGCCACAGATTTTCCCGCGGTACATATTGCTTCTGTTTCAAAAAGGAATTGTTGGTTGTGGTTTACTTATTTGTCAACGTGGTATTAGATGAGCGAAACCAGAAAAGTTTAATCTGTACTCAGAATATGTGCTCAAGTATCTGATTGGTCAGAAACAAATTCATTCTCGAAATTAACCAATCAGAAGTCTTATTTGAAGCATGGAGTTTATATCTGAACAGAGAACGTGTTCAGAGTTTGATAGTTTCGGACCTGGCTAACAGGCTATTGAATTAACCAAGCCAAGCTCTTGATTTGTTATTAAAAAATGCACTATTTACACTTCACAGTTCCTTAATCATTAAAAGTAATGCCTTTTTGAGTGGGCCTCTACTCTGGTCTGCGAAAACCAAAAGTAAGTCATTTGCGACCAGTGTATATCCAAATCCATCAGACCATCATTAGTCATAGACGGCTCCAAGAAACTTCTATAAAGCAGTATCCATTTGGATCTTTTTGGATCCTTCAGCTTGAAGGCGAAGACAGAGGTTTTTGCACACTTGAAATAATTACGTTCTGGATGGTTTTCCTTATTGTAACTTTCATGAAACTGGTATCATCAACTGCTGGGTTCATGAAATTGGTATCATCAACTGCTGGGTTCATGAAACTGGTATCATCACATGCTGGGTTCATGAAACCGGTATATCAACTGCTGGGTTCATGAAACTGGTATCATCAACTGCTGGGTGCATGAAACTGGTATCATCAACTGCTGGGTTCATGAAACTGCTATCATCAACTGCTGGGTTCATGAAACTGCTATCATCAACTGCTGGGTTTATGAAACTGGTATCATCAACTGCTGGGTTCATGAAACTGGTATCATCAACTGCTGAGTTCATGACACTGGTATCATCAACTGCTGGGTTCATGACACTGGTATCATCAACTTTTATTGTTGGCGAGTCCTTGTTTCTATTAACACTTTCCAGAAAACTCCAAATCTGCAGCAGACGACTTTCAAAGGATGTTGGCAAAAACATGAAAAATCTCTTTAAATGAATATATAATTACAGAAAAGAGTTGAAAACATTGCGGCAAAAGGAGAAATTGCTAATATTGAGCAATTTCTCATTTTGCCACAAGGTTTCCAAACGTCGTCTATTGCAAAGGTGTCAGAACGCGTCTACAAGTGGGAATGGGTTAATCTAGCAGTTTAACTAAGAAGATTTTGATAAATCAGTAGTAAATAATGGTTCATACCAATATTGGTCTGAATTGTCAAGTTCATAAAAATATATTAATAGATAATGACATATTGAATGATGTAATGTTCTAGTCGTTTTTATCAATACACAAGAACCGAAATCACAAGTAATTAATCTGTTCAGAAGACACTTGACGCTTTATTAACCGGGAAGGAGTAGCGCGTCTAGAGGAATTACTATCTTTCCCACAGTGATACCGAGATTCTACCGATATTCTCCTACTGCACGAATGTCAAGGTATGTCATTACTTGGAATTCATTAATGAATACGTTTTATCCGTTACACAGAAGTCCGTCCGATGCATCTGAAACGTTTGAAACCATTGTAGGTAAATGGTGAATTGTTCAATACAATCATTTCCTCCTTTCCCGAAATGTTTTTTTAATTCTGATTTGAATAATGCTTCAAAGTTTCCCTACTAGATAGAACCATATGATAACTTCCTAATACGTTGTTTAAAGCAGACGACACTAAATGAGCCGTCCCGCGAGAAAACTAACAGTGTAGACTCTGCGTAAAGTATCGACCCGGATCAGCCTAAGCATGCCCCGCAGGCTAACCCGGACAGACACTTTTCGCCTCCTGTGGATTTTCTATTTCAGGAATCATTACTCTATAACTCTTTCCCCTAGATACGGAATGGGTCCGGATTAGCCTGCTGATCTGGTTCGATACATTACGCAGAGTTCTTACTATAGGTTTTCTCGTGGGACGGCTCAAATCAGTAGACTGTTAGACCCTACACCACAAACAGATACAGAAGACAGATGCAGAAGACGAGTATTGAAAACATTGTAACAAAAGGACAAAATGCTCGTTATAAGCAATTTCTCCTTTTGCCACAATGCTTTCAAATCTATTCAATATTCACACTTTCATTTAGCGAAACTCGCGACGTTTTTAATATGAGTTTTCAAAGTCATCTACTGGATATGTATTGCACGTGGGATAGGTTTAAAATACCGTAAGTTATTATATTACTGATAGGGGTGAGATGCCGTCTTACGACTATATTATTCTTCATTAGGGGGATCTTACATAAACAAAATTACAGTTAATTCGGGATGATGTGAGAGTCACGTTACGGAAACGTTGAAACCTTTCTCCACTTGCAGACGCATTTTGACGCATTTGTTACAGACAACTTTCGAAAACGTTGTGTCAAAATTTGAACCTTCAACCAAAATAACTTTAATTTGCAATCATTTTAGTCTCATCTATATAGATCTTCCATATTTTACCGATATGTTCAAAGTCTTTTAGGACGGATCTTGTTCATTGCATTTTAATGTAAGAATGATAGCATGATATGTAAAGTGTCTATGTTACCCTTTCCCACATACGCCAATTCTGCAGACGACTTTGAAGACATATAGGCAACACTTTGGAAAGGTTGAAAGATGAATAAAACATTGTGACAAATTTCTACTTTTGCCAAAATGTCATCAAAGTTCATCTGCTGTAGAGGCGTCAAAACTCATTGGAAAATGTTAACCAGTTTCGGATGATACAGATGACTTCCGAAAATGCTTTGGATACTGGAGAAAATATTTATAGACGAATACTTTGTCTAGCACCATAATAGTTTATGCTGCATGCAATCAAACTTGATCTTACAGTCTGTAATTCCTGAAATGTTTTCAAAACAGCAGACACCACTCACAATATCATATCATGTAAACAGTTATAAATGCACGTTGACTGGAAGGATAATGCAAGTGAAATGTGTTATAACCTTCCTTTACATACAAGTCAATAGACTGGGGTTCGAACATGCCAATTGGATAACCGACAGTTCCATGCAGAGAATGTGTTGCTGATTCGTACCCGGTAGCTCCGTCGGTAAAAACATTGGCCAATATTCTTACTAAATTTTCATTTTTTTTTTTTTTTTTAAATTTCAATTCATTTATTAAGTAATAAGTACATATAGCATAAATGTAATGGAAAGACAAAAAGTCATTAAATTAGGCGAGAAGCCTGAAAGAAAACAAAGTATAAAATACAATACAACATCTTATCTTTCTATTCTTAGTTTTCGCTCTAAAGAGGCAAAATATATATACTTACTTAAATTCAACAATTCGTTAACATTTTTTAACATAAGTAAGTTTGAAAAAAAATGTAAATAATATTCTTACTCACGTTTGACAAAATTTAATTATCGCGGCGACGAGCGTCATTAGTCTTTCACCAATTATCTAACAGTCTATGTGGAAAAGCAGCCAGTTGATTTGAAAGACTATCATGTGGGATACTGGTATTAGAAAGCCAGGACATGGGTTTGTGAATTGGCCACAGTCAGGGGAGTAGCTTGGCAATAATCAATGTGTAGGCCGTCTCGTGAGAAAATCAACATTGTGGACTCTGCGTAAAGTATCGACCCGGATCAGCCTAAGCATGCCACACAGGCGTACCCGGATAGACACTTTTCGCCTCCTGTGGATTTTCTGTTTCAAAAATCAATACTCTATCTATCCCCCCTTAGACGGAATGTGTCGGCCGGATCAGTCTGCGCGGACAGCGCAGGCTGATCAGGTCGATACATTACGAAGATGTGTATCGCCGCAGCTGCATTTTGGGGCATTTTTAGAAAAGAATGTGTATGCACGTGCCTACAGTGCCTAAAGAGAGCTACGCCCCTGACAGTGACATGACTGGGACATTGTTGAAACGACGTTAAGCCCAAATCAATCAATTTATTTCATACGGATAAACTACCGGTTAATCAATTGTTGTTGTACAGTGAGAGATTGATTGATTGATTGATTGATTGATTGATTGATTGATTGATTGATTGATTGATTGATTGATTGATTGATTGATTGGGGTTTAACGCCGTTTTTAACAATTTCTCAGTCATATCATGGCGGCCAGTTCACCTACTCATATGTATCCTGGTTTTCCATCACCAGTACTTCACACATCAATCTTTCCAAGCAACTGGCTTCTTTTCCACATAGACTTAGCCCATTGGTGGAAGACGAATAACGCATGTCGCATTGACTTTTGACAAACGTCGGAAAGAAAGTTGGCCGAGCCGGGATTCGAACTCACAACCCCTGGTTTGACAGCCCGCGTCGTTACCGACTGAGCCTGTACAGTGAGAGAAGAGAAGCGGTAAAATAGTGGCGAAACGATAAGAACAGACAGACAGACAGACAGACAGACAGGCATGTATTAAAAAGAAGGATGTTATAGGGACAAACAACGCCTTTACGCTTCTTACTTCCCGACGTATTGGATGCATCAACTCTATTTATTAAGTAAACTTTCATTTATATTCAAACAGATAATTTCCTTATTTAAGGTAGAAGTTTTCAATTTCTTATTTTGCCAATTTGCTGTGTATGTGTGAAAGTGTTTACAGCTAAAAGAGACCTAGTAGCTATAAACGTTATATGATTGTATTTCGACTTACTTAAGGTGGTATTAACAAAAAGTTACATCCTTTAAAAGCGTGTTAATGCGGTCATTGGATACGCTTTAATTCGAAACCCTTGGCTTAAAGTTATTTCTTAAGAGAACAGTTTTCGATCAATCTAATGTCGATATATACTACTTTGAGAACGGTGTAACAATGAGTAAATGTATTGGCTGTAAAGAGCAAAATGAAGATGTTCTACCATGTTAGGTTTTAAACTCTCTTCACTGTTCAGTGAAAAACACTGTGTGCGCGGTTGAAATAAATTATATTGCTAGATGTGTCTGCTTTGAAAAGGTCCAGTTGGATCTATGAAACACTTGACAATACGTATTACAGTATTGATAACTAGTTTAAAACATTGTTGGCGAAGAAGAAAAGTTCACTTCTTCTTCTTCTTTTATAATGTTTTCAGTTGAAGTTCACGACTTAGTCGTCTATTAACCCTTTCCCACATACAACAAATCTGCAGCAGACGTCTTTGGAAACATGTGGACAAAATATAGAAAATCCCTATAAATAAGGGTATATTTACCTTAAAAAAATAAAACATTGTGGCAAAAGGAGAAATTGCTCGTTTTGAGCAATTTCTTCTTTTGACACAATGTTTTCAAAAGTCGTCTGCTGCAGAGGCGTCAGAAAGCGTCTATATGTGGGAAAGGGTTAAAGCGATTATCTAATACAAAAGAAGTACACGGCTCAGTCTCCAAAATCCCAAAAGGTATCTCGTACTATATTTCCTAAATTAACGATCTCGAAATTGACACAGAACAAAATATCGAGATATCGTCTATTTCAGTTGATCTCAATTCTTTTCGGGGAAGAAAAGGACACTGATAAAAATGATCCGGTCAAAGCGGCAGGTGTTTACTAGCTCGTATGATCAATCAGAACTGCTGCTGGATTGTTTCCCAGTAAAAAGGTTCGGGTCAAACGAAACGCATGTATTCGAGTTATCGCGAGTCGAACGTAAATATGAATGTGTAACCCTTTCCCACATACAGCAGTCATCTTTGACAACATCTCCATAAAACTAACGAAAATCACTACAAATTAATGTATAACTAATGGCTAGGATTAAAAAATTGAAGCAAAAGAAGAAATTTCTAATTATAAGCAATTCCTCCTTTTGCCACAAAGATTTCAAAATTCTCCTGCTCAAGAGGCATCTGGAAGGGTCTGTATGTTGTAAAGGGATAATTACACAGTTGGAAACCAAGTTTGTGAAATATTCGCATTTATAAAATTGTCTTGAAAGTCACCGGTGTTAAACACAGGTTAAACGGAGTTCGACAGAAACACCAATACCTGATATACTGATGTGGACTCTTCCTGACGAATATAATGGAAAATCAAGTCACGTGATTTGATCTTTCCTGCGATAAAGACGACTTTTGACGTCCACGCAATGGTAGAATTTCGGAAGCATCATGAGAAAATGAGAAATTGTTCAAAATGTGTGGACTTTCTCTAGTTTTAAACACTCTTCAATTACACCTATTATCATGACCTAACCATATCAAGCTTTTGTTACTATGAGTCTTGTTTTCTTTTTTTCAAAAAATATTTCAAAAGTCGTCTGTACTGAACAGAGTTGTCAAGTATGGGGTTTTATTGTAAACAAACTGTGGGGATATTTGATAGAACTTGATACAAAGGGTAGTTCACCGAAACGCCTGAAAACATCAAATAAATACCAGTATGCCTATCTCATCCACCTAAATAATAGGTTATCAATTTACAAAGCGGGCTGTAAAATACTCAAGGTGTTTGTTTATGAGCCACGGGGGTTGTTGTTGTTAATGCTAAACCCTTTCCCTCATATAGACGCTTTCTGACGCCTCTGCAGCAGACGGCTTTTTGAAAACATAGTGACAAAAGAAGAAATTGCACAAAACGTGCAATTTCTCCTTTTGCCACAATGTTTTCCACTTTTTGTCGTAGGTTATCCATTCAATTATGGAGAATTTCTATTTTTTGACAAAATACGTTCAAAGTCGTCTGCTGTAGAATTGTCGTATGAGGGAAAGGGTTAATGCTAACCCTTTCCCTGATACATGCTGATGACGACTTTTAAATGTTTATTATTAGACGAGAAACAGTTGCTCAAAATGTGCAAGTCTCTTTCTAACCGAGTATGAAAATGAATCTTCCTATCGTCCGATTTCACTGACTTTACCTCGTTGATCTTCAGC
>JASEVX010000006.1:55697047-55994547 GCA_031761405.1 Serripes groenlandicus | reverse complement strand
TTTCACATTGCAGCTAGTTTACATAAACACGCGTTTTCTGGCTCCTCAGTAACTCACCGGCAACTGCCACAATATAGAAACTAATCGACATGAATCAATTTAATCATCAGAAAGAATCAATGGTCGTGTCGGGGTTCGAACTCATGATCTCTATGACTGATAACCATCGTCGTAACCGAATAAGCTATAGCGGCTCGACTGACATATTCATGGTTTAAAGTGGCGTTTAAACCCCATTTGAATGAAGACGTCATTTCTCTAAACGAATCAGTTTTCACTCAAATAGTAAATTCAAATTTTAAGGAAGTCCAGTTATAAAGGTTACACAAAAACACTTTGTGCGAAAAAGGCCAACGCCAATCCACATTGACGGTCATTTATTTCAATTTCAAATAATTTCTATCCAGGAAAAAGCCTTAGATTAAAGACATGTACTTTCGTAGGAACAAGGCATGCGTGCTTTTCAATATTTGGGCATTTCATTGTTCCAGATTTGTTATGTCTGAACATCGCAGGAAAGCCATGTTTACTACTGGTATACAGATAGATGAGGGCAAATGCCCCAAAATACAGCTGCGGCGATAGACATCTGCGTAATGTATCGACCAGATCAGCCTGCGCTGTCCGCGCAGACTGATCCGGCCGACACATTCCGTCTTAGGGGGATAGATGTATAGAGTAGTGATTCCTGAAACAGAAAATCCACAGGAGGCGGAAAGTGTCTATCCGGGTAGGCCTGTGTGGCATGCTTAGGCTGATCCGGGTCGATACTTGACGCAGAGTCCACAATGTTGATTTTCTCACGAGACGGCCTACACATTGAGTATTGCAAAGCTACGCCCCTGGCATGTCGAGGGCTTGGCGTGAAATGGTTGTAACTAAAAACCTATTTTGAAAACCCTGGTTTAGGGAGCAATTTTGACCCGTTTGTAAACAATGCAAATTTAGGTGCCATTGCTCAGAACGAGCAATGGCACCTAAATTTCCATTGTTTACCAAGAAAAATGATTTAATGATTATAAAGACTTCATGACGGGGTGATTAACCTTGGTATAA
This sequence comes from Serripes groenlandicus, assembly GCA_031761405.1. Lineage (NCBI taxonomy): Eukaryota > Metazoa > Mollusca > Bivalvia > Cardiida > Cardiidae > Serripes > Serripes groenlandicus. The sequence continues at coordinate 55,993,491 of JASEVX010000006.1, read as the reverse complement.
AAATACCAATTTTAGTTACAACCGTTTCACGCCAAGCCCTCGATGTGTCTGTCAATGGAAACATAGTTTAATGTCGTCACATGATTCGAACTTACAGCCTCGTTTGGCAAATACGGCATTAAAACGTCAGGATGAAAGCATTGTCCCTTTCTAGAAAAAACAACAACAACAACAGGGATGTTTAGGTAAGAACAAATCATAAACCGAGTGGTTGATCGATTTACTTTCTTATTAGCATGGACAGAACAGACAGCATCAGTTATTAGGTTACAGCAATGTTCTCATGGTAACGATGGGATCGCTGCTGCACTGTTTAATGGAAAACGTTACTGGTCCACAGCAATGGAACACTTCGGGGTTCATGAAGGAAAGTCCTAACCCTTTCCCACATGCAGACACATTTCGAAGCATATGCAACAAACGACTTTTAAAATTATTCATGATGAGTATTTTGTTTCATTTTGCCATATTGTTTTCAATTGTATTTGAGAGTTGTAGTATCATTTAAACAGGCATTCAGTGCTTTAGTACAGACGTTTGCTGCAGATGTATTGTATGTGGGAAAGGGTTGAAGATAGTACGTAGTGTTACACGGGAATCAGCGAGAAGGGCTGTGAATATTAGAAATTGACATGTTGACAAGCAATTTAGCAAATACACTACTGTGTATGAATACCATTTACGATAGAACCAATCTCCTAAATGAGGGATATGAATCAATCTTAGAACTGGAGGTCTGCCGGCAGACATATCTTACCCTTTAGTCCGTCAAGTGTGTATGTCGTCCAAAGTTTACTCCTGTAGTTGTCTATACACGAGATCGCTAAGTCGGTTGCGATGCGGGCTGTATCAATCCAGGGATTGTGAGTTAGAATCCCAGCTTGGTCATCATTCTTTCCGATGACATGGCAGAAAAGGGAAGTTCAACAATCGTCATTCGTCTTCTATTAATCGACTAACACTCTATATAAGACTGGGGTGTGGAATATTGGTGTGGGAAAGCCAGGAACATGGGTAAGTGAACTGGCCGCCATGATATGACGGAAAGATTGTTGAAAACGGCGTTAAACCCCAATCAATCAAGTCATATAATGCGGTAACAAGTCATAAACCTATAGTACACTCATAGGTCGGAAAACCAATATTTCTCTTTTATTTACTTATTTATTTATTTCTAATATGGCAGTAATCTTACCTAGCAATCGACCAATCAGTCCAGACTTCTTATTAGACCTGCATTCAGAAATAACTATCTAGACAGACAACGAGAATTGAGATTATTAAAGTAATTATTGAGTTACATATTTCTTTAACATTCTCATATTGTGGAAAAAATGCTTCTTTTCATAATTAAACATGTCATCAAATCAGTTATTTAAGTGTTCGCCCAGGAAGGCTACCTCATCGAGTCAGAGTAAGCTGAGTAAGTGAGGAATCCGCCGTGGTCGAGTGGTTAGCGTCGGGGTATCCCGGGTTCGATCCCTGGTCGCGACACGACGGTCATGGTGGAGTGCCCTTGGACAAGGCACATGTTCTAGCCCAGTACTGGTTTGTTAACCCAGGTATCATGAATAAGTGAACTGTCGCCGTGATGTAACTGAACTGAATGTTGAAAGCGGCGTAAAACCCCAATAAAACAGAGTAAGCTGCAATATTTCACAATACATATACAATGTAAACGTTATTATGTGTAACCCTTTTCCAAAGAGTCGTCTGCTGCAGTTGCGTCCAAAAACGTCCTCATACGGTAAACGGGATAGATATGTGATGATACACTGAACGTAGATTGTTTCGAACTCAAATATTCTTTTTTCATCCATCTTAAGGGACAATTGACCCTCAGGAATTTGTGAAAAGTCAAGATTCAGATCAATATTTGCTTCATCCATGTACCCCCATCTAGTCAAACATGCATCCTGGGATGGCTCTGGACAACTCATCGTCGGGCAACCACCGTTGTTGTCTCCGCGTTGTTGGGGTATAGCGGAGTCAACAACCGTGGGTCTCCGACGATGTGTGGAACTTTAATGACCAAACATCATGTATTACGTACAGTAAATAGAGAAGAAAATCATCAACACAATTATTTTTTTGTATTATTTGATTATTTTATATTTTAGGTGTATTTAAATAAAATAAAAGGAATCCACCGTGGTCGATTTGTAACGTTGGGGTCTTTTGGAACTGTGACTGATGTGTTCGATCTCTGACATATTTCCTTACCTATTACTGATTAAAATCGATTACTCACGGACAATGAGTATGCGTTATGTCGCCATGATATATCTGAACTAATGTTGACAACGACGTAAATCAAATCAAATCAAACGACGTACAACCTAAGTGTGCGCAACTAGTGACAGTGGGAGTAATGTAATGAACAAAGGCAAGACAACACAAATATATGATTGGATCATAACATAAATTGTCAAATGTTCCCTTTGATGTGACTCATGTGAAGTCACAAGAGATTTCTTTTTTCCAAAATGTTTTACTAATAGGCGGGAGAGTGCGCCTCATCAATTCATATCATACAAACGTTTGCCAATAATGTGAAGGGTTTATTTGGCAAGCGTCTTAGAGATCAGATTCTCGCTTCTCTAACAGGGGGAAATTATTATCTTGTTTCGGTAAATTTATATCTAATGGCAAATGCTTAATAGAATGGAAAGCGAAAAGCAGCAGTGTCCTGGGACTCGTTCTATGCAGAATATGTATTACTGGAAGATGGGCTATTGATTTCTGTTGTTAATGGGGATCTATCCTTTATGGGGTCACTCTCAGAATACCGCTGCTCCGTCGGAACAAAAATGGTATGCTGCTGTGCTCTGTTACTTCAGGGTATATCTATCATTGCGACTTCTAATCTAGGAAGACATTATGTGAACTAGAATGCTGTATCAAATATGTATCTGTGTATGTGTGCGTTGATATACGTAATGCATATGTTTGTACATGTGCGTGTGTTGTAATGACGATGTCCATTGAGTAAGTCTGAAATGAACATTTTCTCATATTCCAACATAACGTCAAATATGGAAGGGAAAAAACGATCCAGTTGACATGACGCGGGTTATTTACTGGCGGAAACGAGGAGAAAAGAAACTTCGATCTTCCTTCTGTTAGTTCGTATAGGTTTTTTGTAATGACCAAATGGGATGAGATGATAGGGAGACAGACAAAAAAATGCCCCGAGCCATTCCTTTGACAGCCCTTCGTCTATAACATATATTTGGAGAAATTCATTCGCACAAGCATACATGTAAGTTCAAGAACATCACACAACGCGATTACAAACACCGCATACGATCCACCCCGAGGACTTTTCTCACAGTGTTATTTTCGACAAAACAATATCTCAACCATTTCCCATCATACAGCAAATTTGCAGCAAATGACTCCCGACACATCGATGCAACTACATGTATATATGATCAATCTTTGAAAAATGAAAGAACCAGTATTGAAAAGAGTTGAAAACAATGTGGCAATATGAGAGAAAAAATGCTTGAAATTTCTATTTATGCCACACCAGTATTCCACACAACATACTCACAAAGCAACCGGTTGCTTTTCCACATAAACTGTTAACTAATTTTGAGAAAATCGAATGAGGCATGCCACAGTGACTCTTGTCAAACGTCGGAAAGAATGTTGGCCGAGCTGGTATTCGAACTCACTGGCAACCCCTGGATTGCCAGCCCGCGTCGCTACCGACTGACTTACCGGGGCTCGGCAGTAGGAAATAGAGACTCTAGGAACATGAGAAATTTACTGACTTCACCGACAAATCCCCCTTTTCAACAACTTTTGCAAAGTTTCGGATGCTGTTAAAAGCAATTCAAAAAAGTATTAACCTTCTGCCTGCTTTACGCGAAATTCGGCGCTATTCTGTATACGTTATTTATGATTTTTTGTTTTAAAAAAAAAGGCTCTCTGAGCATTTGAACCAATCCGTGCGAAATGGTACAAGTTCGCATGTATGTACAGTGTTAAAATCCGACTGTGTGGTTTTTTAAAAAGTGACTTTCATTTCCAACTTAATGTTAGTTAGTTGTAGTTAGTTGTAGTCTAACAAGAGCGCCGCGAAGCAAACACTTACGCTCGCCTGTTTTACTGATTAGCTAACTTTAAAATGGCCGCAACCTTTATCCCGCGAAACGCGACCTTAAACTCTTTCAGCGCCGAATTGTATAAAGTAGACCAAAGACCTAATAACACATATGTTATTAGGTCTTTGAGTAGACTACTCCATTTCTCATGTAATAACAGTTTTTGACTGTTTTGATGAATAAAAGGCAAACAATGCTGATTTCAGGCAAAGACTCAATAACACAAAGATATGCATCGAGACCAAGATCTGCCTGCACATACGTCTAATCGTGGTCTACACTTCTGGGTATTCGTGTATCAATAGCTAGCAAAACTTCTCCAAAACATACTTAATTTAACCTTACTTACTTGCATACGCATTTTACGACTTTTGTCATAATGAGCAATTTCTGCTTTTGTTACAATTGTCATAGCGTTCATAGTTTAGCTTAGTGGCTTTCAATGTCGTCTGCTGCAGATATTTTGTACATAGTTTTGCTTAGTTATTTTCGAAGTCGTCTGCTGCAGATATGTTTATATGTGGGAAAGGTTTTAACTTGTCCAACTTTCAGACGCAGTTGGATGCATCAGATGCGTTTATCTCTTTTTGTCACAATGTTTTGAATCTATTTATTAATTATGCTTGATAAAAAAATGTTCCTTAGTTTTGCCTAGATGTCGTCTGATTACAATGTGTTGAAGAATATGGGAAAAGTTTAAAGCCGATGTCGCAGGAATTCAGTGGGATAACTTTTTTGATGAGAGGAGAAGAGATAGAGAGAGAGAGAGAGCACCATGTAAGGGAAACTACTCTGATAGGAAAACCCATTATTGCTTTCGACATGCTCTCCCTTGTACTACACTTCATATTGATCGAGTTAAGTTTAGTTCCGATATGTAAAATGTGTCGTGCACTTTGCAAACATGTTTATACATTAGAGGCATATAGACACCCATAACCCGCAATCATTATATATTTTAATAATAGGAGGCATGACTTTACGCACGTAAAACGTACATAAATACATTCGTTAATTTTTGCAGAGACCTAAATTGAAAACTATGCATAATTATGTCTCTGATTTTTGGAGTGAATTCACTTAATTCGTGGGTTGATTGGTACCGTTGTATAGGGACAGCAGCACTTCAAGGTGATTAAAGGTTGGTATTCGGGGTGTGAGAACTTGAGGAGAACGCTTTGAAACCATTCTCTATCCCCTTGCAATCTTTTTGAAACTGTTCGTTACCTCAACTGTCTGAAACGCGATCAACCAGGCGCTTTAAAAAAAGAACACTCCAATATTCTACGCAAAAACCAAGCGTCTGCGATAAAAATAGGAATAATTCATTTTTAATTCTGATTCATACAGCAAACTTTCGGGACCCAAAAATATCTCATGAGATGCACAACAAACAGATGACAGGTTTAATTTGAATTTACTTTAAGTATCTCCTCTGTAATCGTAAACGGACTGGAACTTCAATTATCGTGAATACACATCTAAAAAAGCAAAAGTGCTTTATTTGCACGATACAGAAAAAATATTTTATCGGATTTCCCATTTTGGGTTTAACATACCAGGGACACTATATTACAGGGATATGAAACGCGTGCGGTTTCATCAGCCTTATCAGTAATATGTTGGCCTCACTTCGTACAGGTATCGGCCATTTTGATTTACCCATTCCGATAGATAACGACCTTCACTTGCGTATGATAACGGTTACTTGCGTGTAAATACGGCTGTTTTCGTTGATTTTCTAGCGCTCTTTACAGTAACCAGGGACACAAAATATAGACTCCCAGCATATTTATTTCATATATACCTGCCACGATTCTTCGAATTCTTTAAAATGTTCCAAGCGAAGTAAAAAAAAATTGCTGTTTTAGGGGTTCATGACACTGCGTGTACCTCCCTGATATTTGAGAACGTCGAAAGAGAGATATTTACTAATGGGTTAAAAAAGCTGTCCAAATATGACCTTATAATTATCATATTAAAAGATAAATTTAGAGGTCTGCTTTGATATTCTCCGTCCTTTTGTTTTTTAAATGATTTCAATGCAAGCTGGTGATAATTAGACCTTCACTTGCGTATGATAACGGTTACTTGCGTGCAAATACGGCTGTTTTCGTTGATTTGCTAGCGCTCTTTACAGTAACCAGGGACACAAAATATAGACAAAAGATTCAAATTTGTGTAAAATAATTTATTCTTTATCAAGAAGTCTTAGTCAAGTGGTATTTTAATCTTTTCAAAATAAAAACAATAACTGGTTATTACAATACATTATTTTTTTATTAAAAAATCGTTTGATGGAAAAACAGATTGTTATTGAAAACATGAGATTATCTCTTGATTGAGGTGGCCCAAAACAATAAAATATATGCAATTCTAAAGAGGTCTATAATATCACACTGACCAGATGGCAGGGTGACTTATGTTATGTAACATTATGCAATCATTTCCTGTCGTGTTCCTGTCGTGTTCCATATGTGTTGGTTACATACTAATTAGTTGGTTCTATAACCCTTTCATTGTTCATACAGGGAAATGGGCTAATTGGTAATTAAACTCTTATTAATAACCCTTCTCGACATTCAAACATCTGCAGCAGACAAATTCGAATTCATACTTGGCCATTCATTTTGCAAATATATCTAAGATTGTAAATGTAATTATGATTTAATAAAAAAGGGCAAACCATTTTTTTAAAGGAAAAAAAATGCTCAAGAATCTTGACAATCATTTTTGGATGCAGCACACGACTTTTGAAAACAGTACAACAAAAGGAGAAATTGTTCATAATGGCTCCTTTTGTCACAATGTTTTTAACTTTATTCAACACTTGTTCTTTGATATTTTGTCTATGATGTTCTAGGTCGTCTACTGCAGATTTTTTTTATGTGAGAAAGGGTTAACTTTCACTTTCATTCATATACCAATATTTTAATACATATTACGTATATACATTCATTCATGTACATGTACCAATGTTTTAATATTATACTGTATATCATATAATTATTGATTTCCTAGCTTTCTTTGCTAAAGGAGTGCATTTGTTTTTCGTTTTCTTTGGCCTCCTGCCAATTCGTCCCCTTCTGCTGCCATGAAGTTTGCCCATTCTGAAATAAATTAACATTGAATAATGATTATACACTTTGCCTTCGTTGTTAAAACAGGGATATATTTCATTGATTAAAAACCTTATATCATTAATTAATTGTTGGAAAGTTACACACACATCTAGGTACCCATAATTTTCATTGTTAAAATTTATCCGCGTTTTTCTCAGTTTTTCTCAAACAATTCTAGGTGAATCTCGGCATACAACAGGTTTGTGAAAATAATTTAAACCAACATTGATCATTCAACATTATCAATCTGACCTTTAAATGTATATATATTGGCAATATAGAATCGCAAATAATGTTTTGTATAAACCCGATTCGTTATTTTTCTAAATGTCCGCCATTTTTTTAAAATTTCATCGCATTTTTTCTCAGACAATATTAGATTCTCCATTGAATACATACAGGTTTGTAAAATAATTTAAACCAAGATTGATCATTTAACATTTACAATCTGACCTTTGAATGTGTTTATAACAGCAATATTTAACAGTAATTGATGTTTTGCATAGCCCCTATTTGTTATTTTGACAAAATGGCCGTCATCTTTTTTAAAATTCATCGCATTTTTTCACAAGTTTTCACAAACAATTCTAGAAAATTTCCGGCAAACATCAGCTATATTAAAATAATAGGGACACAGTTTGGCCAATGATCTTTTATAATATAACATTGAAATGTGTTTATAACGGCAATATAGAACACATGGCGGTCCCCCGCATAGCCTATATTCTTCGTTTTGACTTTATTGACCACAATTTTGTTAAATTTCATCGCATTTTTTATCATTTTTTCTCTGACAATATTAGATTCTTCATTGCATACAACAGATTTGTAAAAATAATTTAAACCAAGATTGATCATTTAACTTTTACAATCTGACCTTTCAATGTATTTACAAAGGCCACATTGAACAGTAAATGGTGTTTTGCATAGCCCCGATTCGTTATTTTGACAAAATGGTCGTCATCTTTTTTAAAATTCATCGCATTTTTTCACAAGTTTTCACAAACAATTCTAGAAAATTTCCGGCAAACATCAGCTATATTAAAATAATAGGGACACAGTTTGGCCAATGATCTTTTATAATATAACATTGAAATGTGTTTATAACGGCAATATAGAACACATGGCGGTCCCCCGCATAGCCTATATTCTTCGTTTTGACTTTATTGACCACAATTTTGTTAAATTTCATCGCATTTTTTATCATTTTTTCTCTGACAATATTAGATTCTTCATTGCATACAACAGATTTGTAAAAATAATTTAAACCAAGATTGATCATTTAACTTTTACAATCTGACCTTTCAATGTATTTACAAAGGCCACATTGAACAGTAAATGGTGTTTTGCATAGCCCCGATTCGTTATTTTGACAAAATGGTCGTCATCTTTTTTAAAATTCATCGCATTTTTTCACAAGTTTTCACAAACAATTCTAGAAAATTTCCGGCAAACATCAGCTATATTAAAATAATAGGGACACAGTTTGGCCAATGATCTTTTATAATATAACATTGAAATGTGTTTATAACGGCAATATAGAACACATGGCGGTCCCCCACATAGCCTATATTCTTCGTTTTGAATTTTTTGACCACAATTTTGTGGAAAATATCGACTTCAAAAACTCGTTGCAATAACTATCATTTTTTGTTTAAATACAAGCTCAAAGTTAACGTAAATGTAAGAAAAAAAGATAGAAATTATGTTATGTACTTACATTCTCGGTTATTCCTTTTTAAACTTATTAATTTTAATAAAACATCCGTCTATCTACATCGATAGCCATCGCGGAAATGAATGTACGAAGTGGATAATGACCAGAGCGGCTAATGACCGCTTTTCTTACAGCGAGGCGAAGATAACGGAGCTTATCGATTCGCTTCATATCCCTGTATATAGTGTCCCTGAACATACCAATCGTAATGGTGATGCCTGTTATCATGAGCTCATAGAGATATTCTAATACGATTATAGGTGCTGCCTATTTCGTTTAAACAAAAATTCTGAATGGTGATGCCTGTTATTTTTTTTATATATCTTATTTACTGTCCTAATTCCTATGCAAATACACTAAAAATCCTCATCCATTTAACCTGATCTCCATGGGTATCATTAAACAGAGTCCGGTAGATTCTGGAGGTAATATATCCCAGTATATCAATGTTTTGTTGTGTTTATGTAGGGTTTTTTTTAGGGCCTTTTTGGGGCCGATATTCGGCCCCATTCCCCTCACTGAAAAGTATATATTTTTCCCCTTTTTTGAAAAAAAACTCCCCTCCTAATTTTTTTTTTTTTTTTTTTTTATAATGTAGACAGTGTTATTGATGTTTTCAGTCAAAAAGACAGATCAATTGACCTCTAATGTTTCTATCATATGTTTCTGTTGCTAGTTATGTAACAATACAGTTATGAAATCAAGAAATTTATTGTATTTTTTCCCCTATTTTAGACTTACAACGCTATTTTTCCCCTCTCAAAGGGCCCCGCCACCATTCCCCTAAAAGTGAAAAAAAAACCTGTATAAATGAATAAAATAAAGTGTTATTGTATCATATATTATAAATAAAAGATAATAATGTATTTGCCTATTTTAGTTCATTTTCGTACTAATATAGAAATATGATACCCATGACAGTGCATGGAGACTCGGTCATTACTGAGCAATAAATACAATGTTTTATTCGATGTTTAAGTTATAAAAAGTAAATATAATATTTATTGGTAGATATATGACCAAAATATATTATTATTTTAGCAAATAATTAATTAAACAGAATTAAATAAGATTTGGTTTGAAGATTTGCTTGAACAAAATGGCGGCGGCCACTGTCAAGCATATCATATTTATATATTCATACGAAATTAACTAAAATAGGCAAATACATTATTATTATAAGATACAATAACACTTTGTTTTATTCATTTCCATGCAAAAACAAAACACAACATTGATATAATGGTATATTTGACTCTACTGGACTCTACCAGATTCTGTCTAGTACCAACGGATCTCCATTGACCGCTTTGAAACTGGTCGATTTACATAGAAACAAAGAAAGAATTTATTTGGTGTATTGTAACCTAGAAATTTTGATTTGTTGACATCCTATCAACCATTATCCGTTTTATTTGAAGTCATTTTAAAAATAGAAAACGAGTGTATCCTTCTTTCTCCTACATTTGGCCCTGCACTTGTTTTGTGATGTATTAGAAATCAAATTTTCGAGGGACATTTTTTGTATGCATAACTCGTCAATGTCATGGAAGTGCTTTTCTAAGTTTACATTTTACTTCCGGTTACTTCCCTTTATATTTTGGCAATAGGAAATTAGGTCAGGAACTAAGGAGAATGCGTTTTGATGTTCACAACCCTTATACTCCGATAAACAGGCATATATTTGAGACATATTTTTTATTTTTGTTTATGTTACCAGTTTATGTTGATACTTATCTAAAATAAAATAATATTTTGACCACTCGCTTCTTCATATCGAAATGCGCATGCGCGAAAATCGATGTTAACGGTCACGAAACTAGGACACAACAGGACAATTACACGCAAATTATCACATATCACAATCCTTGTAGTGTAGTTACATGCAAATCATCTCACATCAGATTCCTTGTTTTCATTCCTTTATCAAGTAGGTATTTCATCTTGTTTTATCATTTCCTCTAGATTTTTTTTTAAAATTTACTTACAGTCCAATCAAAATGTTGGAATATCTGTGACTGCACCATTTATCTTTTTGTGGACACAATTTTGCATAGATAAATGCAATTCCATTCTTACATTGCCTTTGGTCGGGAAAAACCCATATTATTTATATTTCAGGTTTTACTTGTCAGTTAATATCAGCATAACTATATTATATGATTAATAAGAGATGGAGGCTTCGCAACAAGATGATAATGAAGATAATGATTCCAATAAATGGGATTCAAGATTTGTTAGAGACCCAGGCGAAGCTGTCGATGAGCTGGAAGTAGTGCCTCTCCCCGAAAATCCAGTCCGTGATTCTGCTGCTGATGATGATGAATTAGTTCACCAACAGAGTTTAGGTAGGCATAAGGGTTATTAACCCTTTCCACTTTAACCCTTTCCCTCATATAGACACTTTCTGACGCCTCTGCAGCAGACGGCTTTTTGAAAACATAGTAACAAAAGAAGAAATTGCACAAAACGTGATATTTCTCCTTTTGCCACAATGTTTTCCACTTTTAGTCATAGGTTATCCATTCAATTATGGGGATTTTCTATGTTTTGACAAAATACGTTCAAAGTCGTCTGCTGCAGAATTGTCGTATGAGGGAAAGGGTTAAGACTCATTTTGAATTTGCCACATCTTTATATATTTCAGTCCTGCCTAGATGTTTTCAAAGTTGTCTGCTGTAGATATGTTGTTGGTCGGAAAGGCTTAACCGTTAACAAAAAAATTAAATATTACAATTTACAATTTACCATGGTTTCTGTTGAGGTTTTTATAACATGTTAAGGTCGTATTTGATGCAACTGACTTCAAATATGTCTTGCAAACGTAACCCAATCCCACTTTAACAAATGCAGAAAATTAATAGGCAAAAGTTTGATTTTTTTTCCCAAAAAAAACCCATCTGTAAATGAAAGTAAAAAGATAAATGGTGCAAAAGTAAAAATTGCTCCTTATAAGAGATGTCTCCTTTTGCTACAATGTTTTCAAATGGCATTAGCTGGAGATGCTTCAAGAAAATGTGTATGAATGTATGGAAGGGTTGTCAAAATTAACCGATTGCTGATTAAAATTATCAGTTAAAGTCATTCTTTGATCTGTTAGTTTCACTCCCCTGGGGCCCCCTACCAGGGCTTTGCCCTTGACCCAAGAGGGGGCCCTGATCAACAGCCAGATTGGTTACTTTTCTCATTTGATCTGTAATAACAAAACATTTTGACAACCCTGTAGGCTTTATATTAATCAAGGGGTAAACCCTTTTGAAAGGCTACTCTACATAGCCTTTTACTTATTTTTACTGTTTTTTATCTCCCTTTGTGTGAAGAGGGATAGATATGTAGTATTGGCATTTTTCTGTGCTTCTTAACCCTTTCCCACATATAACGAAAGATGACTTTGAAAACATCAAGGTAGAATTATGGAAAATCTCTATGAGGTAAAGTTTGATTATTGATAAGAGCTTTTTTTCCTTTCGTCACAATGATTTCAAAATACTATTTGATTAAAACTTATTCGAAATGAATGTAAAACCACTATCAGGGAATATTACTCTGCAAGTTCACAATAATTGCCTGATGAATACTTCCAATTCAATGTTAGTAATTTAATTGTCATAAATTTATAATGGCAATGATTTTCATGAAATGATTTAATGAGACATTGAAAAACTAAATCAAAATGGCACTATGGAAAATACAACTGCAATGTATTTTTGTAATGTCTCATTGAGACAATTCTTTTGAATACCAACATCCATAAGGTTTGGTTGGATAAAGAGCTGTATGCCTGTCTTAATCTTGACCTCTATAGTCTTCTTCTATTACAGATGTCAGATCAAATGGCGAAGTTCCTTCATCAAACAATCCATCAGAGGAAAGCTGTCAAAATGCCACAGCTGAATCATTTGAAGAAGTAAATCCATCTAAAGATAAGATGAATCAAACTGACAGCGGGACTTACGAGTTCAGAAATAACTTTGAAGTTGTTAAGCTGGCCGAGTCCAATGGAATGGATGAACATCTTGAAGTTGAAGGAAATGACACTGAAGATGATAATGAGGCTGGAGCGAACGACACTCAAGATAATGAATGTGAACATTTTCAAACTGGTGAAGATTATAACTTTTTAGTTCAGAGTTTAGATACAAGCATGAATGGCTATTTTTTAAACACATATAATCTTACGTTTTCCACATGTGAAGATGCTCTCTCCAAATTAATGATGAAAAGATCCACATGTGAACCTATAGATTTGTTAAACTACTTTGAATTTATGCCTATAGAACTGATAGTGAATATTTTTTCTTATCTCTCCACTCTCGAACTATGTCGACATGTTATTCCAGTGTGTAATCAATGGAGAAAACTGGCCATGGACCAGACCTTATGGAAATGTATCGACTTCACTTCTTTAAAACATTTAGACAGTTTAAATCTGCTTTGGGCAGTCCGCAGGGCACCGCAACTAAAGAAATTAGTTATTCGGGGACGAGCGAATGTTTCCATGGCTGAGATTGCGATTATAACCGAGTTTTGTCCGTGTATACAGGATATAAATTTGGGATTCTGTGATTCCTTGAACTGTGATATGTTGCTATGTTTATTGAAAAACTGTCCAAAATTACGCCGGATCAATGTGGAAGGATGCGAGAAGATAGACAGTAAGTGTATCCGTCTGATGGCTCGTTGCAAGAAACTGACACATTTGAACCTGTCCCACTGTCGCCTCCCTGACTCCACTCTTAAGTATCTGTGTGAGAACCTAAGAGAGCTGATCAGTATTAACTTGGATGGAATTTCATTTACAACTGACAGGTAGGTATGCATAGCCCAAGATAAGGACTGCATTTTATTATCTTAACCCTTTCCGACATATAAAAAAATGGCAGAGGATGACTTTGAAAACCTTAAGTCAAAAATATAGAAAATCTCTAAACATATACATGACATGTATATATGAAGATTTATTTCTGATAAATGTTGAAAACTTGCTGATGCATATGTGGCAGGTGACTTTTCATTATGAGCAATTTTTTCTTTTTCTACAGTGATTTCATTTCTAATCAATGGTTATACTTTCACCTATTGAGATTTTCCACCTTTTTGCTTAGTTATTTTCAAGGTCATCTGCTGCATAATTGTTGTATGTGGTTGAATACAGGTACTTACGTTAATAGACCTCTAAACAAGATGTGGTATTAGGATAGATGATTCTATTAAATTTCCACAAACAAAGGTTTAATTTGAATTAACTTTACTATTAACATTATCCTGACTTGTATTCATAGATATATTGTTGAAATGTATTTTCATCAAATTTAAATTTCTTTTATAAATTGAAACCGCCCTGATAGTGTAGTGGTAGAGCATCCACATTGTGTGGGAGGTCTCTGGTTCGATCCCCAACCTGGTCATACCAAATACATTCACCTTGTTTACAAACTAATCTCGAGACGACCTATGACGTCACAATTCAAAGGGGAGTTACTCTAGTGCAGCCAAATTCAAGGGAAGTAAGCCATGTGGTATTTGTTTGGGACTAGAAATTTTTAATTCGATAAATGTGAATAAAAACATAATTCGTCTATTTTTGGTTATTAAAACAGTTTATTTTGGTTTAAATTGTCATATATTTTTATAAAATCTGTAAATAAAAACCTCCGGATATCACCTTTAAAAATTGCACTAATGGATGCCCTCCTTGGCACTCCAGGTTTCAGGAACATTAAGACTGACTGGCTGTGGTCAGGTTATATGGAATGGTAGTATCAGAGAACAGTAATTAATAACTTCTATATTACAGGGTTGTCATGGCAATGGTGTCGAAACATAGCGAGTGGTTACAGGAAGTGGAACTGGACGGACTGGAGATATCCGATGAATCTCTGATGTACTTGTCGAAATGTTCACAACTCAAACATTTTAGTATATCCTTCTGTGAATGTCTGACAGATCAAGGATTGGTGTACTTAAAGGTAAGAGGGATGTCCTTGTATGCCCATCTCATACATAAATATCTACTCTTATTTATTTAAAACCCTACATTTCATTCCAATTACATACAATTTAGTTCTATCAAATATTTTCACATCATCTAATTTTAACCAATATATTTAGTTTTTAGCTCGACTTTTAAAAAACGAGAGCTATTGTCATGACCCTGGCGTCGTCAGCGGCGGTGGCGTGGTCGTCCGGTTAAGGTTTTTTGTTCAGCTCAGCTTTTTTTTTTTTTTCAGTTTTCTCCCTATCAGTCGAGTGTCTGTGCCGTACGCGGTGCTCTTGTTGAACATTGTTACTTGTCTCTTTTTTTTATATGCGCGCTAAATGACCTAAGCTTTTGATGGGCCATTAAACAATATACATTCATTCTTACACTTAAAGGTAAGAACGCCTCAGTTGTATAGTAGTAGGGTGAAGAAGGCCGCAGATTTGATCCTTGGCCGGGTCGTACTAAATACTTTAAAAATGGTAGTAATGGCTTTCCCTCCTATACGTTCAGGGTTGTTGGGTTAGCTTTAAAACTGACTCACTGCTGTCAAGATAAATGGACCAGTAGCACTGGTAACTTATCCAGGAAACGCCATGATATAACTGAACAAATTTTGAAATACTTTAAATCACCATGCAAACAACTAAAACTTTGAAGGTAAGTAAGAAGGGAGAGGTAAGCAGATTTTTTGTAGGTACACAAAATAATCATCTTAGTCAGGCGAGATGTGCTCCTGTACCTGTAGCACAGGTGGGAGGGATGTGGGCTGTCAGTCCAGGGGTTGTGTGTTTGAACCCCCATTCAGCCAACATTCTTTCAGACAATTGACATTAGTCAATGTAACAGGCATCATTCGTCTTCCACCAATGAACAGACAGTTTATGTGGAAAAGCTGCCAGTTGGTTTGAAAGACTGCTGTGTGGAGTACTGATGTGAGAAAGCCAGGAACACATACAGATAGGTGAGCTAGCCACTGTGATATGACTGAAAAACTGTTTAACCCTTTCCCTCATACGACAATTCTGCAGCAGACGACTTTGAACATGTTTTGTCAAAAGGTAGAAAATCTCTATAACTGAATGGATAACCTATGACGAAAAGTGGAAAACATTGTGGCAAAAGGAGAAATTGCTTGTTTTGAGCAATTTCTTCTTTTGTCACTATGTTTTCCAAAAGGTGTCTGATGCAGAGGCGTCAGAAAGCTTCTATATGAGAGAAAGGGTTAACTCTATTTAACTCCAATCAGCCAATTAGTCGGGCAATATCTTTTGATACATACAACTTGGAGTTAGAGGTCAAAGAATGAGTTATCATTTTCCTACAAACAGAATGCTTTCTGACACCTCTGCAGCAGAAGGCTTTTGAAAACATTGTGAAAAAAGGAGAAATTGTTCATTTCAACACTATTCAATATTAATACTTTGATTTAACCCTTTCTCACCTATAGACTCATTCTAACGCATCTGCAGCAGACGGCTTT
The DNA here is from genome assembly GCA_031761405.1 of Serripes groenlandicus. Taxonomy (NCBI): domain Eukaryota; kingdom Metazoa; phylum Mollusca; class Bivalvia; order Cardiida; family Cardiidae; genus Serripes; species Serripes groenlandicus. The sequence goes on along the minus strand of JASEVX010000006.1, from coordinate 55,977,077 downwards.
TTGATAACATAGTGACAAAAGAAGAAATTGCTCAAAACAAGCAATTTCTCCTTTGCCACAATGTTTTCCACTTTAAGTCATAGGTTATCCATTCAATTATTGAGATTTTTTGTTTTTTGACAAAATATGTTCAAAGTCGTCTGCTGCAGAATTGTCGTATGAGGGAAAGGGTCAAGAAATTGTTAAGATTGTTGCACTTTTAATTTATATGTAAATGGTTACAGATTTGTTGTATACATTTGGGTTAAAAACAAGGAATATGCTCCTTTTCTAGAGTTCTGGAAAGATATTAGTGTTTTTGTAAGTGTTAGTCTGAGTTCTTTTGAGGGATATGAAATGTTTATAATAAAGACGACTGGAATTGGAACTGGAATCAGTCTCCAAAATCTGTGACCTAAAATACGTTGTGAAACCTTAACCCTTTCCCTCATACGACAATTCTGTAGCAGACGACTTTGAACATATTTTGTCAAAAAACAGAAAATCTCTATAATTGAATGGATAACCTATGACTAAAAGTGGAAAACATTGTGGCAAAAGGAGAAATAGCTCGTTTTGGAAGTAATGGCTGCCATTCTTGGTGCTTAGGGTTGCAGTGTTAATATTAGAACTGTCTGGCTGGTGTCAGGATAAACGGACCAGTATTACAGAAAATGCTGTGATATATACTTTTCTTAGGACTTTCTGTGATCTAAGCTATATTTTCTATTATCATCATTATTTAAAAGACATATTTGAAGGAAGGTTTTTGCTCTTACAACAAATCAGCAGTGGACTTCCTTAAAAAATGTCTAGGCAAAAATAATATGTTGTTTATGGTGTTTGTGTATTGAATAGTTCATTACACTGTGGTAAGGGGAGAAATTGCTCATTATGAGTTAACCCTTTCCCTCATATAGACGCTTTCTGATGCCTCTGCAGCAGACGGCTTTTTGAAAACATAGTGACAAAAGAAGAAATTGCACAAAACGTGCAATTTCTCCTTTTGCCACAATGTTTTCCACTTTTAGTCATAGGTTATCCATTCAATTATGGAGATTTTCTATGTTTTGACAAAATACGTTCAAAGTCGTCTGCTGCAGAATTGTCGTATGAGGGAAAGAGTTAAATTGTTTAGTTACAATTAAGCCCCTACTATGCAGTCAAGTCCCAGCTTTAATGAGCAAATTCTCCTTTTGCTACAATGTTTTCAATTTTATTCAATAATATTGGTTAATTTTAGCAATTAAAAATAACCACGCTTATTTTTGCGAAAACACTTCACTTTCTAAGCCGTCACGGATCTTCGGGAATTCCCGTTATCCAAGACGAACAGATCGGGTAGCTCCGTCTGTTATCGGCAAACTCCGGATCATCTGCACTCGTGCGGAACCACAGGTATATATACCTGGGTAAGTGTTTTTATAAACTCTTTTGAGTTCAACATTCGAGGGTTACGGTCAGCGAAAAAAGAAAAGTTGGTAAATATTTAGTTATGGCAACTACGAGGCGAGGTGCGAAGAGGAAGGCAGAGGAGTCCAGGCTGGTCGAGCCGGACTCAGGTAATATAATTGATTTCGAGGAAATTTTAAGGGCCTCTACATATGTACAGTTAGAACAGCCGTCAACATCTGATGCGAACTCTGATGCAATACTCGCCACGGCGTCCATAACACAACCTCTTTCAACTCAAACGGAGTTTTGCTCAACACCAGGCGTGTTACCAACTCCTACCACGGCGTCCACAGAGCAGCCGCTCAGAATGCCCGCAGTGGTTGATATGCCTATGAGGCAAGGCCCAGAGCTTATTCGTTTGTCGAGCGAGGACTTGGCTGCTCACGTCCCTATTGCCATAAAACATCAAATTGTAGGAGGTCAATATTTGAATTTGTCCATACTCCTGAAAGGAGCCGTGGAACTCTCATCTTTGGCGTGCAGCACGATAATCGAGCTATCCCCTACAGGCTCTCTCGAGTCTAGGCCCAAAGAATGCAGGGACAAGGTCCCTAATATTGAGAAATGGACGGACGCCTTTTTGATTTATGCGTCCGTTTATCTCTGGGCCCATCCGGAAAAGACAGGCGAACTCTTACACTATATGTGGACGATAAGAGAGTCCGCGGCGCGCCAGGGGGGGTTCGCGTGGAGGGAATACGACGAACAATTTAGGCTCCGTCAGGCATTGTACCAGGCGTCGTGGTCAAAATTAAACGGTGATCTATGGTGGCGCTGCATGCAAGCATGCCCACAAAATCGGTCAGAAACACAAAAACCAAGAGGAAATATTTGCTTTCATTTCAACGAGTCCACTTGCTTGAGGGAACAATGCCGTTTTCGACACGCGTGCTCTATCTGCGACCTACCGCATCCTGCTGCTCAGTGCAACAGCAGGGGTGGCGCACAAAGCCAAACGTCCCAACAGCATGCGCCTAACGCCTTTCCGAACAATAATCGCTTTCCTAGATCCCGCGGACGCGGACGCGGACGCGGCCGCGGTTTTCCAAAATACGGAAACAAACAATAAAGCCGAAAACGTGAAATGCGATTCACGGCTGGCTACGACTCCTATAAATGTAAATTGCCTAAAAAGGCTTCTAACATCTTATAACAAAAAGGAAGCTATATATTTGCTAAACGGGTTCAAATTTGGTTTCAGCCTTCATTACGAAGGCCCAAGGAAAGCACGCATGAGTCAAAACCTCAAGTCGGCTTTAGTAAACCCTACCCTAGTAAGAGAAAAAATACACAAAGAAATAGCCGCCGGTAGAATGGCGGGCCCATTCAACATAAAACCATTTAAACATTTCATAGTTTCCCCCGTAGGCTTAGTTCCTAAGAAAACACCAGGCGATTTTCGGCTAATCCACCACTTGTCATTCCCCGAGGGCGAGTCGATCAACGACGGAATAGCACGCAAATATTCATCAGTCCACTACACAAGTTTTGACGCTGCGGTGGACATGATTCAGTCTTTAGGAAAGAACTGTAAACTGTTCAAAATGGATATTAAAAATGCCTTCCGCCTACTGCCTATCCACCCCGACAATTTCGAACTCCTCGGCATCCATTTTGAAAACCAATTTTATTATGACAAGGCGCTCCCTTTCGGCGCAGCTACCAGTTGTAAGACCTTCGAAAGGTTCTCCTCGTTTCTCGAATTCTGCGTTAAAGAAAGAACTACGTCAAAAAACCTAATCCATTATTTAGATGATTTCTTAGGCGGCGCTAGAACGACACAAAGCTGCGAATCGCATATTTCTGCATTTTTGGCGTGCATGCGCGAGCTTAACGTTCCCTTAGCAGAGGACAAGGCGGAGGGCCCCGTCGAAGTCCTGTGTTTTTTGGGTCTTGAATTAGACACCAACAAATTGGAAGTGCGAATACCTCTTGTTAAGATAGATGAGGTCATTAGCAAAACGACAATTATGCTAGGAAAAAGACGAACAACATTGAGAGATATGCAATCTCTAATAGGCTCTCTAAATTTCTGCTGTCGTGCAATTCCAGCAGGTAGGTCGTTCTGCCGTCGCCTGATAAACGCTACATGCGGCCTGAGTAGGCCTGGTCACCATCTGCATGTAACTAAAAACATTAAGAAAGATTTGGAAACGTGGCTTACCTTTTTCAAACACCATAACGGTATCTCGGTGTTCAACGTCCGCTATTGGATTTCAAACGCGGACGAACAATTATTTTCGGATAGTGCTGGGGGAGAAGGTCGGGGAATGGGTATTTACTACCGAGGCCACTGGTGCATGCACATTTGGCCACATGCATGGCATTCCGAGGGTATAACTAGGGACATCACATTTCTGGAACTTTTTCCGATTTGGGTGGCCGTTTCCGTTTGGGGGAATGAATTAAGAAATAAGAAAATATTATTTAATTGTGATAACTTAGCAGTCGTGCATATCCTTAATTCAATGACCTCCAAGTCGGAGCGGGTGATGTGCCTGGTTAGGCCTCTGGTTTTGTCCTGCCTTCGTCTGAATATTATGCTTGGGGCCAAACATGTTCCGGGGGCGCTCAATTCAGTATGTGATGCGCTATCACGTTTTCAGGTAGGGAAGTTCCGTCAACTAGCCCCGGAGGCAGACGACGAACAAACTCCAGTCCCGGACCGTCTCTTGAACATATTCAAGCTAGTGCACAAAAATTGATTCAGAATGGCACGTCTTTAAATACGCGTGCTACATATGTAAATGCCATCAATGCTTTCGATAAGTTCCGAGTTATTTTCAAACTTAATAATTCTTGGCCAGTAGACCAAAAATGCATCATTTGGTTCATTGCCTACTGCTTTGAAAAAGGTCTAGCAGCGTCCACAATAAGGACGTACACTGCAGGCCTTAATTACTGGCACAAGATCAACAGCTGGCCAGAGATAAGCAGCATATTTATTATCAAAAAAATGTTGGAAGGTTGCTCTCGCTTACGCAGGTCGGTCGATAACAGAGCTCCTCTATCTGCCAACATATTAAAGGCAGCGCTGAACGAACTGCAGTTCGTTTGTTACAATCCATTCGAAGTAGCGCTGTTCTCGGCCGCCTGGGTCCTTGCATACTTCGGCTTATTCCGAGTGAGCGAGTTAGTAGCAACTATTAATCACGACCCGAACTCATATCTGCGACTCCTAGATGTTAAAATAGAAGCAGAAACGCAAATCTTACACGTTACATTAAGACAATCAAAAACAAATCAAAGAGGACCACCTAAATTACTTAAAATCCCTAGCGAGGCGTCCGCCTTCTGCCCTGTCAAGGCTATGCGCACCTTTTTGAGCTTGAGACCTCCCAGTTCTGGTCCACTGTTTTGCCATATGGATAGATCTCCTCTTACAAGGAACCAATTCGCGACTATCCTGTCGAAGTGCATTGCCCGCACACAGTACAATAGCATGTCCTTCAAAACACATAGCTTTCGCATAGGTAGAGCGACTGACCTGGCCCTAGCCGGAGTGTCGGGGGAAAACATAATGAAGTTAGGCAGGTGGAGGTCGGACGCTTATAAGGGATATATACGTTGAATAACACTGTCTTTATCGATTTCAGATGTTTGGATAGTGGGGGACTCGATACCTCACTGGGCGGGAGTCAGAGCGTCGGCAACAGGGAAGAGAAACCTGAACCTTCCTGGTGGGCCCCGGATTGCTTGGTGGTGCCGCCGAGGCATGTCCTGGAGGCACTTCCGCCATGATGTCGAAGCCAACGTCCTGCTCAGTGAGCAACCGCGGATACTTTTAATACATTTAGGGGGGAATGACCTGGCGTCGGCATCGGTGACTTCCATCTGCAACGTTATAAAGCGGGAGTGTTGCTACCTGCGCGCAGCGTTGCCCGGGGCGGTGGTTGTGTGGGTGGACGTGCTTCAGCGACTCCGCTGGAACACGTCTGCCTTCACGGCGGCGGCCTTGGAGCGTAAAAGAGTTCGGATCAATAGATTCGGTCGACGGCAGGTGCAACGTCACCCAAAACACAATTCGTTGCGGGTGGATGTGACCGCTGCCACGCCGGGATTTTTCAGGGAAGACGGCGTTCATTTGTCGGACGTCGGTCTAGAGATGTACCTGGACGCAGTTCGGGACATGCTCTTGAAATACTTTTTAAAATAAATTTGAAAACATGTGAACTACATTAAATTTCAACTATAATTAATTTTCAGTTTATTAGGGATCTCGAATTTTGGGGGGATAAATTTCACAAGCCTGCGTAAAATTTACTGTGGCGTAAAAATTCCAATCTGGGGGGTTCTTATAAGCAGCCCCAATTGCCAGCTCTTGCCGAGCTGTAGTTTAAAAGTTTAATTGGGCTGCAAGTGTGTTATAATGGGTGTATTGAGTCCACCAGGAGCCAAGCATTTGAAGTGTGTATTAAAAACCAATAAGGTTGTATTTCGGCGGCGAGGCCCGGCCGCCTCTCTTTAAGACAGTAGTAGGGGCCTATTCGGCATATCTCTACATATTGTAATCTCCGTCCCTACCGTGATCTTGTCGCCACTACTTAACTATATTGCCTGTGAGTGTTCAAATGTCATGATATGCAACTCTGGTAAAAAATTATAATTTTCTGAAACTGATTTCATCGTTGTTCTCTTACTTGAGTCATAAAATAATATTGGTTAATTTTAGCAATTAAAAATAACCACGCTTATTTTTGCGAAAACACTTCACTTTCTAAGCCGTCACGGATCTTCGGGAATTCCCGTTATCCAAGACGAACAGATCGGGTAGCTCCGTCTGTTATCGGCAAACTCCGGATCATCTGCACTCGTGCGGAACCACAGGTATATATACCTGGGTAAGTGTTTTTATAAACTCTTTTGAGTTCAACATTCGAGGGTTACGGTCAGCGAAAAACCCGCCCACCCTTTAATCCCCAGAGCATGTACTATGAGTCATGCATTAACACCACTTTAACCCAGAATGTTGAGTATCGGGACAGGCCTATAACGGTAGTTAAATAATAAGGAACACTTAGGCACGCTGGCCTATCATTTCCAAACATGTAATCATTTCAACAGAGGACTTTGAAACCATTTACGACTAAACGGGGATTTACACCATACAATAAAGTTCAATCTTTGGTTAGAGCCTAAGGAGTCGGGCACTGCGGGGGCGTTATGACGCCCGTATAGATGGGAAAGGGTTAATCTCATTCAGGTAGTCAAAGGTTCGTTCACAATACTGCCGAGTTTTTTCTTTATATTTACAGAACCTCAACGTCTCAGAGTTGCGTATCAAACACCCACAGGCCGAGGACCATCCGGAAGTGAATCACGCCAATCCAGATGCGAAATCCGGGGTATCCGAAGCTGTACACCTAAAACAGAATGTAAATTGTCGAATTGTTTATTTTGAACACTGTAAAACTAATCGTCACGGTGGGGACTAAGTTCATAAGGAGTTCGCCGGGCATAAACATATAAAAGTATAATGTCGGTCGCCCGTCGGTCATGCCCAGCGGGGCCAAAACGCAAATCCCACTTGGTCTGATCAGGGCTACTAGGCAACACACTAATAAGTGTCAGTAATAGGTATATACATACTTGGCTACCGGGGGATTCAATCGATTTAAAGTTGGTCATACGGCCTTGGTTAATGTCGGAGTGTGTGGTTTGTGTTAACCCCGTCCGCAAGTATGAAGTTCAAAAATAAGAATTAACTAGCACAAATAGACAATAAGTAAGAAGTGACTAGTAAAAAAGTGAATTGTTCACTATAAAAAAGAAAGTGAATTGTTCACTATAAAAAGAAAAGTGAATTGTTCACTATAAAAAGAAAAGTGAATTGTTCACTATAAAAAAGAAAGTGAATTGTTCACTATAAAAAGAAAAGTGAATTGTTCACTATAAAAAGAAAAGTGAATTGTTCACTATAAAAAAGTAAAAGTGAATTGTTCACTATAAACAAGAAAAAAGTGAATTGTTCACTATAAACAAGGAAAAAGTGAATTGTTCACTATAAAAAAGTAAAAGTGAATTGTTCACTATAAACAAGGAAAAAGTGAATTGTTCACTATAAACAAGGAAAAAGTGAATTGTTCACTATAAAAAAGTAAAAGTGAATTGTTCACTATAAAAAGTAAACAGTGAATTGATCACTAGCATAACTTTTGCAATAGTAAAATGTTTTTTCAATAGTAAGGATAGGACATGGCTCCCACGGAAGAGTTCTATAATAGCAATAGCAGCACAATCAATTCGATACAGCAGGTAGACCTCCATGTGCTACCCGTAAAGTACATTGCGTGCCATGGTCGGTCTTCCAATATCTAGGCCATACCTAACAAGTGCAAGCGTAAAAATTCCAATCTGGGGGGTTCTTATAAGCAGCCCCAATTGCCAGCTCTTGCCGAGCTGTAGTTTAAAAGTTTAATTGGGCTGCAAGTGTGTTATAATGGGTGTATTGAGTCCACCAGGAGCCAAGCATTTGAAGTGTGTATTAAAAACCAATAAGGTTGTATTTCGGCGGCGAGGCCCGGCCGCCTCTCTTTAAGACAGTAGTAGGGGCCTATTCGGCATATCTCTACATATTGTAATCTCCGTCCCTACCGTGATCTTGTCGCCACTACTTAACTATATTGCCTGTGAGTGTTCAAATGTCATGATATGCAACTCTGGTAAAAAATTATAATTTTCTGAAACTGATTTCATCGTTGTTCTCTTACTTGAGTCATAAAATAATAAGATTTTCACATACATGTTTTTTCCATATTTTTGTTATCTGATATGACATTTTAGAGTCATCTTCTTTGAAAACATATTATTAAAAAATACTTGACAACATTAACAGAACTGTTTTAATTTTTTTTTGCAGAATTTGAAGAATCTGAAAGTGTTACGGCTTAGAAAAGGGTTAGATTTCTCTGTGGAAGGTCTGATTTCATTCTTTAAAGAAGCCCATTTGAGTAAACTTAATTCCCTCAACCTGTCAGAATGTTCGGAGATCAACGACCAGGTTGTTCTTGAAATGGTCAAAGCGTGAGTATACCCTTTTGAACTCTTTTTGTGTTACCTCTGTTGAAGGGGTGACACTTAACTCTTACCCAAATACAACAAATTCGCAGCAGACAACTTTGACGGCATTCTGTCAAATAAATGGAAAATCTCTAAAAATGAGAGAACAATTATTGAATGAAGTTGAAAAGATTGTGGCAAATGGAAAAATGTGCTCATTATGTTTCAAAAGCTGTCTGCTGCAGAGGCTTTAAAAGGTATTTGGGAATGGGTTAAGAATCACTTTTCAATTGCCTGTCCATATTAGACTGATTTGTCCTTGGCAAGGTACACTTACATGTGTTCCTTCAAAACCTATTGAACTGCCGTGATGGTGAAGTCGTTAGAGCGCCTGCCTCAAGAACATGAGAGCAGATTTTGGTCCCCAGTCGGGTCATACCAAAGACTTTAAAAATGGCAGTAAAAGCCTCCCGTTCTTTATGCTTTGGGTTGCAGAGTTACCATTACGACTGTTGAGCTGGTATAAAAATTAGCTTACCAGCAGTTCTCATTATTCCTTCATTTTTCCTTCATTTTGAATGCAATTTCTTCTTGGCAGTAAAGGCTTCCCTTATTTATGCTTAGGTTTGCAGGGTTATCATTACAAGTCAGGTCATACCAAAGACTTTAAAAATGGCAGTAAAAGCCTCCCCTTCTTTATGCTTTGGGTTGCAGGGTTATCATTACAACTGCTGCACTAGTGTAAAAATTAACTTACCAGCAGTTCTCATTATTGCAATTTCTTCTTGGCAGTAAAGTCTTCCCTTCTTTATGCTTAGGCTACAGGGTTACCATTATTAGTCAGGTCATACCAAAGACTTTAAAAATGGCAGTAAAAGCCTCCCTTCCTCCTTGACGCTAAGGTTGCAGGGTTACCATTACGACTGTTGTGCTTGTGTAAAGATTAGCTTACCATTACATTATTCCATTATTTTAAATGCAATTTCTTCTTTTCAAAAAAAAAATGTTTAAAAAGTTTTACGCTACAAAGCTGCCTGAAGTCACCTTTTATCAGGTAACTGTTTATATCATTTATGCCATTTTTCAACGCTATTTAATATTTATTTGATGACGGTAAGAAGCTTAGTTGACCACATTGTTTTCTGATAACAACACATCTAACTGCAGACTGCACATCCTTTATAGACAACTGGCTGCCTACCCACATAAACTTTTGTTATTTGTCTGGAAAGATGTTGGAAAAGCTAGGAGTGCAAATTGATACACTGTTACAGTTAATGCTTTCCCTCATGTAGACGCATTCTGAGGCCTCTACAGCAAACAGTTTTTGAAAACTTTGTTAAAAAGGAGAAATTGCTCTCTCTTGCTTGTATTTCATGTATGTAAATGATGAGATACATGTATTTAATAATCCTTTCCAACATATAGATGCATTCTTACACATCTGCAGCAGATGACTTTTTAAAACATTGTGGCTAAAGAAGAAACTGCTCAAAATGATCAATTTCTCCATTGGCCTCAATGTTTTCAACTATTTAATGACTACACTTTGATTTATGGACAGTTATGAAAATAATATGGCAAAGTTTTCAAAGTCATCTGTTGTATGTGGGAAAGGGTTGAGATTACGACCTCTTATTGTCTTTTAGGTGTGGTAAAAACTTGAGAGAACTGGCTCTTAGTTGGTGTTGGTTCATCACTGAGATGGGCTTAATTTCAATTCTAGATCACTGCAGGTTAGTGCATTTGACAGATCTGACCTTTAAATAAAGAGCATATTCGAGCGATGCTTTTTAACCCTTTCCCTCATATAGACGCTTTCTGATGCCTCTACAGCAGACGGCTTTTTGAAAACATAGTGACAAAAGAAGAAATTGCTCAAAACGAGCAATTTCTCCTTTTGCCACAATGCTTTCCACTTTTAGTCATAGATTATCCATTCAATTATAGAGATTTTCTATTTTTCGACAAAATATGTTCAAAGTCGTCTGCTGCAGAATTGTCGTATGAGGGAAAGGGTTAAGACATCCAACCTTAATATAATTTTTACATCTGTGGTAAAAGAAAATATCTGTGCATTCATACAGATACTCGGGATCCAAATTGATACTGCTTTACAAAAAATTCTTGAAACCTCTGTGACTAATTGCCGTGAGTCCAGAGCCAGATCAGACTGTGCGGATACCCTGAACGATCTGGATCTAAACTGGATGCAAATGAATTATAATTAGTGGTTTTGGTACAGCACAGCTCATTTCATACTCCCATATTCTTACACTGCATAATAAGACTGTTTTAGTAGCCCTATACATGTATAAGGTTTAGTTTGGTTTATTAAAGAGATATTGTGGAGAAAAAATTGATTCATTGGAGTTTAACAATAACTTTAACAGTTTTCAAAGGTTTTCAATGCCTTTATGGTAACGAGTTCAACTATGTTAAAATGTGTTTTCTGGCATCTGTACAAAGATTTACTGCTTTGTGAGCCCCCGTAAAAACTCCTGAACCTGGAATTGATAGCCTTAGTCATTACAGACTAGACCATCCTGGAGAGAAGAGCAGATTACTCCTTTGTAACAGGATAATAAATTAATGTGACTGCACACATTTGTTGTTGGCAGGCAAGTGTCATGAGGGATAGATTTCACATATCAAAAACAATTGGATTATTTAATGAGCAGTAATAATTGATGTCACTTCCCGCAACTGTGTTAACCCTTTCCCTCATATAAACGCTTTCGGACGCCTCTGCAGCAGACGGCTTTTTGAAAACATAGTGACAAAAGGAGAAATTGCACAAAACGTGCAATTTCTCCTTTTGCCACAATGTTTTCCACTTTTAGTCATAGGTTATCCATTTAATTATAGAGATTTTCTATTTTCTGACAAAATATGTTCAAAGTCGTCTGCTGCAGATTTGTTGTATCAGGGAAAGGGTTAATAACTAGTAAAAGAACCTGCATTTATGGTGCTTTCATGGTGTTAATTAATAGTAAGGTAAGTGACTTAACCCTTTCCTTCATACAACAAACAGCAAGAGACTTGGCACATCTCCATTAATGAGTGTTTAATTTTTTGAAATAGTTAAAAATTCTGACCAAAGGAGAAATTGCTCAAAACGAGCTCTTTCTCCCTTTCGTCACAATGTTTTCAAAAGTCGTCTGCTTCAGAGTAATCTGAAATCGTGTGTATAAAGGAAAAGGTTCATATGATATAATTTCATATCATTTCATTTTAGCAAGGAAACTTATGTAATTCTATTGGAGATATATCCTAATAGGAAATATAAACAGATATTCTCATTCAGACATACATCTCTGTAATTATAATGTATATATATCTTTATCCTGCCTTTGTTTTAGTAATCTTCGACTGCTGAATTTACTTGGTATTAACAAGATCACTGGTGAATGTTTGACTCGTGTTCCAGAAGAGATGGAGTTTTTACAGTTTTTGGACTTACAGCAGTGTAATGGGGTAACACCTTTTTTTAATTCAAATTTCATGGCTTTTAACCCTTTACCACATAGAGACCCTTGCTGACACCTCTGCAACAGACGAGTTTTGGAAACCTTGTGACAAAATAAAAAATTGCTCATAACGAGCAATTTCTCCTTTCGCTACAATGTTTTCAACTGTTTTCAGTAAGCATACCTTCATTTTTATAGATTTTCTCTGTTTTTGCTAATTTGTTTTTAGAGTCATCTGCTGCAGATTTGTTGTATATCGGAAAGGGATATTTTCCATTAACAACAAAACCTGTAGCAGATGACTTTGAAATGATATTTGAAATATATGGACGATTTTCCTAAATGAAACTTATTTTTTAATTAAGTTATTTTCTCTCTTACTTACCAAAATGCTTTAAAAAAGTGGGAGGATAATAATTTGTATATAAACTACATGTACAAAGGATTGGATGTCAATAATACACTAGTCAATTGTTTAAGCCTTTCCCTCATACGACATTTCTGCAGCAGATGACTTTGAACGTATCTTGTCAAAGCATAGAAAATCTCCATAATTGAATGGATAACCTATTACAAAAAGTGGAAAACATTGTGGCAAAAGGAGAAATTGCACGTTTTGTGCAATTTCTTCTTTTGTCACTATGTTTTCAAAAAAGCCGTCTGCTGCAAAGCGTCAGAAAGTGTCTATATGAGGGAAAGGGTTAACTGATGTGATATTTTTTTAGTGAAGTCTTCCCCAAAAACAGGTAGTGGAAAAAAATCTTGAAAATCTTTTAAACCTTTCCTACATACATGTATTTTAGGACTCCTTCACAACAAACGACTTTTCAAAACATTTAGGCAAAAGGAGAAATTGGTTATCATGAGCAAACTCTCCTTTAGCCACAATGCTCTCATCTCTATTCAATAATTACACTTTCATTAGTGGATGTTTTCTATATTTGTGCTTATATGTTTTCAAAGTTGTCTCCTGCCGATTTGTTATATGTGGGAAAGGATTAAGATATAGTTGAAAACATTGAGGTAAAATTGCAAATTTTGAGTGCAAGTCTCAGAATTGACATACATGCACTAGTAGAACTGGTAATTATGTCTCCCCTTCTCCGAAAGGGGGGACATGCTGTATTTGTAGTTATTACGATTCCCCAACAGAGTTGGGAATCGTATTGTTTTTCTACTGTTTTTTATTATTATTCTTCTTCTTCTTATTATTATTATTATTATTATTATTATTTTCTTTCTCCTATCCAAATTTTTGTCCAGAGCAATACTCATAAACTACTTGATGAAATTGATCGAAACTTGCAACATAGATAGATGGCAATGTGAACTTGTGTAGTTTTCAAGAATGATAACTCTGAGCCACTTTTTGGCAAAGTTATCTCCCCTTTTTCAATATTTTAATCAATTTTTGTCAGAGCGATATCTTGTGAACGAATGGTCAGATATTATTGAAACTTGGAACATAGATAGATGGCACTGTGCAGTTGTACAACATGCAAGAATTATAACTCTGGGCCACTTTTTTGCAAAGTTATCTCCCCTTTTTCATTTTTTTAATAATTGGGTGATTTGAACTTGTATAACTCGATAACGAAAAGAGATAGAGACTTGAAACTTAGTACAAATGTTCCCAATCAAGTGACCTACTTTCTCATGTGTATTTGAGCTTGACCGAATACTCGTTTCTGATTGGTCGATTTTTCGGACTTGTATAACTCGAAAATGACTAGTGATAGAGACTTGAAACTTAGTACATGTGATTCTAATCAAGTAGTACTACTTTCTCAAGTGTATTAGCGCATGACCGAATACTCGTTTCTGATTGGTCGATTTTTCTGACTTGTATAACTCAAAAACGACAAGTGATAGAGACTTGAAACTTAGTACATGTGTTTCTTATCAAGTAGTTCTACTTTTGCATGTGTATTAGCGCATGACCGAATACTCGTTTCTGATTGGTCGATTTTTCGGACTTGTATAACTCAAAAACGACAAGTGATAGAGACTTGAAACTTAGTACATGTGTTTCTTATCAAGTAGTACTACTTTTGCATGTGTATTAGCGCATGACCGAATACTCGTTTCTGATTGGTCGATTTTTCGGACTTGTATAACTCAAAAACGACAAGTGATAGAGACTTGAAACTTAGTACATGTGTCCCTAATCAAGTAGTAGTACTTTCGCAAGTGTATTAGCGCATTACCGAATACTCTGAATGCCATTGTGTTATCTGCCCTTGTTCAATAAAATGGCAAGGGAATCGTTCGTAACTGTTGCTACAGTTACAATCTCTAGTTCTTATTCTTATTCTTATTATTATTCTTCTTCTTCTTAACTTTTGTTTGTCCAGAGCAGAACTCGGAAACTACTTGAAGTAATTGATTGAAACTTGGAACATAGATAGATGGCAATGTGAAGTTGTGCACCTTGCAAGAATTATAACTCTGGGCCACTTTGTTGCAAAGTTATCTGCCCTTGTTCAATATTTTAATAGTGTAAACTTTGTCCAGAGCAGAACTCAGAAACTACTTGAAGGAATTTATTGAAACTTGGAACATAGATAGATGGCAATGTGAAGTTGTGCACCTTGTCATAATTATGAGTTATCTCCCCCTTGTTCAATATTTTAATAGTGTAAACTTTGTTCAGAGCAGAACTCAGAAACTACTTGAAGGAATTTATTGAAACTTGGAATATAGTTAGATGGCAATGTGAAGTTGTGCACCTTGCAAGAATTATGAGTTATCTCCCCCTTGTTCAATATTTTAATAGTGTAAACTTTGTCCAGAGCAGAACTCAGAAACTACTTGAAGGAATTTATTGAAACTTGGAACATAGATAGATGGCAATGTGAAGTTGTGCACCTTGCAATAATTATGAGTTATCTCCCCCTTGTTCAATATTTTAATAGTGTGAACTTTGTCCAGAGCAGAACTCAGAAACTACTTGAAGGAATTTATTGAAACTTGGAACATAGATAGATGGCAATGTGAAGTTGTGCACCTTGCAATAATTATGAGTTATCTCCCCTTGTTCAATATTTTAATAGTGTAAACTTTCTCCAGAGCAGAACTAAGAAAGTACTTAAAGGAATTTATTGAAACTTGGAATATAGACAGATGGCAATGTGAAGTTGTGCACATTGCAAGAATTATAACTCTGGGCTACTTCGTTGCAAAGTTATCTCCCCTTGTTCAATATTGTAATAGTCATTGACAAACTGCAATGGGGAGACATATGTTTTTTCATAAAAACAACCTTTCTAGTTTACCTTGAAATACTGTTGAAAGCTGTCTTACATGTATACAAAACATAGTTTCCAGAACTACAATTGTTAATCCTTTGTGGGCCTATTTAATGGGAAAATATATTTGATTTATTATTGTACAGGTAATTGTTTATTGAGATTTTATTTGATCTTACTGTTATCAAAATATAAGAATTTAGGCTTTCAAAATGGCTGTCAGAGAGGGTAAATGTTGTACTTCTGTGAATCATGTAATCAAACAAATTGTCAAATTTATCTACAATTTATTTTCAGATTGTTGACTCCCTCATCTATGAAGTTGTTAGAATGAAGCCGGATCTTCAAGTCCTTAATTATTACGGAGAAATATTTGTCCATTGTTCGTTATGAGGTCTACACGGTGTGAGAGGTCACAGTGTCACCTAGAGAGCAGGAGACCTTTTTATTGTCAGGTCATATACCAAAGACTCTTGAGTAATAATTGGAAAGTTAAACGAGACCTACCTGTAAGTTGAAGTTCAACTATAATTCTGTTGGAACCAATCTACTGAGAATCATAGAAGTGAACTTTGACTTATAACATGGCGCATCTTTAGACCTTCAGAGGTGGAATTCTTGAAATGGTCATTTCTGCATGGGTTGGGTCATAGGGCAGGGCGGGCCTATGATTTTCAGTAGATTGGTTCCAACATAATTATAGTCAAACTTCAACTTACATGTAAGTCTCGTTTAACTTTCCAATTCTGCTGGAAAAATCTACATTTTCGAATCATTGGAGTTTTAAGAGTCCAATTTCCAAGAATTCGCATTTGAAAATGAAACCCAAGATAACTGATTTTAAACATTTATATAGATAAGTATATATATGGCATACATAATATATATCACTCTCAATATGAATATCATAGGAAATATTAATTCCCAATCATAAGTTGAAGCAATGCATTGTTTCAATTCTCCTCAACCTTCCTGAAATATTTATTTCAATCATAAATATGCTTTGAAACAATAGATCCTTATAAATATTTGAAAACCACTCAAGTAATGTTTGCATTTTGGGGTTTCCCCCCTGAAGGATTTTAGTTTTAACAAAGTCAGATATGAATCATTTGTCTCAACTTCCATGATTCTCCTGAAATATACATTTCATTCATAAATGTGTGTTGAGGCAACTAATTTCTATATGAACACATATGAATATATCTTCATGATATCCTTAATATGTCAATGTCAAAGTAATTTTGCACATGTTTTTGTGTAATGAACATCTAGTACTGCATGACTGAAATTAGTATTGATAGTCACTGGTTTGTTATAGAATTTCCTGAATGTACAAATAATTACACCCCCTTCGAAGAAGAGGGGGTGTATAGAAGTCGCTGTGTCGGGCTGTCTGT
The DNA here is from genome assembly GCA_031761405.1 of Serripes groenlandicus. Classification (NCBI taxonomy): domain Eukaryota; kingdom Metazoa; phylum Mollusca; class Bivalvia; order Cardiida; family Cardiidae; genus Serripes; species Serripes groenlandicus. The sequence continues at coordinate 55,960,526 of JASEVX010000006.1, read as the reverse complement.
CTGTCTGTCGGTCGGAAGCCATATTTTGTCCAGCCTATTTCTTACAAACCACTGGTTGGAATTCAATAAAATTTTACATGAAGCTTCTATACCAAGAGGAGATGTGTATATCGTAAAGGGGTTACAATTGCATGTTATTTTACAGAGTTATGGCCCTTTTACTTATTAAGTTATGGTGTAGATCAAGGTGCTGTTTAGGGGGTAGTTATCATCTTCAGTGATAGTTCTAGTTGTATCTATGGGCACTTTCAAAGAGACTGCGCTAGTAGAACCCCACCTTGTGCTATGTGCTTGGTAAATTGAGCAGCCGCTGTTAATGCCAATTTAATCCACCGAGCAATCATGATTTTCAAAGCTGGTGAGAAGGCTTTTTGTGTAATCAAATGCATCTTTCTGTGCTTATCACTATTTCTAAGACTTTCAGTTTCTAAATACACTTCGGTGCACTGAATTGCACAAATATTTTTTTCTTCTCTAATGGCTCCAAGTATAATTCTTCTTGATGTCTGTTTGGTTTGCATTGTTTTAGCAATTATTTTAATGTATTTTCGGGTTATTTCAAGTCGTCATGATATATTAACCACAGTGGCTGGGAACCCAATTCATACCATCTGCCCTGAGAAATTGGTTGATCAAATCGGGATACGTTTTCAATCATGAAAAATAGATCGGTACATGAAGAAATTGGTAACAAGAGAAAAAGAAAGCTTAGTTGTGGAGGCTTCCTCCAAACAAAAGTGTAAAAAGACAAAAAGTGATGACAGTTCTGTAGCTAAAGTCTTCCAAATGTCCTGGCTAGAGGAGTCCAAGAGGCTCAATTTTGAAAAAACTTGCAATGTTTTGTTCTCTTTGTATTTTTGGACAAAAACAAATCAAAGGTCTCGCAGTCTGGTGTTCTCTTTGTATTTTTGCACAAAAACAAATCAAAGTTCTCACAGTCTGGTTCAACAAATTTTTGTGTCTCTTCTTTACGTGAGCACAAAGGCAGTAATGGGCATTTAAATTCTTTAAAGCTGGACTCAGACCTTCAGTCGAAGCAGATTCTTTCAGTCTCAGAATGTATAAATAAGGAATCAGATAAAATAGAGGCTGCTGTATGCCGATTCATAAGAACTGCATACACTGTCGCTAAAACCCATATGCCAATACCTGTGTATGCAGAGCTCTGTGAGCTACAGTTATGTAAAGACATGTGTCTGACAAAAAATCTGTACCAAGAAGACAGTGCTTGTACGGAGTTTATAACTCTTATTTCCCAGTCTCTTGACAATAGTCTAATAGAAAAATTCATAACAGAGCCCAGCACTGGGGCTGATGATCTATGAAAGCACTGATCTTGGTATGGAGAAACACTTGATAGTGTTTATTAATTACTGAGATAAAGGCATATTACAAACAAGTTACTTGACTTTGATTAAATTTACGGCTGCAGATGCCAATGTGTTTTTTTCTTCCTTTGTTGGCTATCTCAGAGCCTGACGGTGCTGCTGTTATGGTTGGAAAGTTGCTCATAGACCAAAAATTGAAAATCAATATGTGCTATCTAGTCATTGCGTAGCCCATAAACTAGCCCTTTCAAGATTAAAGAGGTGAGCTACTTTGAAGGCATGTTACATTCGATCCACTCACTCTTCAATATATTGTTTAAATGGTTCCTCAATTTAGGTGGCTTAGCTTTGCAAACTGTGTGACTAATGTACGCAGAACACTTAAGTCGCTGCTTAGTCTCAGCAGAGCGACAGTGAGGAAGACTCGATGGCAGATTCGCTATTCCATGCTATATCATCTTGCAAATTTTTGTATCTCACTCACTTCTTCAATGACATAATGAAAGATGTTGCGAAGGTGTCTCGCAAATTTCAGTAACGTGATCTGAATTACAGTGAACTAAACAAAACTAATGTGAATTTAAGTAATTTTTTACTTTGATTTTCAATACCCACAGAATAATAAGCATGCTTCAAATCAATTTTTGCGAAATAACACTCTTTATTAACTTATTGAAACGCATTTTTAAGTGTTTCCATTTTAAAGTGCGTTTTCTCAAAATGATCATTTAATCTACTTAAATTGAGTATTAGCCTGTAGGATTCATCTGCCTTAGGACAGATCAAACTGTTTGAAATAATTTCTCCTTCTTCATGTGAAGATTTTACCACTGCTTTATCCTGAAGTCTTTGAAGCAAATCACTAATTACTATGTCTTCTTTCCCATTAAAGGATATTTCATTTCGATTACACTTTTTACATGGTTTTGTTACAAATTCAATCTCATATCCTTATTTGACAATGTTCAACCATGTTAGGTCTTTTGTCAGTTTGTTCCATTTCCCATAGCATTGAGATATTTGCCCTGCTCGGAAAGTGTCAGGTTTATATTTCAATGATTTGAATAAACAACTTACAGTTTCACCATTTATTGGTTTCTTTATTTCTGTTAGTCGTTCTTCTTGTTGTATCTTTTGTTAGCCGACTTGGTAGGTCGACTCTTCTTCCCTTAAAGGTCGACTCTCTTTCATATTTGGAAGGCTATTGGTATTTCCTCTTGAGTTTGTCATGCCTTTTGTAATTTCCCTGATTTGTCTTAATTCTTCTAAAGGGTTTGACAGGGTTTGTTTTGCTATTTTCTCTTCTCATCCATCGTTTTTTATTTGTTTCTCCAAATCAGCCACAAAAAGGTTTCCCCCTGTTAGAGGTGTAGTGTCATTACACAATTGTTTATATCTGTCTGATACAACATACCTCAATTGCTGTCTTCTTAAGTTGGATTAGTCTCGATATGCATAAGCACAGAGTTGAACAGCACTTTGGGCCAGTTTGAATTCTTCCTTCTTGTCTGTATTTATCCAAAGATGTTGCCTTCTTCATTGTTGGGGTAGACGACAGTACCTTATTTATTTTAGGAACAACTAATGCATCGCAATTTTCAGACCTGTTGATCTTCAAACAAATCTTTCGCCAGATTCCTGTTAATTTTTCCCAGAATTCTTGAGTTGACAACTTTTGCCAGAGTGGCATTTACATTTGGGCCCAATGCTTCAGTTTTGTCGAATTCTAACCCCATTACGTCCAACAATTTCCTGTTGCTAGTATCACAATTTCCTGTTGCTAGTATCACAATCCTTTGAAGTCCCGTTCTATTCATCGAGTATTTCTTCTCCCAGATATCTTAACACTTCCGTTTCTGGGTTTGGAGAATTTCATTTCGAGCCTTATTTCCCATGTCAACTTTATTTATAAGTGTAGACATAGTTGTTGCATGATTATTTGCTGGTTTAAAACCGTTTGTTGCTGGAAATAAGCGACCGGGAATTCTGAATTCCGAAGCAGGCTTTTATTTACCAGCTTCGATTTGTTTACAACTTTCACTGTAGGCAATCCCAAAATCCTCTTGTGAGTTGAATACAATGTCAATTACTGGGGCTCCTAAGGGTTATTCCCACTCCCGAGTTGTCATCATTAACGAAAGATTGTAACTTTTGCAGACTTCCAACATTCCCCTCACTTTCAGCTTTGGTGACTGGAGTATTTAAAAGCACAGTGTCTGTTGAACGGACAGCAATATTGTCCGTGCAACGTTTAGCACAATCTGCCATTGTGCCCCGAGCCTCTATCTATGCTTCGGTTCATCTGTAATTAAATCACTGAATTCCAAAGATATTCAGCACTTAACAATCCTTATTTTACGATTTATTTATGCACTAAACTTTATTCCATTTGCACTTGAAAACATTTATTCCAGTTTATTCGTGTATAGGCTAAAAACATTAATTTTATCCCTGTTTACGGTCCAAGTTAGCGTCTCGTGAAAAGGTTAACCTCGTTCTGAAGATGTGTCATGTGATATGTCAAAGTTCACTCCAATGGTTCAAAAATGTAGATTGGTTCCAACAGAATTCTTAATGACATAAAAACTTTTGAAAACATTGTAGCTAAAGGAGAAAATGCTTAAAATGAGCTTTATTTTTTTTTCCTTTTGCCACAATGTGTTCAACTGTTTTCAATTATTATGCAGTTTTCCTATATATCTTATAATTGTGTCTGTCAGTTTTCATGTGCCATGATTCATGGTGTATATAGGTACTGTTAGAGTGTTAGTGTGAGAAATTCATGCTTTTGTTAACCCTTTCCCACATAGAACAAATCTGCAGCAGTTAACCCTTTCCCTCATACGATAATTCTGCAGCAGACGACTTTGAACGTATTTTGTCAAAACATAGAAAATCTCCATAACTGAATGGATAACCTATGACAAAAAGTGGAAAACATTGTGGCAAAAGGAGAAATTGCACGTTTTGTGCAATTTCTTCTTTTGTCACTATGTTTTCAAAAAGCTGTCTGCTGCAGAGGCGTCAGAAAGCGTCTATATGAGGGAAAGGGTTAACTTTTGAAAAATATTGAAAATCTTTATTGATGAAGGTTTAATTTTAGAATCTAGTCGGAAACATTGTGGGAAAAGAAGAAATTGCTCATTATAAGCAATTTCTACTTTTCCTTCAATGTTTTTACAAATGATCTTGTACAGATGTGTCATGTGAGAAAGAGGATTACATTTAGAAAATAAGAAGTAAGGCTTTTTGATTTTTTTCTACAACATATTCAAAAGTCTTCTGCTTTCCCACTTGCAGACAATTTTTGACGTATCTGCAGCCACTGACTACTTTTTATCATGAGCAATTTCATCTTTTACCATATTATTTTCAATAATTATACTTAAAAGTTGTCTGCTGCAGATTTGTTGTATGTGGGATAGGGTTTAAATATCATATGTATCATATAATGGAACATAACCGTATGTGTGGTATTTCTGTTTATTGCATCAAACTATGCATTGGATCAGCATTAATGTTGAGCCTTGTCCGTATATAGACGCTTTCTGATGCCTTTAGAGCAGACGACTTTTGAAAACAATATTGCTAAAGAAGAAATCACTCATAATGAGCAATTTCTCCTTTTGCCACATTGTTTTCAACTATATTAAATAATTTAATGTGCATTATTAGAGATTTTTAACAGTTTTTCCTGGATAATTTTAAAGTCATTTGCTGTTTATGGTAAACGGTTAAGTGTTCATATGGGTTTTAGGGTTTAGACCAAATTTTGACACTTTTAGAATTGCACCCAAAGTCACAATATGTAACCATTCTGAATGATATTTTTGCCCCAAACCAGGATCAAATTCAGAAACTTTTGTATGCAGGCAATTCCGTTTACCATGTTGATACAAAAAATAGCTCAGTAAGAATTAAGGCAGATAAGTATCTCCTCCATTCCTACAACAACAGCAACTACTCCTCTATCTGAAAACAAGTTAACTTGATAACCTCATTACTGCAAACCATATTTATATTTTTCTTTATTTACCATAAGACCTGATTTGTTCGAAATGTTGAAAACATTAACTTAACGCATATTTTGCTCTTTTAAAAGTAATCGGAGATTACCTTTTCGGTAGGTGTTTGGAGCACAACTTACCCCAAACGTTAATCTAGCATATCTGTATAAACACAAAGTAGATATGTCCCTTGGGTCATTGTCTAATTAAATTCAATAAAAACCCCATTTCAATCTAGTTTACTAAATACACTACTTTTATTCAAGTCATGTATAACATTGTAAATTATTGGAATCAGATGTCTTTCACTGATCACTGCCTTGTTTGCCATTTTTATGTTAACACAAACACAAATTTCGTTTTTAGGATAAGTAAGACACACTATAGTCAACACCCATCTACTTTGACCGTTGCACTTCTCAATCAGGCCCTTGTCTTCAAGATCAACCAATTTCTTGTCAAGTATCCTTCTTAACCCTTTCCCTCATATAGACGCTTTCTGACGCCTCTGCAGCAGATGGCTTTTTGAAAACATTGTGGCAGAAGAAGAAATTGCTCAAAACGAGCAATTTCTCCATTTGCCACAATGTTTTCCACTTTTAGCCATAGGTTATCCATTCAATTATAGAGATTTTCTAAGTAACAGTAAGGGAATCAGCCGTGTCCAAGTGGTTAGCAGTAGTAATTACTTCTTTTGAGGTTGATTTCACTAGAAATGAGATAACCGGTTGCCCGGTAGACCGCCGAAGGTCTAAACTTCAAAAGTCTCTGGTACCGGTTGACCTGAAATTACCCAGGATTACCCGTAAATCCGGTACCTGATGGTCTGTAATTTGACTTAATTGGTCGCCGGGCAGAAGCCAGCGACTTCTATTTTTAATAGGTTTTCTGAAATCACATGGGAGGGGGGATTATTATAAGAAGGAAACACATTTAGATGTCTTGAACATATTACAATTGTGTTTGTTTAAAAACACTAAGTAATGACACATCTAAAATTAAATAAATATTCCGATGTTTTAGGTAGTTTCAGTTTCTTTATTTGGACTCGCATTTATGTTTTTTTGTTTTATTTGCGAAGACAAAACAGTCCCTATTAGCTAGACTGGTATACATTTATTTTACACTATATACTACATGTAATCAAAAGGCGATAACTACAAACCTTTACGTCGACAGTCTAATTGTTTACTTACGCGCACCTGCGTGACTCAAGAATACCAACTGCGTAGATCAATCTCCTTTGCAGAGAGCCGCTCTTTACACTCACTTACAAATAGTAAATTATAGGTGATTTAAAATGTTTATTTGGTTCGAAACAAATGAAGAAAAGAACAAACCGAGATAAAACTGGTTTTAATGGAAAAATGACTTTGAACGAACACTCTCTGCCTATAAAGAGAGTTTCAAGAACGACACCTCTGCGAATAAGAAAGAATCGGGTCTTTCGTACAAAATGATTTCGTCCTTGACAATTTTAAATGTGTCATGTAATTCCCTAAAGGCATATTGCTTCCGATCTGCATATTGTTATTCATCATTGACACAAGGGCGCTCATCATAATATAATTTTAAAACATGAGTAGTTTGTTATTTTCATTATAAAAAGCGAAGGAAAGAATTAAAATAAATCAACATGTTGTAGGGCTAAGTTTATGTTCGAAATTCAGTTTAAATTATACAACAATTTCAATGAGATTTAACTGTTTAGTTGATATTATATTTCGAAGGTGGTCTAATTTATAAATATTGGACTACATTTCAACATTTGTTAAAGTATGATATACTTAGGATGCTAAGCTAATATCATTTTGAGAAAAAAAGAAAACTCATGTCTTCAGCGATTTAACCCTTATCTCATTGTTTTAAAAGTAGATTGCTGCAAAGGTGTTCACTGTTGACTTTAAAAGAGGAAAGGTAAAATGACGTGCTATTGCATGCAAATCCTAAATTGTCTGTTTTGTGGTTATATTGAAAAATAATAAAATTCAAATATTCTGACAAACATCTTGAAAAGTGTATGTGGAATTCACAAATCTTATAATTATTCCTTAATGAAAGCACTGTATACATACTAAGACTAATGCTTGGCAAGATTACTCATTTCCATTTCTGTTTATGATCAATAATTAGTTGGTTGTGTGTATGGTCAACCTACTTTGGAATGGAGATTGATCATACATAAACAATGAAAGGCTTCAATTATCATTCACTTCGTTGACAAAACAATGCAAGTTATGATACATTTTCACTTGACCCCACCCCTGATGTTCCAATATGCCCCTCAGTTGATAACTGTTTATTCAACTACTATAATGTTAGTGTTATGCATAACTGCACTATGGATATCCGGCGACATTGATGCGTTGCATCAACTTTCTCTTGTAGATTCATGAGCAACAGCTGATACCCTATACATGTACCCTGTACAGGGTGAGGGATAACAGTACTGTTACCCGGCGCTTGCAAATCTAAGTACGAAGGCAAAAATTCCAAGACCAGAGGTATGTGAACATGTTCAGAAGAATGATACTCCTTGAGGGGCATGCAGTTAACCACAAAACCCCCCTCTCAGACAAGTAACCGATCGGAAAAGCAGAGGTTTTTCCAGTCAACTTAACCACCGCTTCCATAAAACCCATAGGTTTTTCATAGATTGATTGTATGTTAACATGGATTTTAGTCCAGTCACTATCTAATGGATCTGGTCAATATAGTAAAACACACCAAGCAAATCAAGCTCAAAAAGCTTGTTTTAGCATATATAGATCGCAAAACAAATTTTGATATTTTAATCCAAAAGATGCTTTAAACTATTTGATTCTATGATAAAACCTATTCTCTGTTTTAATTCCGATATTTGGGGTTATTAAAATAGTCACGCAATAGAAAAAGTGCACATTGATTTTTGTAAACGCATTATGTTGTCTTAATCAAAATATCGCCGATTTTTTCGCCTTAAGTGAATGCGGTAGATATCCTCTTTCTGTTACGTATATGACACAGTGTATTAAGTACTTGATAAAACTTACAGAAATGCCTACAACAAGATATCCTAAACAATGCTACTGTATGCTTAGAAGGCTAGATGAAAATGGCAGAAAGACATGGGCATCTAAAATTAAACATTTGTTATATGGGTATGGTTTTGGGTACGTATGGATAAATGACAGTGTTGGAAATTGTAGTCAATTTTTAAAGTGCTTCAAACAACGTCTTCTAGATTGCTCTCTCCAAAACCTTCAGCAAAAGATCAGGGATTCACCTAAGTCAAAATATTATCAACACTTTAAATCTCTTTTAAATGTAGAAATGTATCTTTCCATGGATATCTCATATTATAGTTGTCGCATATTGTCAAATTTTAAATGTTCTAGTCATTGTTTAAATGTAGAAAAGGACCGACATCAAAAGATTGATTAGAGATTCTGTAATATTTGTCTTAGTAGAAACTGCTATGTTGTTGAGGATGAATTTCACTTTTTGTTAGTATGTCCAGTTTACAATGAACTTCGGCTTTTTTATTTCCAAGAAGTCTGGACAAATTCATACCCAACTACAAGGTTGTTTTATGACATAATGAGTGACCCACATACGTAAAAATCACTGATAAAATATCAAATTGAGGCATTTAAAACCAGAAAATTACTTTTAGATGAACAGGTCTTTAATTAAATCATAAAGTATGTGTTGTATACTAATTATTTCTATATTTGAATATCTTCAAAAAGTTTATGATGTCACTTCAATGAATTCATTATGTACATGTAAGTTATGTATAATGGGCTGGAGACCTTACATTACTGAATAAAGTATTTGTATTGTATATTTTATTTTTGTTTTTAAGAAGTCGAAACATACCCTTCGAGAGGTATCCCTTTAAGGGATGCCTAATACACTCTCACACTCACTCTTTCTGTGCCGTTTTGAAAAGCCGCCTCAATGTCCGAGTTTTTAGCTACCATGGCTGAAAGCATGTCAAGCTTATGTTGTCGGGAATTGTCTGGTGTGTTTTACCTTTTGACTTTAAACGACTTCTCCTCTGTAACCACTTGACCAGTTAGGATGAAACTACATCCTCTAGCATCCTCTCAAAGTCCACTTCCAAATTCCTTCAAATCTTTTGGATCCTAGCCAAATTCTGATTCTAATACCTAAAGAAAAAACTTTTAGATTAACAAATTAACTTGTTTCTATTGTATAAAATCTGCTCATTAACAGTGAGAACTGGTCAGGTCCAGTAAGAAATATACATGTATATGAGGGCAGTATATTGTAAACTAGTATGTATAATGGCATCCCTTGGTTCAGTATATGAACATTTCATAACTGTGGAGATGCATAATTTTGCCCATTTTGTCAATTTCCCTATACATAGTTGGTCCCACTAGGGGTTTGTACTTGGCTAAAATTGTCTGTGTTATTCATACCTGACTTACTTTTGGTTTCTATCTCTGAGTTCATCACTTTTTCATTGCTTTTCTTCCAAGCCTGTCTTTTTTTTGCTTCCATTGTTTTCTTTAGTTGTTTTGCTCGCTCTCGATTTCCGACCAATTCAGATGATGATACTCATTTACATACATGTGTACACTGTACACATTAACATCACATAAGCCTAGTTGTTCGTTTTCTGATTAAAATAACAAAACATCTATGTATTCAATGATATTAATAATAATTTACATAAAAATACTAGAGCTCTTGAAGTATGTCAATATTCCATGCATGCGCAATAATTGGTGTTCATTGATTGATTGGGGTTTCGACATTTTTAGCTCGACTTTTGAAAAGACGAGAGCTATTGTCATGACCCTGGCATCGTCGTCGGTGGCGGCGTCGGCGTCCGGTTAAGGTTTATTGTTCAGCTCAGCTTTTTTTCTGTTTTCTATCAGTCGAGCGTCTGTGCTGTACGCGGTGCTCTTGTTTCAGTCATATCATGGTAGCCAGTTCACCAACTTGTGTGTTTTCTGGCTTTGCCACATCAATGCTCCACCCAACAACTCTCGAGTGCTAATTTAGGAGTTATCTCCCCCTTTCAAGTTTGGCCATTTTATCACATATTTTTCTAATGTATCAAATGGGATCTGCGGGTAAGAACAATAATCTTTGGCCGGCTATTTTCAATTATTATTGTTCACCCATTTTCTCACATTTTTACCAATGTATCAACTTCTAACTTGGCAAATAGATAGCTTTTGATTTATTCTTATATGTGCTGCGTTGGTCAATGTTGGGTCTAGTTGCACATGCGTACAGTGAAGACTCATGTGAGCCTGTGTATCTGCACGATCTCTCCAGATGCTTTACTTTCTGCTAGAATGTAAAATAGATCCTCCATATGTAACTTTTGACTAAAGAAAAAGGATTTTCGTCACACACATGTTACTGCCATATTCATAACCACCTTGGTAGTGTAGTGGTAGAACGTCCACCTCAGATACAGGAGGTCACAGGTTATGTCTTTTGACATACCATACCGAAACTCTTAAAAATGATAGTAATGACTAGACCTCCTCGGCACTCAGGATTGTGTTGTTAGCATTATGACTGACTTGCTGGTGTCAGGATAAATGGACCAGTAGTACTGGTAACTTAACCGGAAAATGCTGTGATATACATGTAACTCAATTATTGTTGAAAGCTGTGTAAAGCTCCAAACAAACAAAACTTTTTCCTATATGTGATCTCTTACATTCCGGAAGATACAATATAACCCACAATATAACCCCTAATTGCCAGGCTTTGCTATTAACTATTGTATGTATTTCTTGTTTCTTCATACAGTTTATACATGTATTATTTTTGTTTAACTTTACTGTGAGTGATATTTATTTCAATTTTATTGTTATGCTTAGAATTACAGACATGTATTTGTATTGTAAAACTTTTGTTAAATTCATTAAACATTTTCAAAAATATTTTCAGCTCTAATATATTCATCTTACCCATTTCAATTTGGATCCAGTAAAGTTTCAATCCTTTCCCTCATATTGCTGCTTATTTTATTCAGCTACAGCATACAAGATTAATTTTGTGAATAGTTTGAGAAAAGAAGATAGCCCTTTCTCTCATAAGACAACTTTGAAAACGTTATGGCAAAATTATGGAAAATTTCTGAAAATAAAAGTAAAGCTTTTAAACAGAGTTGGACATTTCAAATGTTGTCTGCTGATTAAAAATAAGTATAAATGTAGGAAAAGGTTAAATGTCGCTTATTTAGTAATTTTCCTTTTCCCACAATATTGTCTTCTAACCTTTTACTATATTTTAGAGGCAAAATAACTGGTGTTATCTTGGACATTAGAAGTATCATTTTAATACAGAGTTGATAATCATTGTGCAACTAGAGTGCACAGTTGTCACAATATACATCCGTCAAGGGACAATCTGACAAGAAATCAAACGGAGTCAAGCTATTATATCTTCAAGCCATGTTAATTGGTCAATAGACATATGGCCACCAGGGGCTGTGGCTGTTTTACCCTTTATACCCAGAGATTTATAAAATTATTTCATAAGAAAATAAATGTATCATAGCTAAATACTGACTGGTACATAAACATTTCTTTGGTGACATTCTAAGTCATATTAAGATGACAAAAGACAGGCAACGTAGGGTGTGGTTTATTTGGTGGTGTGGATCCTCTTGGGCCTCTTGTATTAGCTTACCTGACCGCAAAATGAGTTATAGTGGTTTGCATTACTCAAGAGGAAGATCCAGTGCCATCATGCCCTGTTTTTAGTTTTACTCTGTTTCCAACAGTATTTATATAAAAGCACAGCGATAGGACATTTATCCAACAAATCAAAGAGTGACCAACTGGCACTTAGTTATTCTAAGGGACCTAAGCCATGACCGTCGAAAACAAGGATTTTTATCTATAATACTAGAGTTACCTATCCATACCACCGCCTCTGTGCTGTAGTGATAGTCAGACCAAAGGCTAGTCAAGACGCTCAGGGTTAGAATTACGACTGACTGACTGGATGGTGTCAGTTACCGACGTGATATAACTGAAAATTAATGAAAGCGGCGTAAAGCACCAAACAATCTACATATCCATACCATTACGTTATCTAAAAGTAAACCGGTTACTAGACTAGGACTAAACCCGATATGTCCGGTCATTTGTTTCATAATAGAATATTTACATTATGTTTTTATGTTGTGAAAGGGCTAGATACGTTTTGGGTTCGATCCCCGGTCGGATCATACGTGATACTTTAAGAATGGTAGTAATGGCTGCCCTCCTTGGTGCTCAGGGTTACGGGGTTAGTCTTAAGACTGACTAGCTGGTGGCAGGATAGATGGACAAGTAGTACTGGTAACTTACCGAGGAAACGCCGTGATATAATTGAAAAAGTGTTGGAAGCGGCGTAAAACACCAAACAATAAACGTTTTGTGCCGATTTTAGCCCATGTTTTATCTGGTCTGGCTAATTTCTATTGTACCAAGAGCTGAGACATATAAATACCTACAAACGTATATTTCTCTGCCAGGAACGTATATGTCTCTGCCAGGAACGTATATTAGACGTGCCTTAGTATACTATATATCTGAAGCTTGAACATCTGAAACATTCCGATCTTGATCCATTGTCCAATACCCCGTCCACACATCTCTGCGACCTTAATTCCACCATGCCGATCACCCCGATCATCCCCGATCTGAAAAAGTTTTCAAATCGGGGCATAATCGCCGTCAAAATCCGGCAATTTGGCAACTTAAATACTACATCACGACTGTACTGCGATGCTTCTACGTCAAAAGCGCTGCTGACTCGCTGCCACTACCATTACACCCAGACCAATGCCGACAAAGCGGTCGTTTCTACTACATTGCTGCTACGACGTACAGGACTATACTACGTTGTTACATAGACCTAGGAGACTGTAGGACGATGTCGCTACGCTGGTGCTGACCATATTACGCTTCTAGTACGATTTGTGTCGATGTATATATAAATCTGAGGGGGGGGGGGGGGGGGGGGGGGGGGGGGCGTTCAAGCATTTCTTCAGTTCTTTTCCAACTTCAAAGATGAACAGGCTCTGCTCCAACAAGAACAGATGCTGGTTGAAATCCAGATGGAATAGGTATACACAGAGGAGGAGGAGGAGGAGGAGGATGAGGATACTGGGTAAGACGTGGCTGGCTCAAGTTTGGGCATTATGACAAACTGCTGAAAGAACTTAGAATGGAAGACACCACCTCCTTTTTCAACTTCTTGAGGATGCAACCAGAAATGTCCGAACAGTGGCTCTTGGTACCATAATTACAAGGGCTTCTTCTCTGTGTATTTGATAACATTAATCGATCTTTTAGTTCTGAGACTAGTTCTTCCGAGTTCACCATATATAAAATTGTTTTGAGTTTGATATCGCACACCTAGTAAAATCTTGCAAACGCATAAATAAATCCTTTCAAGTTTTAAACTGTCATTTAATCCCCACACCTCCGAGCGATAGTTTAAAATTGGCAGAATAAATTAATCAAATAAGTCGAGTTTATGTTTAACCGTGAATTCAGGAAATAACATTTAAGTCTATAATTGGCTTTCATAGCCTGACCGGCAAGTGTTTCAAACATTTTATTAAAAGACCCCCCTGGTGAAAATACAATTACTAAGTAGGTGAATGAATCGACCATATCTAGTTTATTACCTTTAAATTAAAATTTAAATTCTATACTAATTCTCCCATCATAACTTTTGTGAATGTCTCTACTTACACTGACAGCGGTGCGCTTCTGCACCTCAATAATGTGGGGCTGTAGGAACTCCAACTCTCGCAGGATCCAGTCGCCCTTTCTGTAAGCTCCTTATCCGCAGCACCGGATCGCGATTTCCTGAGCCGTCCATACCTGGTTCGAATGCTGCTATACCAGGTTTTGATGAGGATGACATCTTTACCAAGCAGATTGGCCTGCTTCCTTAAGAGATACTCTTTCTTCTGGGTTTCTTTATACGGCTTTAGTTTCGTGTTATATAGGACAGGGTGTACGATCAGCCACTCTACCATAGCCTGCTCCTGGTCCTGTGTGAGGTCAGTCTGCTTTTTTGTTGGGGCGCAATCGGATCCTCTACGTCATCGGGGGCTTGTGGATCAGCAAGGGGAGCTTTAGTGGAAGGAGTGGTATCGCCCTCAACAGAAGTATGGTTCATCTGGTGTGTTAACGGCCTCAGGGTTTGCTGCGGCAGGCTTTTCACGACAATTTCTTCGGGGTTTACGATCCATAGCGCGTGGATCAAATGAAGAATAGAGATGTGCAATGTATGAAGTCTCTAATATGAATGACAAGTGAGTTTATAAATAGGTGGCGGTTGATGATTGGCCTTGATAAAAGCAACGCGGCATTATTGTTGGAGCGGGATGCAGTCTGATCTGCGTAAGGTCTTCGTAAGGACTTCGTAGGATCGTGTTGAGCGTATAGGGAGCTAAGTGGGATAATGGTAAAAGCGTAATTAAAACGGCTCGAAATAGTTGCCGATGGTGCTGCGTTTTTATTACGACCACCGATATCTCATCACGATGCTACCACGCTGCTTGTACGATAATGGCGTTCCCACTACGTTCTTAATTAGACTTTGCCCCACTGTTTGTTGGCAACGACCCGGCTACGCTTATTTTGTGCAGTTCAAAATTGTTCATTAAGATTATTGTTTCTCATTTGAAGAAATGTTAGCCGAAAGGACAGTCCGTCCCGAATAAAGGGTTTAAATATATCAACACCAACACCCGTTGACTTCTGGGCTCAGACCAGCCGACACATCCACGCCATCTGACCAGGCTCTATAGCCTACTGTTAGCTGCCCAACTCGAAATTTATATTTTGATATTCCTAAAATTGATTATGAACTCTCACAAATGCAAAGCTAGAAAAATCCATTTTTAAAACAAAAAGTCATGAAAGGGTTTGGTGGTTATGCCAGTCTCGTGATAAACTGACTGAGCTGCTTTCACGCACTTAGTCAGACGCTTTTCCACGTACAGCAAATATGCAGCAGACGAATTTGAAAGTACAATCCAACCTGTGTTTAAAGGCCACCCACGGGAAGAGAACAATCTGGTCTTTGTTCACATGTGGTCTTTAATTGCAGGGTCAGTTATGCAGAAAATGAGTACCTGTGAAATTAACAGTGTGGTTGCTATAGACCGGGAACTGCTTTTAAAAACAAAGGTCGTCTCTAACACAGTTTGACTGTTTATAGGAACAAATATGAAATATATTAATAATCTATATTAAAGGGTTGTGAAGACATTGTGGTAAAACGAGGAATTGCACATTAAGAGTATAAGATGTCTAATTTTGTCTCAGTGTTTTCAAGGGTCGTCTTCTACAGATGCGCTAAATTGCGTCTGCATGTGGGAAAGGGTTAAAATAAATAAAGGAAATCGACTATCGAACGTATATCTTTAGTTCTTTTTTAATTACATCTGCATGATGGTGAAGTTTTAAATTATCGAATGTAGGTTTTCCTGTGACTTAGCGCATATGTATCCCTTTCCCACATACAACACATATGCCGCAGACGACTTGGAAAACATCTTTGCATAGATATTAAAAATCTTTTTAAATGCTAAGACTATTAGTGAATATAATTGAAAACATTGTGGAAAAAGGAGAAATTGCTCACCTTGAGCAATTTCTCCTTTTACCACAATGTTTTCAAATGTCGTCTGCTATAGACGAGTATAAATACGTCTGCCAGTAGGAAAGGGTTAATGAAACATGACGGCATGTTAAGTGATTTATTTATTTTTTCCAGTTTATAAACTAAAAACTTATTGCAATAAAAATCTAAATATACAAAATGATATGAGAGATAACTTTAACACTTTCCCACATACAACAAATCCGCAGCAGACGACTTTGAAAACATCTGTACAAAAATATGAACCATCTCCATTTATGGCAGTTTTTTTTATAAAATAGAGTTGAAAACATTGTGGCAAATGGTGAAATTGCTCATTATGAGCAATTTTACCTTTGCCACAATGTGTTCAAAAGTCGTCTGCTGTAGAGGCGTCAGAAAGCGTCTACATGTGTGAAAGGGTTATATCCCGTATTTTATAAAATATGCTTTTATACTTACAGATGAACAAGAGATTACGGTGTTTTAACATACCATTAACCGTGTGCCTGATACGACATTTTCAAAGTCGTCTGACGTAAAAAAAAAAAAATGTTTTGATGTCCAGTCTAACCTGTGTTTAAAGACCAGCCATCGGGAAAATAACAATCTGGTCTTTGTTGACAGGTTGTCTTTAATTACAAGGTGATTTATGCAGAAAAGGAGTAATTGGGAAATAAACAGTTCGTTGCTATAGACAGGGGATTGATTAACAAAGGTGGTCTTTAATAGGTTTGCGTGTATCTAAAAATCTAGAAGCATAAGTTATGTGATCAAGCGAGGAATATGCAAGAGCCTTAGTATAGCCTTCAATGCGCTTAAACTAAAATCCTGTTATAGCAATTTCATGAATATCTATTTTTTGGTTCCTCATAAGTCTGGTTTAACATCCTTTCCAACATACAACAAATCTGCAGCAGACGACTTTGAAAATCTCTACGCACTTTTTGAACAATCTCTCTACATATGATCAATATTGAAATGGTTTGTTTTACACTGCTTCCAATGGTATTTCAGTTATGTCTTCGGATGTATTGACCTTCCCCCACATACAACAACTTGGCAGCGTGACCTTTCCCCCCACATACAACAACTTTGCAGCGCGACCTTTCCCTCACATACAACAACTTTGCAGCGTGACCTTTCCCCCACATACAACAACTTTGCAGCGTGACATTTCCCCCACATACAACAACTTTGCAGCGTGACCTTTCCCCCACATACAACAACTTTGCAGCGTGACCTTTCCCCCACATACAACAACTTTGCAGCGTGACCTTTCCCCCACATACAACAACTTTGCAGCGTGACCTTCCCCCCACATACAACAACTTTACAGCGTGACCTTTCCCCACATACAACAACTTTGCAGCGTGACCTTTCCCCCATATACAACAACTTTGCAGCGTGACCTTTCCCCCACATACAACAACTTTGCAGCGTGACCTTTCCTCCACATATAACAACTTTGCAGCGTGACCTTTCCTCCACATATAACAACTTTGCAGCGTGACCTTTCCCCCACATACAACAACTTTGCAGCGTGACCTTTCCCCCACATATAACAACTTTGCAGCGTGACCTTTCCCCCACATACAACAACTTTGCAGCGTGACCTTTCCCCCATATACAACAACTTTGCAGCGTGACCTTTCCCCCACATATAACAACTTTGCAGCGTGACCTTTACTCCACATATAACAACTTTGCAGCGTGACCTTTCCCCCACATACAACAACTTTGCAGCGTGACCTTTCCCCCACATACAACAACTTTGCAGCGTGACCTTTCCCCTACATACAACAACTTTGCAGCGTGACCTTTCCCCCCCACATACAACAACTTTGCAGCGTGACCTTTCCCCCACATACAACAACTTTGCAGCGTGACCTTCCCCCCACATACAACAACTTTGCAGCGTGACCTTTCCCCACATACAACAACTTTGCAGCGTGACCTTTCCCCCACATACAACATGGCAGCGTGACCTTTCCCCCACATACAACAACTTTGCAGCATGACCTTTCCCCCACATACAACAACTTTGCAGCGTGACCTTTCCCCCACATACAACATGGCAGCGTGACCTTTCCCCCACATACAACATGGCAGCGGACGACTTTGAAAACACCTAGAGGTAAAACTATGGAATCTCTAAAAATGAAAGTATTATTAAGGAACAGTGTTTGTAAACTTTGTGTCAAAAGTAAATATAGCTCAGACCAGTTATGCAGATTTCGCAGTTGGCGACATTCGAAATTGGTGTCTGGACGACGCTTTCAACAATTTTTCAGTTTCATATCAGCGTAGAAGTGGCGAAATATTCCCCAAGGGAGGTAAACATGAAGGTAATATTTCGTACAGACAGGGGAGACTACCAATGGCCGAGACACTATTGTTCCATATATTATAATATTATTGATTTTTTTTTTGTAAGAAAAACATCTATTTTAACTAATAATTTATTACTGAGACATTTTGGTTTTCGTACAGAAATCACTAATAAGTTCATGTACTGATGAGCCATAGATTATAACATTGATATCTTAAAACTTATAAAAGCAGCAGAATATCAAATACTTAGAACGTGTGTTTTGAAACGACCCCTCTAAAAGGAGGCGGTATCGTTTACCTGTCAATCACGTCAATTGGGAGGGATTAATGACGTCACACTACAAGCATTGGAAACATTAGACTCAACGTGCACGGACCGATATATGTTTAGGAATATTATTTAATTGGTTTTATTTCAACTTTAATTTAACAAATATGGAAACTTGTGTGTGATGGATACAAAATACTTTATTCATTTTCGTGAAATAGTTATGGATTTTAAAAAAGTGCTTTAATAGGATATTTTTATATTGGTATTATTGTATGTGGCGGTACACACAGGTAAATTTGTTTACACTGGAGAGACTCCGTTTGAAGTAAAGATTTGTGTGTTTACAGAAAAAACTACATGTCACGGTGCTACTGGGATTACAGTAGCTGACTGTTTTATCGCAGTGGTTATAGGTTGGATCCCATATTCGGATTAACGGACGAAAATGAGTACATTAAACCGAACTGTTTGAAGTTTGCCGAAGTACAGGTGTGTGAACGGACACCTGTAATATTATAGAAGTTGGGTAGATGGGGTTTAGGATGGCTAGGACGATCGGAAGGAGCAGAAGATATGGCGAAATTGCAAAGAGAACTTATTGTAACCTATTAGTATTATTATTAATACACTTTTCATTCAAGTTTGCCCAGGGTCAGGGACCGGGGTCGTCGGATGACAAACACCATTTTACAGTGAGTGAAAATCAGGTTCCTGGTACAGAAGTGGGACGGATTACGGCTCAGTCTTTTTATACATACACGTTTAGTGAAGATTCCATCGCAAAAAATTATTTCAATCTGGATGCAAATACAGGCCGAATTACAACAAAAGTTGAAATTGATAGAGAGGCTCTGCAATTACCTGAAGACCAGTTTAATATTTTAGTTTTGGCCCAAAGTACTTCAGGCGCGAAAAGTCCTGTCGAAATCTCAATCCAAATTATAGATGAAAATGACAATATACCATATTTCGAGACTGATGTGATCAATGTAGCTTTTCCTGAAAGTTTCATAAAAGGATCTCAGAAATATATAAAACAAGCAAAAGATGACGATACTGGACAAAATGGCAACATTTCAGAATATCGAATAATAGCAGGCGATGGGCCTTTCGAACTTGTTTTCAGTCCGGTAGAGTATGGAGAAGTATTGATTGTGCAGACCACAGGTGGACTTGATCGTGAAGCAAACAATTCCTATCTGCTGACAATATCAGCCCAGGATCAGGGCGATCCCCCCAGGACGGGTACAACTGTTCTCAACATTACCATACTGGATGAAAATGACAACCCGCCCATATTTGATCCGAGTACTTTCAATGCCAAGGTCAATGAAACAGATCCTGTTGGAACCTTTGTTATACAAGTTATTGCTTCTGACAGAGATGCGGGCGTGAACCAGGACATCACCTATGAGATAATCGATGACAATGAGGAGGTGGGGCAGTTTGAAATAGAACAAAAAACGGGGTCAATCCACACTAAGAGCCAGCCATTATTTTGTCAAAAAGGGCAATGTTTGCTCACAGTCCAAGCAACTGATGGGGGCATGTCGTCGTACACTGGGAGAGCATTTGTTTATATCACAGTGGTGGATGTTAACAATCATGATCCCGAGATAGAAATTAAATACGTACCAAGCGGAAATACAGAATATTCAAGTGTGAATGAAGATGCAAGAGATAAAGAAATTGTTGCCGGTGTTCAATCATCAGACAAGGATTCAGGGGTCTACGGGAAAACGAATGTGAGAATTATTTCTGGCAATGAACTCCGACATTTTATATTTGAAACTTCCCCTGTCCCAGGTTTAGTCTTGGTTCGTGTTAACGGTGACGGGGTTCTGGACAGAGAAAGACATCACTTGTATAACCTTACATTGGTGGCCACTGATAGCGGAAATCCCCCGAGAAGTTCCACAGCCTCACTTGTGATTTATGTCAATGACATAAATGATCATGCACCTGTATTTGTAAACAAGAAAGTGAAATTGTCTATCAGCGAAACAACTCCAGTTCATAGTTTTATCGCCAGCATGCTTGCAGTCGATATGGACACCGGGATCAATGCAAAACTGACCTATCAAATTATGACAGGAAATGATTTAGACTGGTTTCATATCAATCCTAACTCTGGACTGATCACAACACAGAAAAACCTACATTATGAAATTGAAAAATATTTTAAAATGAATATTTCAGTCCACGACGGTGCGTTGAACCCATTTTATGACTACTCAGAACTTGAGATAACAATATGGGATGAGAATGACATGGCACCATTGTTTTTGCCGTCGGAAATCTACAATGTTTCACTGGAGGAAAACTTAGCCAGTGTTGCACCCGTTGTAACAGCATCTGCCAGAGATGATGACTCATTTAAAAATGGAACTATTATCTATAAGTTTCATCCAAGTGTTCAGTTGAATTACCCTGATAAATTCTTTATTGACTCCAGCACTGGTGAGGTCACAACTACGAAACTATTAGACAGGGAAGAAGTGGCCTTTTATACCATATATATCATTGCCAGTGACCAGGGTACACCATCAAAGTCCTCAACAGCAACAATCAACCTCAATATAATTGATGTCAATGACAACACACCAGTCTTTTATCCTTCAAACTATTATGCAAAGGTCATTGAAGGTCAAAATAAAGGTCATGAAGTTGTCATGGTAACTGCAACTGATCTTGATGCTGGAGACAATAGAAAGATAGTCTACTCATTCTCTTCTTCTGACTTTAATAAATTTGAAATTGATGCAGAATCTGGTGTAATCACTACAAAAACAGTACTACAGAAAAATGCCGGAAGCAAATACACATTGACCGTTCAGGCCACTGACCAGCCAGGTAGACGGTCACCCTTGGCAACTGTTACTATATCTGTGTTGTCAGTTACAGACAGACCACCCTCCTTCACTAGTAATGATTATAAATTCCCGATTCCTGAGGATCCTGGTAATTCTGGTTCTCGCTACATTGGGGAGAGTGTAGGGACGGTTGAAGCCAGGAGCGATAATCCAGGTGCTTCAATTCAGTATCAAATCACTGCCGGAGATCCCACGGACATATTCACTCTGGATAGAACAAATGGCAACATAAGGAGAGTCAAGTCTATTGACAGAGAGCAATTCCCCTCTTTCTTACTCGAGATCGTGGCGACTTCTAATGAAATGTTTATCAATACTAAAGTGGAGATTGAAGTAACAGACAGTAACGACAATTCTCCTTCCTTCCTATATTCTGTCCTTGACATTGACTTGTTGGAGAACAAGCCTGTAGGCCATCATATATACAGAGTCAGTGCATACGATCCGGATGAAATAGGACCAAACTCCAGAATTGTTTATTCACTGCAGAATGACTATAACAACATCTTCACCCTTCAATCAGATACAGGTGTCCTATCTCTTAACAAACCAATCAAATTATTGGGAACAGATAGCGTGTCTTTGACTGTGAATGCAATGGACTCCGCACCACAACCGTTCACAACTTCTCAAGAACTAAGGTTGACAGTAAAGGATGTTAACAATCATTCACCAAAGTTTCCACACACTACATATGAACTATCCTTAATTGAATCACAAGCAGTTAATAGCAAATTTTTCGATGTACAGGCCACTGATGGTGATGTCGGCGATAATGCAGCTTTGCTATTTAACATCACAAGAGGCAATGAAGATGGTAAATTTGGAATATTTCCTGATGGCAATTTATTTATAGCTAAAGAACTTGACAGAGAAACCAAGGATTTTTATAACTTGACTGTTAGGGCAATGGATAAAGGTCAACCACCCCGAAGCTCGGACTGTAATATTACAATACATATCAGTGATTATAATGACAATAAACCCATATTCTTAAATGGAACTTATATTTTCTCTGTACCAGAAAACAAGGCAGCAGGAGCATTTGTTGGTTATGTTAAGGCATCTGATGATGACATGGGTAGAAATGCTGAACTTTTATATTATTTTCAAGGTCATGTAGAGGGTTTCAGTATTGACCCACAGACTGGAGAGATCTCCACAAGTCAAACATTTGATCGTGAAGGACTAGCAGAAACTGATTACATGGTGGAATTTGATGTGCTGGCCAAAGACAATGGTCAGTTTCGACTTGAAAATATTGCCACAGTTCGGGTTCAGATACAAGATGAGAATGACAATGCTCCAGTTTTCAGACAACTATTGTACAAAGTTAATGTGTTTGAAAATGCAGCTGTGTTTTCCAACATCACAGTTGTGAAAGCTGATGATCCGGATTTTGGAATCAATTCTATTGTAACCTACAGAATATTGGCTGGTAATGAGGATAATAACTTTGTGATCAGTCCAACAACAGGGCAGATAATGTTGCAGCGAATACTAGACAGAGAAACCCTGGATTATTATGAAATTCAGATTGAGGCTACAGACACAGGGGCAGAGATAAGACGCAGCGCAACAACTCTTGTTCAGATTACAATTGGTGATATTAATGACAATTTCCCACTGTTCCCTCAAACTCATTTAGATATCAGTGTGAGAGAGGATCAAGAACTTGGATCCATGGTTGCCCATTTTCCCGCCACAGATGTGGACCTTGGTGTTAATGGGGAGATCACATACTCCATGTCTGGAATCGATAATGATGGAACATTTGGTATTGACCACCATACTGGGAAGATTTATCTCAGGAAACAGCTGGATTATGAGTCAAAGCAAAGTTACAGACTGAATGTTACGGCAACAGACAACGGTGTTCCCAAGCTTCCATACTACATCCGCTTTAGTATCACAATCGAGGATGTCAATGACAATTACCCACAGTTCCAGAATGAACCGTTAAGTTTTCGTATCACCGAACATTCAAGTAACATTCAGGTAGCTACCGTCCGAGCAATTGATATTGACTCGAGTAGGAATGGAGAAGTGCAATATTCACTAGCCTATCAGGATCCACCTGGAGATCATTTTAAAATAGTTAAAAACACGGGTCTCATCTATCTAGACAAACAGGTGGACCGCGAGGAAGCTGCCTTGTACACATTGATGGTGGTTGCAACAGACCAGGCGGATGACATCAATTCCCGACTGTCAACAGAAACACGGGTGCTAATTACAGTTGAAGACGAAAATGATAATGATCCTGAAGTAATTTCCTTTGACACTGTGGCAGTGCCACGCTCAACTCCAAGAAATGAATTTATTGCGACGTTTAAAGCCAATGACCCAGATGATGGAGTAAATGGACAAATTTCCTTTCAATTGGTCCAGTCCGGGTCCATGTTTGGACTAGACAGTCAGTCTGGACGATTTTACCTGGCCCAGTCTTTGCTTGACACTCCTGTAAAATATTCGCTTACTGTTCAATTAAAGGATTATGGTAACAGTCCCAGAACAACACAGTTTGATTTAAATGTCATTGTTACCAATGACAACCAAGGACCAACATTTAGGTCCACATCTTATAGTGGTTATGTCTCTGAAAATAGTGATGCAGGTACCAGTATTCTAAGTGTGGATGCCGTTTCGCGTTCAAATTCAAAAGTGGAATATTATGTTACGAATATCACGCATGCCACCACAGGAATAGAAGCCAGGAGATACTTCAATGTTGATAAGACAACTGGATTATTGTCCACTGCAGCTGTGTTGGACCGAGAAACGATTGGATCTGAGTTTGATGTGGAGATCTACGCCATTGATGCGGATGGAACATCACCAAGGACAACCTCTGTAAAGGTAAGGCAAATTGAGCAATTATTCCACCCTCAATAGTTCAAGCCATCCGTTCATAATGAGCAATTTCGCCGATTGCCTGAATGTTATCAACATCATAAACATTTGTATAAATGTTCAATATTTATGCCTAGACATTTTCAAAAAAGTCTGCTGCAGATGTGTTGTATGTGGGAAAGGGTAAACAGTTGAGCTATTGCAAAACCAGTGTAAGAAAGGAGAAATTACTCAGATTGGACATTTTCTCATTTTCTCTGAAAGTATTTCTAAAGTTTGTTGACCAGCATTTACTTTTGAAAGGAGATATATATATATATATATATACTGTGTGAGCTCTGAAGTTGACCATACTGTATTTTGTATGTGCAGGAATAAGTATATAATTTATGGTCCCTTTTATTTATCCAAATTTGTTAACTCACAATCTTTATAATATTCTCAAAACCTTACAGTCTAGAAGAGTGTATGTAGTATAATGTTAATGGCAATTTGAGTAATAGATTGATTTAGAGAGGAAAACATTATGAGAAATGGAGAAAAAGATTAAATCTTCAAATACTATACACATGAGCCCAGAATGTATTCACGAAATACATTATATACTGCGCTATGTTTAACCCTTTCCCACAAACAAAACATCTACAGCAGACGACTTTTAGTTAAAAATAATGAAAATTACTTTGAATGAAAGAATCATTATGAAACAAGTTAAAGACATTGTGGCAAAAGGAGATATTTATTATTTTCCATAGTTGCCTGCTGCAGAGGCATCAGGAAGCATCTATTTGTGGGAAGGGGTTGTCCACTGTTGAAATAGAAGAGAAAACTGTACGCATTGACAGCTTATTTAGTTTTGTACACTGTATAATTTGATAAGTACTGCTGGAGGGTACAATCTTCTTGATGTGAAGCCAATCAAAATGGATGGGACATTTTATGTTCATACCAATTGGTTGTGTGTCATAACATTATCTTATATCACTACTTTACCTTCAAATCTCAACTTGTTTCTGATTCAAATAAGGTAGTTTCAATTGTTAAAACGACCAAATAGTTACTTTTCTAACCTGTGTTCATTTAACCCTTTCCCTCATGACAATTCTGCAGCAGACGACTTTAAACGTATTTTGTCAAAACATAGAAAATCTCCATAGTTGAATGGATAACCTATGACAAAAAGTGGAAAACATTATGTCACTTATAATGTTTTCAAAAAGCTGTCTGCTGCAGAGGCGTCAGAAAGCGTCTATATGAGGGAAAGGGTTAAAAAAAAATGTTTGCAGAATGATAATGTAAATATACTGTTAGGAAAATAGATTTTAAGTAAAGCAAACTGATATTTATTTGAAAGGGTTAATTCAAGCTTCAAACTTGCTTTAAATTGTTATGTCAAATGGCTTATTTGAATGCAATTATATCTCTAGAATATTTAACCCTTTCCCACATGTCTACACCAAAAATGTCAGAGCAAAAATAGGGAAAATCTCAAAACAATAGAAATTGTTAAAGAGAGATAATATCATTGCAGAAATGCTTATTGTGAGCAATTTCTTCTTTTGCCGCAACATTTTTAAAAGTTGTCTGTAAGTGGGGAAAGGCTTTTAATAGAGTTGAAAAGATTGACAATGTTTGTGACAAAAGGATCTATAAACATTGTTGAAAGTTAACAAACACCATCATATAATTTTATCGCAGGGACGTCCCTATTTCAATATTCAAGATATCGCGCTTTTAAATGTTTGAAAACTCCTAAACAGTCCGAATAAGGTACGAAAAACACTGAAATTTTATCTGAATGGGCCATTCAAAAAGTTTTCACAAGGTCTATTGCCCTGTTGTCATGGTTTGTTGAAGTATTTTTGACACTTTTTATCCACCAAAAGAGGCAATAAAACTTTCTAAACTGGGTAACTTAACCCTTTCCCACATACATCAAACCTGTAGCAAACATTTTTAAAAATCATCTAGGCAAAATATAAAAAATATGTATAATTATTGAATAGGATTGACAAAACTGTGTCTAAAGGAGAAATTGCTCATTATGAGCAATTTCACCTTTTTCTGCATTTTTTTCAAATGTCGTCTGCTGAAAAAATGTTTTTGGCTTTTACAGATTTTTCCTGAATCAACCTACAGATAGATGGCAAATGGTTTTAATATATTTTATACTGAAAAACCTATGCAATGTATGAATTATAAATATTGTATAGGATTTCTTTTTTAATTTAAGTTATTTAATCATTTGCTGTATTAATCTTGTGATTCCACTATTAATCTGTAATGTTTATAACAACTTGTTCAAATGTGTGATAATGTTATCACAATCCGTTGGGAAAAGGAGAACATTCTTCTAAAGATTTAAACAGCAGGAAGCAACTTTAGTTTCACAACATTTTGGAGATTAAATAAAAAATGTATCACCTTCAAAATAATATGAAAACTGAAAGGGTGTGATAAATTAGGCCTATAAAAATTATGTATAGTTGAAGATTACATTTTTATTGTCTCTTGTAACAATAGTCCAACAGTCATAAAATGTTGTATTTTATTAAACTTCCACCTTTGATGTTGGTGAAATTGACTGATCCCTCTTTTTTTTCGAATAAAAAAAACAAACTAAAATGATTACTGATCCCTCTGACACAGTTTCTGTTTTGAACGAATACTTTATGGGAGACTTTCAGATGATAAACGCTGTTATTAATTATCAAAATATTGTGGAAAAAGAAGAAACTGCTGATCAATATGAGTACTTTATAATTCTTTTTCATATAATAATTTCCAAAGCGGTAAATTTTAATGATTTAAAATTGTGGAGAACAAAAACAATTCTTATTATGAGGGATTTTCTACTTTGTATAAATATATAAATATTAAAATTTTCACAACGTGGAAATTAGGTGGGAATTTCAGGGGTTAACAGATATAATTAATGCATGTATAATCTATAAATACTGTTGACAGCGCTGTAAAACACATTTTAAAATGCAAGTATTATTTTTGAATCCGCAACGTGAAGTTAAACTCATGAGTAATTTACCAAATCCGCTGCATAATTAGAGCATTAGAATCTTCTCTCCTGATCTCTTTGTGTTCAGTGTTCAACCAGTGTTTTGTTACGGGTATTTTTGATGACATAGACCGATTAGTTTCTTCTTATTACCCTTAATCATTTCCCACATATAGACGCTTTCTGAAGCCTTTGCAGCAGACGACTTTTGAAAACATTCTGATATCCTTTTACCACAATATTTTCAATTTTATTCAAGAATTGTATATTCATTTGTTAAGATTTTTCTTAAGTTTTGCTTAGATTCTTTTAAAGTCATCTGCAGCAGATTTTTTGTATGTGGGTAAGGGTTTAACATTTACTAAATATGACACGCGATTTTAGACCCTCAGTTGCTTTGAAAACAATATTATGAATAAGAAAATGCAAAGTCTGCACGAAAATTGGAAGTTTTAGAAAAATAAATTACAGCATTGAGTCATGAAAATGAAGTTTTTTAAAGTAAAACATATTTTTATTAGAAAATACTTACCAGTCATTTAATACCTGATATATCATCTCTATACACCTTAATTATCCAAAAAAAACGCCCACGCTAGCATATCCCTCACGTATCCGTGACATACACGGCCGCCCGGAAGTACAGGCGCGCACGTGAGCGGGTAGTCACTTTTCATTCACCGTTAAGTATTGGTGACGACGCGGGGTTGGGAGGTGGGACTCTATAAATGACTGGTAAGTATTTTCTAATAAAAATATGTTTTACTTTAAAAAACTTCATTTTTATATCAAAAATACATTACCAGTCATTTAATACCTGATGACTTCGTAGCATAGGACGGGAGGTTCGACCAATACTTACTGTCGTTCCAGGTACGTTGTAGTATATTATTCCATATTTTTTTAAGAACAAACATACTTGATTCCAACGGATGTATAAAGGGAAAGAGGGGATTGAATACAGGTTCAATCGGTATTCACTTTATTTATGTGTTGGATTATGTGAATTAGCAAACCACTCGCTGTGAAGCCACAAGGGGACCCAGGCAGGACCGACTGCAACTGGTTCTTAGACGGGAACCCTTGTTGACACAGTAGAGTAAGGAGCCATCAGATTCATTGAATCTGATCTGCCCGGTTTCTACAGAGACGATCTGTAGTTAAAGCTAATAAAAAGACGGTTTTATAAGTAAAAAACTTTAAAGACGTCGATTCAAGAGTTCGTATGGAGCTCTTGTAAGCGACCAAAGGACGCAAGACAAATCCTAATTTTGGAGTTAACTCCTACAATTGGGTTTTTTCTAATTCTAACCATCAGTCTGTGGAACTTAATGTAATTCATTTCTACTGAAAGCAAAGAACTCACTTCCCTGTTAGTGTTCGCCAAGCAATACGAATTTATAATTCTCAGTAAAACTTAGGAAGCGGTAGCCGTCGACAAACGTTCAGAGAGATTGACCTACCTTATTAACATCAATCGGTAAGAACTGTCTATATCTAAGGAAGATGTAACGGTTATGCCGATAGGCAGGCCAGAAGGACGTATAACCACGGTCTCTGGGCCAGAGAAGTGTTCTGTCATCATCTTCCCTTCCAGAAATTCCTTCCAGAAGTGAAACCGGAAGTTGACGAAATGGTTCTCAGCCTCATTATGAACTCGGGGAGTAATTATTATTATTCCTTTGCGAATTCTGAACGTTCACTGCCGAATGAGTGGAATATAGTTGTCTATTCTGTATTAGTGAATAGACTCTGTCCGAAGGTACTCGAATTACCGCTAAGTCGGTGTAAAACGTCATACCCACGAACGTGAACCTCTTTGACGGAATTAATTCCGACTTCTGCGTGTTGGGTATTAAACCCAACCGCAGAATGGTCCGCCAGGCTAGGGATAGATCGTGAAAAAGAAGTACACGATCCGTCCTGTGGGGAAGCCAATCGTCGAAGTATTGAAGAAGTTGGGGTCCTTTCATACGAAGAAATGCTCCCATGCCCTGATATCTTCGTAAGCACTCGAGGGGCGGACTTGAGGCCGAAGGGAAGAGCCCTGAAATTGGAGCACTTCTCCCTCTATCACAAACCGAAGGTATTTCCCCGAGGAGGAAGCGATCGGGATGTGATAAAAAGGCGTGTGTTAGGTCTAGAGAGACCGCCCAGTCGCCTTTCCGAATTGCAACTCGGATGGAGCGGGTCGACTCCATTTTGAATTTATCGACCGGAATCAATAGATTTAGCGCAGATAAATCTATAACCGGTCTCCACTTGCCGTCTTTCTTCGGAACAAGAAAAAGACGGCTGTAGAAACCCCGAAAATTGGGGTTGAGAACGCTCTCTATGGCATTCTTTTTCAGAAGCGATGAAATCACCTCTGACATGGCCGGATGACGAGACGAAATGTCGATCGGTACGCCTGTCAGAGGAGGGGGGGAAATGAAGGGAATCAGATACCCTTCCTGTATCACAGACTAAATCCAACGATCCTATGTGACACTTTCCCACTCCTCCGTGATAAATGACAGGCGGCCCCCGACTGTAATCTCCGACCTTGGGATTGTCATAGAGAGGAGCGAATCCCTAGGGCTGCGGCTTCGGATTCGTGTTAACTCTAGCAGGCTGCCGATGTTAGTACCCTGATAGGGGCGCTTCGGTTTAGCCGATTTCTGACCCGTGGAAGGGGTTTGTTTAGGCTGAAACGCCTTCACATACCGTTTTGGCTTCTTTGCTGGGTTGGGTTTCTTAGAACTACCCACATTCGCAGAATACGTTGAACGTTTCTGGCCCTGCGCAAAAGCCTTAGCTGCGTTCGCCGAAAGGCGTCGACTGTTCTGAAGCATCAGAAGCTGTCACCGCAGCAATCCTTCCATCAAAGAGTTGTTTCGACTCCAATGGTGCGGCTTTCAGGCTGTCCTTGCTAGCATGTAGCAATGAGTTAGGAGCAACTATAACTGCGTCCCTCCTCATGGACAGTATCTCTGTGATGGTCTGAAGATTCAGTGCCATGAGATGCCTGTTGCCTGTGTCGAAAGCTTCGAGAATTCTGTTAGCCCCTAGGCTAGAGATATTCTCCTCTTTCAACAACAAAGACAGAGCGACTGCGAAATGGTTGTCATGAGATGACACCAATACACCCAGTCTTGCTCTGGTCTCCCACTTCTCTAGTATCTTAAAAGAGACCTGGACAGAAGCGGGTGCAGTTAACCCCAGTGTAGCTGCATCCCCGTCTAAAGCTGGCACTTTGACCGGGAAGAACTCCTTAGACGTAGAATACGCCTTAGAGTTGACCCATTTCCTAGAAATGGGTCCTGGGACCGACCAGCCTGGAGGTATAGCCTCTAGAGACCTGGTCGACTGCAATTGGTCTAACAACCTGCCCAAGTTGTTAGTTTGAGGAAGCAAGTGCACTGGCGAAAAGCTTGTACATTAAGTTCCTCTCGGCTCGAAAGGTTTTGCGACGTGGGGAGCGTCAACCTTAGGGCATGAAGTATTCGGCACCACCCGAAATACTTCGTCAATAGCCTGCTGAAGAGACCAACGCTCTACAGCTGGCTCCTCATCGGAAGTTGACCTATTTCCCTCATTATCGTCAGACGAAGATGTAGGGTTGTAGGTACTCTTCTGAGGTTGTCTACTCGGTATTCCAACCGGTAGATCTATGTCCGACTCAGACAGGGATAAATCAGAAAATCCATGTTCTGCCGAAGATTTTGCGAAGCAGGCCCCCTCTCCGCAGCAGAGGACGGCCATGCAAAAACTTCTGCCGGGGCCGAACTGACCGTATTGGACGGTTTCGACCTCTCTTTCACTGAATGACGCAATGTATTCTGATCCAGAGGTTGCCTATAACCGGACTGCCTATCAAATAGGTGTCCCCCCGAGAGCAGTGAATCCCCATGAGATGGGTAATGCTGATCCCGGTAGGCCGTTGAACCCTGTCTAACACCTAACGGTTGCATAGTATGGACCGGTGGTTGGTATTGAGGAGCAGCGTATTCTCTAGCGACATACACTGTCCCCCCAGGGGAGGAAAAAGATTTTCCGTAACCCCCCTACCCGATGGAAGACAGAGGAATAATAGAACCCGGTGCGATACCTGGGTTATAATTATTCTGATTCTGTAGTGGAGCAGAGATCGACTGGTAATTTGAATCAATACGGTCTATCACTACAGAACCCGTGCCTGGACGCGCCATGTTTACATAGCCGGCCGGCAGTGTAGACGAGGCATTGAAAAATGCCTGACTACTCGGTTGCACTGAGTTTACACAAGACACTGGTGTTTGTGTCGTGTTCACAAGCGTGACCGATTGGCTCGTAGCACCATAATGAAATGGGCTACTGACCTGATGCGGCATGGCTACATGCGCGCGAGTTTGGCCAGTCGTCGAATCATTTAAGAAAGTCTGACTGCCAGGATGAATCGTTGCTAAATGATCAACCTTTTGCCTGGCTGGGTCCTTGCAATAAGACCTTTGCCCTGTCGCATCACGGCTAAGTGAGCGACTACCTGGTCTAGTCATGGCAACGTGACTGACTGGCCCGGTCGTGTCCAAAAAGGACTGACTGGTGACAGGTCGAGTCATTGACAAATGACTCCTCTCCGGTTGCCCGGTGACCTGACGTGCCTCGGCATTTGGGTTTTGTTGTGCAGCCCAAACAAAACCCGGGTGACTATGCATAGGCAGGAGTGAAGCTGCACTATACCAAGTCTCCGGAGAACTACGTCCGCCGACGTAGGTAACCGGTACTCTGCAGCTGTCCGAAGACCGCTGTAGCTCGGAGTATGGTGTCGGATTGGTACAATTCCTGCGGTTTCCCGGAAAGCTACCAAAGGCATCTCCTTCTTTCGAAGGCTCAGCCACGACACCAGGCGACAGATGGTGAGGTTCAGCGGTTGAACGTTCCAGCTGAACATTTTCCCCGCTGTTTCCGTACGGTGTCTGACGTTTCCCGACGGAGCAACTCTCACCCAAAGCTACCATCCCGAGGTTGCCTATAACCGGACTGCCTATCAAATAGGTGTCCCCCCGAGAGCAGTGAATCCCCATGAGATGGGTAATGCTGATCCCGGTAGGCCTGTCTAACACCTAACGGTTCCATAGTATGGACCGGTGGCTGGTATTGAGGGGCAGCGTATTCTCTAGCGACATACACTGTCCCCCCAGGGGAAGAAAAAGATTTTTCGTAACCCCCATACCCGATGGAAGACAGAGGAATAATCGAACCCGGTGCAATACCAGAGTTAAAATTATTCTGATTCTGTAGTGGAGCAGAGATCGATCGATAATTTGAATCAATTCGGTCTATCACCACAGAACCCGTGCCTGGACGCGCCATGTTTACATAGTCGTCTGGCAGTGTAGACGAGGCATTGAAAAATGCCCTACTACTCGGTTGGCCTGTGTTTACATAAGACACTGGTGTTTGTGTCGTATTCACAGGCGTGACCGATTGGCCCGTAGCACCATAACGAAATGGGCTACTGACCTGATGCGGCATGTCTCCATGCGCGCGATTTTGGCTAGTCGTCGAATCAATTAAGATAGTCTGACTGCCAGGATGAATCGGTGCTAAACGATCAACCTTTTGCCTGGCTGGGTCCTTGCAATCGGACCTTTGCCCTGTCGCAACACAGATACGTGAGCGACTACCTGGTCTAGTCATGGCAACGTGACTGATTGGCCCAGTCCAGTCCAACCCGGACTGACTGGTGAAAGGTCGCGTCATTAACGACTGACTCCTCTCCGGTTGCCCGGTGACCTGACGTGCCTCGGTATTTGGGTTTTGTTGCTCAGCCCAACAAAACCCAGGTTGACTATGCATAGGCAGGAGTGAAGCTGCACTATACAAAGTCTCCGGAATACTACGTCCACCAACGTAAGTAACCGGTACTCTGCAGCCGTCCGAAGACCGCTGTAGCTCAGAGTATGGTGTCGACTTGGTACAACTCATGCGGTTATCCCGGAAAGCTACCAAAGGCACTCCTTCTTTCGAAGGCCCAGCCCTGACACCAGGCGACAGATGGTGAGGTTCAGCGGTTAAATGATCCAGCTGAGCATTTTCCCCGCTGTTTCCGTACGGTTTCTGAAGTTTCCCGACGGAGCAACTCTCACCCAAAGCTACCATCCGAATTTCCTCAGCGCGCGGAAAAACGGCTGTGTTGAGCGGAGAAGAAGGCTCAGCATTGCCCTTCGACTCGCTCAACACCGTTGCAGAGTCCGGTTGGGAGAACCCCTCGAACTCTGCCTCACTCGATGAAGATAAAGGCACCCTCTTAGGGGTCTTCTTTATCTTCCTGCTTTTACGAGTCTTACTCCGCACGACCTTTTTCCAAATGGAAATAGGCCATGTCGAGCAGTACTCGCAAGGTGAAGCCTGTGTGCATTTGGTGCACACAACGCAGGTCGGATGCGAATCCCATAGGTGCACAGCATGACCACATGGGCTCCGCATCCCTTCACCAGTAATTGACATTGACATAATTCAAAAATACTCACCAAACAGTAAATAATCCGTATATAATCCGTTTATAATCCGTTTTAATATATCCACACCACGGTGACACCGGTAGTTTGGACACGTATATTGAAATAAATTTTGTATCAAATTTTTTTCACAAATATTGAATAGGACAGTCAATAATTCATACAGCAATAGTTAATGTACTATCGCTAACAGGGTAGGGAAAAAGTATTGAAAACAGCAAGACTTCCGCACCCGAAGACGGTAACTGAAATTAGCGGGTGGGGTAATCCACGTGCTTCTCAGCGTATCGTCTGCTACAAAACAATAAATACAGCAATAAAGTAAATAATTTACGGCTGTGACGTTAATGTAGACAAAATATCTTTGGACAATTAAATGATTATAAGGCAGGGCCTTATAAAACAAAAGAGTTAATTGGAAGAAGAAATAATAATATAAATTTTCTTATCGACTACTCCGGTGAATCCAAAAATGAAAAGTGACTACCCGCTCACGTGCGCGCCTGTACTTCCGGGCGGCCGTGTATGTCACGGATACGTGAGGGATATGCTAGCGTGGGCGTTTTTTTTGGATAATTAAGGTGTATAGAGATGATATATCAGGTATTAAATGACTGGTAATGTATTTTTGATATAAAAAGGACTAAGAGCTAATCATTAGCAATATTTCCTTTTTCCAACAATTTTGTCTAAATTAAGTTGACCGCTGACTGTCACGCATGATTGTCACATGAGGTCTGTATCATGGAAAGGGTGAATGTTTTGACCAGGACAGAAATTTTGAGACTAACATCCTAAATAATTCCATTGTGAAAAGAACTAACAAAATCTGCATGCATACATTTTTTGTGCGCAATTACTATTATAATAGGCTGCTTTGCACTTTTTTAATGAGAAACATTTCTAGTCTTAGATAGGCACCCCATGGAATATGGTGAAACCACCAAAATTCATAGATGGGAGAATCCATTTTAAAAATATATAGAGGCGAAGGATTATTGTCTAGACTGGGATCAGGTTTTCCTATTTTTTGAGATGGTTAATGTATTGAAATCGTGTTTATGGTGAAACTTTACCCCTATCTTTTGAAAATGCCCCAAATGGTTTTAATACGATTATCTTTTTATATACGAAATAAATGTGTTTTTTTTCTTTACATTGTGTTAATCCATTAGCTGTCTGTTGGAATGCATACTTTTCTTCATCAAAATGAACAGAATTTTAATCACGTTCATGAAGAATTTCATTATTATATGAGGTATCTCAGACCTTTTCCTCAAATAGACGCTTTCTGACGCCTAGTGGAGCAGATGACTTTTGAAAACATGTGACAAAAGGAGCAATTGCCCAAAACAAGCATTTTCTTCTTTTGCCACAATGGTTTCAACTTTTTACAGTAATTAAACCTTCATTTTTAAAGAGTTCCAGTGTTTTGTGAAATTGCTTTTTAAAAAAGACAGTAATTATTTTTGATATTTTATATGTGTGTATAGGTTAAAAAAGATCATATATTATGTTTAAATTAATCTAGAAAATTAAAACTGAACATATATAATTTATGCTTTAATCATGAATGGTTTTGAAAGGACCGAGACTGTATGATAATCAATTAGTGGATAGGTGTAGTGTAGGTGGAATGGGTTG
Organism: Serripes groenlandicus; assembly: GCA_031761405.1. Lineage (NCBI taxonomy): Eukaryota > Metazoa > Mollusca > Bivalvia > Cardiida > Cardiidae > Serripes > Serripes groenlandicus. The sequence goes on along the minus strand of JASEVX010000006.1, from coordinate 55,925,089 downwards.
TATATATTGTAAAAGCTTTAATGGACATGTTAATATAAACCTAACACTGTCCATACAAAGTTTGGTCAGACCTCAAACACTGCCTCGATTTTAAACTACACCGTAATTGTAAAAATTGCACAAACTTGAACCCTAGTGAAGCGCTGATAGAATGAAATATTTCTGTATCCAAAGATAAAAACCTTGGACAACTTTCATAAGAATCAATAGACTGGAGATATCAACTTGACCCTTCACTGTGACGATAATGGACTCACTGTTGGTTTTAACCAGTTTAACCGTTTCCCACATTCAATAAGTCGGCAGCAGGCGACTTTGAAAACCTCTAGGCAATAATATGGAAGCATTTTTAAAAGGTATAATAATTGAATAGATTTGAAAACATTGTGGCATTTAAATGAAGAAATTAATTTGTTCATATTGAGCACTTTTTCCTTTTGCCACAATGTTTTCAAAAGTCGTCGACAGAAAAGTAGTAAAAATGCGTCGGCGTGTGGAAAACATGCAGTGAACAGTAAGCATTTCCCTCAAACAGACACTTTTTGATGGCTGTCTGCAGCAGACGACTTTTGAAAACAGTTAAAGTTTTGAACTTTTGAACTAATGATAATATTTAATAATAACACTTTCATTAGAAGATATTTTCTATATATTTACTTAAATGATTTCAAAGTCATCTTCTGCAGTGTTATATGTGGGTAAGGGTTGATGTTTATGGTTGAACATTGTTTTTTACATATTTTTAAGATGAAACATTGATCTGTCACAGTTGCCTTTGCAGTCGAACAGTTGCCGCATTTATGTAATTTATGTACTACTATGAAATTTAAAAAAAAGAAAGCATGTAAAAGCAAAGTTTTTTCCCCTATTTAACTCTTTCCCACTTGTAGACGCGTCGGCAGCAGACGTCTTTGGAAAACATTGGGGCAAAAGAAGAAATTGCTCAAGACAAGCAATTTCCCCTTTTGCCACAATGTATTCAACTCTTTTTTAATTATTAAACTCTCATTTTAATATGGAGATTTTTCATGTTTTTGTATATATAGGTTTTCAAAGTCGTCTGCTGCAGATTTGTTGTATGTGGGAAAGGGTCAACATGCCCTATCTCTTACAGTTCATTTGTAAAGGGTGTGACGTAGCTTTCTGAAAATACCTGGACAACATTGAGATTTTTATTAATTCCCCTTGTCGCTGAGAGATCATTTGAACTAAATTTTAAAAATTGATAACAGTATAACATATTGGCTAGCAGGCAGAATGATGTATGATTGAAGGAGTCTCAACGAACCTGGTTCTGTGTAGCATTGATCCTTAAAATATTATAAAATATGTTGAAAGTTTTATCTAATGGAATGATTAAGCGAGTTTTCATTGTGTTTGTGAATACAAGTTTGTATAACTGGTTCCCCCATGGATTATAAGAGACCAGTCTTCCAAGCTTGCGGGTAGCGCAGTCGGTTACGTGACAAATTTTGAGCAGTGTCATTATCCAGGGGTTGTGAATTCGAAACCCAGCTCCGAGTCAACGTTCTGTGACAAAAGTCACTGTGACAATTTTAGCGCCATTCTTCTTCCACAAAATCTTGAATTGGCTATCAGTCTACGTAGGAAAGGAGTCAGTTCCTTGGAATGTCTTTTGTGTGGAGTACTGCTGTGAGAAAGTCAAGAAACACATTAGTAGTTGAAATGGTCACCTGAGGATGTGACTGAAAATGTTGTTGAAAATGGACTTTAGCCCCACTCAATCAATTTATCAATCAATAAATGTATAAAAGACCTGAACATTCATTCTAATCTTGTTTAACCCTTTCCCTCATACGACAATTCTGCAGCAGACGACTTTGAACGTATTTTGTCAAAACATAGAAAATCTCCATAATTGAATTGATAATTAACCTATGACAAAAAGTGGAAAACATTGTGGCAAAAGGAGAAATTGCACGTTTTGTGCAATTTCTTCTTTTGTCACTATGTTTTCAAAAAGCCGTCTGCAGTCTGCTGCAGAGGCGTCAGAAAGCGTTTATATGAGGGAAAGGGTTAAAAGTAATGACTGTCATGCATTGGTGTCATGAAAGGTTTAATGATGGTACATGTACTGATTAATTATAAGCCAATAAATCCCATGGTATAACTGAAATAACATTTAAAGTGGTGTTAAAAAAGTACCCATTTCAATGTTGGTCATATATATTAAGCTAATTTAAAAGCTTATATTTAATATTTATGAAAAATATATGTTCCTTTTCAAACAGATTTCATTTTCATCTGCAGCAAAAAACAATCTTCAAAGTTTATATTGAACAAAATATATAATTGTAAACAATGTTATCTTAGTGCGGAGAATGGATAAAAATCTTAACTTTTCTGACATCTGAATAAGTCCATTAAATTTCATTTTTATTATCGCACAGGTGTATTGTTTGTATATCACTTTCCTGAACACCAATTTTTGCCAAAAGAAAATTAATTTTGATTGTGTGATGTGACATGTAGATTATATGATAATGTCCATTAACCCATTTTCCACATTAACAAATCAACTGGAGACCATTTTGAACTCATCTAGGCCAAAGTACAGAAAATAACTATTTATGAAAGCATTTATTATTGAATAGTGTTGAAAATATTTTGGCATCATTATGAACAATTTCTTCATTTGCCACAACGTTTTCAAAAGTCTGATGATCTGCCTCAGAGGTATGAGAAAGCATCTGTTAGTGAGAAACAGTTAACCCTTTCCCTCATATTAGACGCTTTCTGACGCCTCTGCAGCACACGGCTTTTTGAAAACATAGTGACAAAAGAAGAAATTGCACAAAACGTGCAATTTCTCCTTTTGCCACAATGTTTTCCACTTTTAGTCATAGGTTATCCATTCAATTATGGAGATTTTCTATGTTTTGACAAAATACGTTCAAAGTCGTCTGCTGCAGAATTGTCATATGAGGGAAAGGGTTAAAGGTTGGAATATATATATATAAGCTGATGATCATTTCCCCCTAGGCTGTAACCCACATACAACACATTTACATCAGACAACATTGAAAGCATCGGCAGGTCAAACTATTGAAAGTCTCTTATTTAATAATCAAAACAAAAACTTGCATATACATTTTTTGGAAAAGGAGAAATTTCTCCTTTTGCCACAATGTTTATGATAGTCATCAGTGAGCTGCAGTTGCGTCTAGTCATGTCGAATTAATTCAGAAATGTTAACCTGATATGATGTTTTGAGGATCTGTGAGTGTGTTGAATACAGTATACGGAGTTATTACATGGGCAGCTTTATTTTGTAAACTTGTATTTCAAGCTGTCAAAAGTGAGATTCAATTAGTTAGATGTTGATATGAGATTTTATTCAATTTCCCTCAACCCTTATCTAACTGGCGAATTACTTCAAAAACAATAATAAAGACTGTAAATCTGTCATATATTACATTTATTTTTGAAAAACAGAGATTGATATTTGATGATTTCAGTACATGAGCACAAGAAGTTGTATACATGCATAGTTTTTCTAATCTCATCCCTCATGAAACAAAAGTAAGTTTTACAACGTGTACAGTTCAGTTTAATTGTAAAGGGAATTTGTAATCATACATTGCATACAAAAAATTATTATTTCTGTCAGCACAAATAATGAATATAAAGTGAACATAATTGAAAATTTAGTGAGATAAGATTCTCCATAATGAAATTTGATAAATTTGATAAATGTTTATTCAAAAATGGAATTATTACCACCGTATCATTTTGTAAAACTCTATCAAAAGTTATTGTTTGCATAATTTTATAATGTCATGAGCATTTCAACTGTGAATTATTTACCTTATCGTAGTAGACATTTATAATGCTCATGTATACAGCAAAGGTTGGCATGTTCACTTTCATAATCAGAATTATTATAGCTTCAATAAAAATACAGATCTTTATAGATACTGATAATCAAAACGCTGATTTATTAAAATCTGTATGTAAATACATTTGATTTAATGCATGGTGCCATGATGTTGGCAAAATTCTGAAATTCAGTAGGTTCATACAAGTATTTAAGTCAGTCTGGGTACTTAAATATCCGAATAGCTCAGAGCAAAATGGTTGTAACTTTGTAATTTTAGAAGCAGTTGCAATTGTTTTTGTGCTGAGCCATCAAATCTGTATTTCTCTTTATAGTTGTTTACAGTTCCATTAATCACAACACATTATCTAACAACTTGAGGACAATGAATTGTAACTTGTCAAAAATAAATTATTTGAAGCTGTAGTCATATGACTTTTGATGCAATAACTTTGTAACAATTACACATGTAATGTAAAACGGTGAAATTTTATAAAATGTCATCATTACATAGATACTATCACATTCAGTACCAGTCTCAGAAGTTAGCAAACTGAACCCAGACATTATTAATAGGCCCAATTTACCTCATTTCTTACTTTATAAGCCCTTAACCCCCTTTCCCACAAACAAGAAATCTGCAGCAGACAACTTTGAAAACATGTAGATAGTATTATGGAATGTCTTAAAAAATAAAAGTGTACTCTCTGAATTAATTTTTAAATTTAAAGGTTTTCAAAAAGTTGTCTGCTGCAGGAGGCGTCAGAAAGCGTCTACAAAAGCACAACACTATAGGATTTATTTATGAAGTTTGAAGTGTCTTTTGTTATGACCAAGATAAATGTACAGTTCTTTTTTTTTTTACTTTTTCCTGAATGCAGGCACATTCTGAATTGCTGACGCCTTTTGAAAACGTGGCAAAAGCTGAATTTGCTCATAACGATCTTAATTGATGATAATATATGAGAATCTTATGCATTTATCATTCAAATAGCAAATTGCAATAAGCTGCCGAGACTTAGAGGTGCATGAGTCTTTATAAAATGACATAAAATATCTGTGTCGTAAGTTATTAAACCCAAGTGCATGTTTTTAATTAACTTTAAACAGTGTTCAATTTAAGTAAAAATGATTTCTATCTATTATATTAAAATTTCACTCAAATAAATTCAAAATGTGCTTTGTAATGCTTTGGTAAAGTTTTCATTTCGTTGATAGGGTAGGCAACCGTATCTAACCATATTGGGTGTAGCAATAATTCATGAATGCATCATCATATCATCATATTAAACCTAATGTTCGTGACTTTAAATGCTACGAGTTTGCAAATAGTCTTGGGAGAGTGAGACATATTAACTGTTTCCCACTTGCAGATACATTCGTATGCATAATGAAGCAGATTGACCTTTTAAACAATTGTGACAAAAGCACAAATTGCTGAAAATTAACATTTTTCCTTTTTAAGCCACAATGTTTTCAATTCAATTCAACAATTATACTTTCATTTAAGGAGCCCTTCCATATTCAAAAATAGTTTTCAGTCATCTGCTGCAGATTTGTTGTATATGGGAAAGGGTTTTATTATAGAGACTAACAGCCATGGAATTTAATGTATGAGCCATTGCTTATCTGCACAGATTGATGATTGTAATAGCTCTATACTATTTGCCAATTAGTCACAGAACATTCTCACAAATTATACTGTGTGCATTTGGACCATTTAACATGAATCATTATCAGAGCTGGCAGCTCTTCATGAACTCTTACATGTCATAAATACACTTTAAAGATGGCAGCTCTTCATGACCTCTTACATGTCATAAATACACTTTAAAGCTGGCAACACTTCATTAACACTTACCTGTCATAAATATGCTTTAAAGCTGGCAGCTGACTTCATGAACAGTTACCTGTCATAAATACGCTTTCAATCTGGCAGTCTTCATGTCATAAATACACTATAAAGCTGGCAACTCTTCATGAACACTTACATGTCATAAATATGCTTTAAAGCTGGCAGCTCTTCATGAACAGTTACCTGTCATAAATACGCTTTCAATCTGGCAGTGCTTCATGAATACTAACCTGTCATAAATACGCTTTCAAGCTGGCAACTCTTCATGAACAATTACATGTCATAAATATGCTGTAAAGCTGGCAGCTCTTCATGAACACTTACATGTCATAAACATGCTTTAAAGCTGGCAGCTCTTCATGAACAATTACCTGTCATAAATACACTTTAAAGCTGGCAACTCTTCATGAACACTTACATGTCATAAATACACTTTAAAGCTGGCAACTCTTCATGAACACTTACATGTCATAAATATGCTTTAAAGCTGGCAGCTCTTCATGAACACTTACATGTCATAAATATGCTTTAAAGCTGGAAGCTCTTCATGAACACTTACCTGTCATAAATACGCTTTCAAGTTGGCAACTCTTCATGAACACTTACATGTCATAAATATGCTTTAAAGCTGGCAGCTCTTCATGAACACTTACATGTCATAAATATGCTTTAAAGCTGGCAGCGCTTCATGAACACTTACCTGTCATAAATACCCTTTAAAACCCAGGGTGTTTCTAGAGCATAACTCAATATATAATAGTTATTGATCCTGATGGTAACTGATAGGATCAGAACTTAATGAAGAGCATTGTCTATACATGTATACTGACAGGCCACTCGCAAAGAATCTGGCATCTTGTAAACATATCCCTTGGGGTCTCATTATTGACTGTACTATAGACTATGTAAATAATTAATATAATTAGGAGCAAACACTTTGAAGATCAGATTGTGACATTATTGAATACATTAAGCATATATGCATATTATTGTGTTTTTAGGAATGTAATTCTTTGGAGAATTAAACCTTTCCCTCATATAGACGCTTTCTGACACCTCTGGTTATCCATTCAATTATGGAGATTTTCTATGTTTTGACAAAATATGTTCAAAGTCGTCTGCTGCAGAATTGTCGTATGAGGGAAAGGGTTAAGACAATTGCTCGAGCTTTTTGTAAAGTATCATCATCTCAGTTCTTGTCTGGACTCTTTAAAGGTTGAGAATGTTGTTAATGAGAGCTATAGGAAGGAACAGATCATAATTATATTCTGACTGGGTGACTGACATTGTAACCTATACATAACCTAATAATTCACATACTTTACCTATAATACAATCTATGGACAGCAGCCAGCTGGTAATTATTACAAACAATTTGGTCACTCCAAGTACTTTTCTACATGTTACATACAACAAATATGCAGCAGGGGAATTTGTAACTAGGCAAAAGTATAGGAAATCTCTATAAATTGACTTACAAAAACGGAAACATTGTTGCAAAAGGAGAAATTGCTTGTTTTGAGCAAATTCTCCTATTGTCACAAAGTTTTCTGCTGAAGAGGCATCAGAGCTAAATGTAGGTCATTTAAAAAAAAAAAATGACAAGTAAATCAAACAATAATGTTTTACTGATTTTTGGATATGATTGTGATAAACAGTTTCATTAACCCTTTCCAAAATACACTGACGCCTTCTGATAATTGCCTCTGCAGAAGACGTCTAAAATGATAATAGAGTAAAAATTAATTGCGTTTTACAGTTAATAGCGTAAAACAATAATTGGGTTTTCCGACACTGTTTTGGTTCGACAGCTGATCATCACACATTCTGAAATATATCTCGTGAAAGTTTTGATACAAAAGAAAGTTTGTGGTGTTTATAAACCGTTCAATAACTGTTTTCTTCCAATATGATGTTTCAATAGCTTTAATTTTGATTGTGAAAATTGTCATTAAATGTATATGTCATATAGTGGACAGAATTTAAGACATTTTAAGTACCCAATAAAGGAATGGCTTAATTAAAGATTTTAAATGAGGACTTAAGCCACATGAATGAAAATATTTGAAAGAATGTATAATTGACATTTCTCATTTTAAGAACACTTTTAAAAGATTGTTTGGGGTAAATAAGTTTGAAAAATATAGTTAGTCATTTGCAATGACCTGCAGCAGTACCTTAAATTTCCTTTTCCAGATTTTGTCTGCTATAATTTTTTTGTCACAGAAAACATGGAATGGGTTTCTGATACATTGTTTATCAGATAAAACTGGAATTGCCATTGACTACCGTATGTTATACAATACATACATTTACTCAAATACCTCATTTAGTTAAGAAGAAAACTATTTTGCCCTGTTTGACAAGACCCTTTCCTCCCTTCTCTTAGAGACAGTTTTACCAAACCATTTTGGAAATCAATATTTAGCGTTCTTTGATAATCAGAAAGTAATGACTAGCCAAATGCCACTTAAATTATCAATCAAAGAATGTGCCACAGTTGCTTTTGATTTAAAGGCCACTTCCCTAAGACATGCAGCCATGTAAGACAATGGTACTTGGTAAAACTTGTGTCTATATTAGGGGCTTGAAATGTTTAAACTGGGTAGAACCCATAGAAATGGGTTTGAGTGGTCTACAGGGTTATAAGCCACCCGCGGCAGTGTGGATAATACCTGGTACTCGCCTTAATCCGCTTACCTGGTATTTTGTAAATTGAATGGGAACAAATCCTTTTGTTCAGGGAACTCTCCATTTGTATAGAAGTAAAGAAAATAGTTTTACAGATTATACAAAAGGTGGAAATATTTCCTTTGTGACACAGCACTCTAATGTTGGACAGTTTGGGGATGGAAATGACTGAGCTTAACTAAGAATAGCTTGAATGTATGGAAGAGGTCAAGATAAGAGGGACCACAGATATTTTGATGAAGAGATGTATGTCATGTTCTCAAATCCTCATCTCAAAATTGTTCTTCACATTTTCAAGACTTTTACATTCTAATTCCTTGGTTTAATAAAACCTTCGTGACGATTTAGTGGTTACCTTAGAGCGTCCGCCTCGAGTTTGGGAGGTCGTGGGTTTGATCCATGGTCATGTCATACCAAAGACTTTAAAAATTGGAAGTAAATTGCAGGCTGCCTTCCTTGGTGCTCAGGGTTGCGGGGTTAGCATTACCACTGACTGACTCAGGATAGATGGACCAGTAGTACAGGTTACACTTACCCAGGAAATGCCGAGATATAGATCTAATTGAAAAAAAATTGAAAGTGGGGTGAAACTATGACGGTGACCAAACAATTAATGGTTTTATAAAATGGGCTTATGTTCTAAAAATAATCCTGCAGCTGTAAGACTTGAAAACATTTAGGCTAAAAGGAGGAATTTGCACATGATGATAAACTTTCATCAGTAGAGATTTTTTCATTTTGTTGCCTGTATCAATTACTATCAAAAGTGGTCTGCTGAAGTTTTGTTGTATGTGGGAAAGGTTAACCCTTTCCCTCATACGACAATTCTGCAGCAGACGACTTTTAACATATTTTGTCAAATAATGGAAAATCTCTATAATTAAATGGATAACCTATGACTTAAAGTGGAAAACATTGTGACAAAAGGAGAAATTGCACGTTTTGTGCAATTTCTTCTTTTGTTATTATGTTTTCAAAAAGCCGTCTGCTGCAGAGGCGTCAGAAAGCGTCTATACGAGGGAAAGGTTAATCTGATTATTATTGTTTAGAATAAAAAGGATAATATTTTGCTACAACATGCCTGGCACAGAGAGATAAATATATGCCAGGAGAGCATGAAACAATCCACCTAGTGTTGCCAATATGTCAATTTTAAATACATGGACACTCTTTTACCTTTTCCCACACACAACAAATCTACAGCAGGTGATTTTGAAAACATCTTGGCAAAAATATCTAAAATCTCTATTATTGAAAGAATTAAAATAGAATATAGAGATGAAAATATTGTTGCAAAAGGAGAAATTGCTCAACAAAGGTTATCAACACACTGTTATTACAGTCATTTAACCCCTTTCCCTCATATAGACGCTTTCTGACGCCTCTGACAGCTTTTTGAAAACATGGCAACAAAAGAAAAAATTGCTAAAAGCGAGCAATTTCTCCTTTTGTCACCATGTTTTTAACTCTATTCAATTATTGTACTTTCATTTAAAGGGAGTTTCCAAATTTTTTCTGGTATGTTTTCAGTCGTCAGTATAAACGTATACATTTTTTGTCAACTGAAATAATGATTTAAACAAATGTGTTGTTCGGATTAAGTCTCAACATTCCATTGTGAAAATCCACATAGCTCACTTCAACTGTACTCGGTATTTTGTTAATTATATGAAAATATTTGTCTGTTTCACTCATTTCACCAGAAAATTACAGTCATGTAACAATTTCCTCCTTTAATATAAACTATATCCGATTACCTTCTGACACGGTCGCCCCTGTGAAATGTTGTTCTTGAAATTATGAACTTTTCATGCCACTTATGAACTGTTCATGAACTGCCATTAAATAGTTCTTAATCACAGTTCAATAACTTTAGTTCATGAACAGTAAGACAAACTTGTTCGTGAACTGTTCAAGAACTGAAGAAGAACATGGCAAATTCTTAACAAGTTCATAAACATCTGTCAAGTGTAATTCAAGTACTTTTAATGAACCCTATAAGTTCTATTTCTGTTCTTGAATAGTAAGTTTAATATAAATATATCACTGATTTTAAAATGATATTTAATTAAATTACAATGACTTTTTAACTCAGTGTGAATCTCTTAAACTACCATTCTGAATAGAGAAATAAGAACATTTATAGATCACTTCTAGAACACTTCTAGAACACTTCTAGAACCAAAGAAGTTCTTATAAATGTATTATAGTGAAAACTTTTGAAATCTTCTTGTCAAAAGTAAAGGCTCTAGTGAAAAACATTAATGCAATTCCAGTGAAATTTCATTGTTACCTGCTATGTTACTGGAATACCAGTAGAATAACCAAAAATACCACTGGAACTGAACTTGAATTTGAAATATACCAAGGGAGTTAACTCAAGCATAAACACAGGAACTCTTCAAAAAGAAGTTAGTAATGTTTACTACTTCCTTTACGTTTTTTGGTGGGAGAAATATGTTGTGTTTCAAAGGCACAGAGAAGTTTTTTGTAATTTCTTATGAACAACTTGATGGGCACATTTGGTAAATGTCTTAAATGTTACATTGTTTATTAAATTAGCAAATTGTATTATGCTATGTCATAAACAATAAGTTTATATTGGTGATTTATTTAAGTATCACATTGCCACATGTGAAAGAAGCCAATTGTCTTCATATAAAAAATATTTTTATTGAATTCTGGTTCAACTATGTTTCAATGAACCAGAATATTTTCTGTACATAATCTGCACAGGCTTTCTGTATTTTCTTCTGTACAAAATCTGGTTCTTAGGTCCACCCAGACTATTTCATACACTGGTTACCAACCAATTGAACATGCAATTTTCATGAACTTTTCATGAACAGTAGTTCTTGAACTGTTCATTAACTGTAGTTCTAGAACTGTTCATGAGCGATAGTTCTTGAACCGTTCATGAACAATCCATGAAGAGAAAATGGCACAATGAATTTGCACTGGAAAAAGTTCTTGAACAGTTCATGTTTAAAAAGAAAATCAAGAATATTTCATGAATTTTCAGTTCTTGAACATTTCATGAACTTTTTAATGACAATGTTTCCTGAATGTGTCATGAACTGTTCATGACCTGTTCAAGAACTACATATTTAAGAACTTTTTAAGAATTTGTGCCATTTTATCTTCATATACATCCCATGAACTGTTCATGAACCAGGTACCTGAACTTTGCATGAATTATACAAGAACTGTTCATGAACAGTAATTATTCATTTCACAGGGGTCTGTCAGCCATTACCAATATGTATTTTAAAGGTGCTGAACTCCAGATGGTGATCAAAATTTTGAAATGTTGAAACTAATGCAAATATTACTGATATTGACAACAAAGTAAGTAATATATTAATAGTTCAAAACTATTTTGGCAGTAAATGTTGAAAAACTATCAATTGAATGTCATGAAAATGTACACAAATTTGCTTACTGGGTATTCTTACACTTTTTCTCAGTAGAAATGAAGCGTAAACGATCAATATTTAGATGTTTATGGTACCCGATCCAGGAGAGCGAAATTATCACAGTTTTATAACTTTGAGTGTAATATCTATTTTCTGGAGTTCAGCATCTTTAAATATGAGCTGGCCGCTCGGCCAAAAAACACTGATCTGATGACCATTGAGTCCCAACACTGATGACCATTGAGTTGGAGAATTAAGGATGCAAGAAACTTCTGTATTGATTCCTTAATAATAGTTTGATTGAATGCCGCAGACCAGGTCTTTTTACTACATGGGTAATAATTACCTTAAGGTTGGATTTCGCTGGATATATACTCTTTACAGGTCATAGATTAATTTAAGAATGAAAACTTGACATTGCAATTTTACGTTTTGAAACAGAACAAAAATTGAAGAAAATATATTAAGAATGAATTGAAGAATTTCAAGATGTATGAAGGCGGGCAATAAAATAATCATTGCAATTTTGTTTATGTAAAAAATAAATTTATAAATGTGAGGGTTCTGCTTCACGTGTCGATTGTCTTTTTCTGGATGACATATTGCAGCAACGAGAACTTATTCAATGTTGAAAGTTAAACAAAAACAACAACAAGATCACTAAAGTCACTGTAAACCAAAAATGACAATAGAAAATGTTCAAAACCCCAATTTATTGAGACAAAGACCATAAGAGTTATTTCAGCGGTTACATCTTTCCGTGTGACTGACTACGAAAGGACGTCAGAGTCTGTACTCGTTCACATGATTTGAAACAGTGATACAGGCCATAAACTTGAAACTGTATCAACCTGGGCCATGTCTAATGACCACATTGTTGAAGATACAATTTCAAATAGGAGTCACCCATGCACAATAGTTTGCGTGCAGGTACATGGTCTATACCCTTTTATAAACCCTCAACATGATTGCAGATCACTGACACAATCATTGTGGAAACAGAAGACATTTCTTATGATGAGCAATTCATTTTTGTTCCATAATATATATATATATATATACATGTACATAAGTTCAATTATCAAGATTGTCCTTCTTTTTAAACTCAGATGTTTTCATTTAACAGCCGTCACTTTTTAAAGATATATCTTATAAATGCTTAAATCCTTACCCGACTTTCCCACATACAAAGTCAATTAGATGTTTACAGAAGATGACTTGAAAACAGTGTGGCAAATGTAGAAATGGCTCATGTTGAGCAGTTTCTCCATTTGTCACAACAATTTCAGCTCTATTATCAATCACTATACATTTAGTTATACAGATTTTCCATATGTTTGCCTAGTTACAATATCATATCTGCTGCAGATTTGATGCATTATTACTTTTTACTCATTTACATGATAGAATTGCATTCTTTTCTTTCATTTATTTTTTTGGAAAATTCAGGGGCACCAGTATTAACAATTTGTATACATGTATGAAATTTTTGTCACAGAAAGTTGATACAATCCTTTCTTCAGATAAACGAGAAATTTCAATGATATATCGTTATGTGATACCTATTGGCTATGTCTCCTTTTAAAAATCTTTGTGGTACAAAATAAAAAAAAGAATGAGTAAAACTTTGAAAATCTTTTTAGTCACAAAGGGAGAGAAAAGAGTCCCAAGTTTTCTATGTTATCTCTCCAATATTATGTTTTCATAGCATTAGTCATGTGGCCATTCCTTAAAATTGCCTCGCAGCAGTGTCTTATATTTTTACCTTTTATCAGAAAGTTCGATTTTATAACTTTATTCTGTTCAAATATCCCATCCCACAAACACTAAGTCTGCAGCAGAAGACTTTTAAAACATCTTGTTAAACATATGCAGAATCTCATAAAATGACAACATAATTAGTGAATTGAATTGAAAACACTATGTAAAAAGTATAAGGTGCATGCAGGTGCATATAAATGCATCTGCAAATTGAGAAATTGTTACATACATACAAGAAAACAGTCTTGAAACATGTTGATTTAACCGGTATAGATCAATATCCATACTCAAACATACGTTTCTGCAGATCATGAGATATATTTGACTGAAAGAGTGAGTTAACAAACATTGAAAACAAAAACCTTAAAAATCGCCATAAAAGATAGCTAAATAATTAATTGTTCAATAAAATCGAAAACATTGTGGCCAAAGGAGATCATGAGCAATTTCACCTTTGGCTACAATGTTTTTAAAAGTCGTCTGCTGCTATTGCGTCATAATGCGACTGCAGGTGGGAAAGAGTTAATGGAAAAAAATATGTGTGAAGATATAAGGTTTCCCTCTTTTTTTACAGTGCATCGCAGCATGCATGAGGGTAATACTGTATCTAGGGAGAGTTTTAAAATAAGCAAGTATGTTAAAGTTGGCTATTGGATTAAGCAGTTGTAATTCAGTGTCTGTTTGCCAAACGTGTTTGCAGAAGGTCTCTGTAAACAAAAGGTAACAATTTGCCACAATCTTGTCAAGCTGCCTGTTTAAAACACTATATTTGTCAAGGACTTCATTTTAAAATTCCATACTGCACACTATCATTTATCATAATGGTATATATACAAATTCTAGTTTGTTCTTAGCAAAAATCATAGACCTAAAATAAATAGCTGTAGCCAAATATGTTAATGATTATGTGTATATACCATGTTTAAAATCCCTATTTCAACATGAAATCAAATTATTGGCGGTACTCGAAAGAATCATCATTTCTGAGAGATTTTTCTTTTGAGTACAGACAATATAGGGTTTTGATAACATTTATTGATAATCGCTAACAGATTAAACATTTGCCTACATACAGACACTTTCTGATGCCTCTACAGAAGACAGCTTTTGAAAACATTGTGGCAAAAACAGAAATTGCTCCTCATGAGCAATTTCTGTTTTTCCCACATTATGTTTTGAACTCCAATCTGATCAGTAATCTTGCCGTCTGTTCCAATTATAGAGATTAAACTACCAAAATTCTACTCTTGCCACATTTGTTTAACCCTTTCCCACATACAACAAATCTGCAGCAGACGATTTTGAAAACATGGTGACAAAAACCTGAAAAATCTCCATAAAAGATAGCTTAATTGTCAAATAAAGTTGAAAACAATTTGTGGCCAAAGGTGAAATTGTTCATCATGAGCAATTTCACCTTTGGCCACAATGTTTTTAAAAGTCGTCTGCTGCTTTTGTGTCAAAATGCGTCTGCAGGTGGGAAAGGGTTAATATATGACACAAATTGTAGATATTGACAATGATATGCAAAACATATTTGTCAAATACAGGTATGAGTTGAGTTTCCATAAGGTTAATGTTTCAACAAGTCCCCTGCACTATTGGCACAAATTATTGGCCATGTTCTGAATAGATTTTCGATTTTCTGTATGTTTGCATTTATATTTAACACAAAATTACCTACCACTTGATATTAATATTTGCTTATTGAGGTTAAACTCCTGTTTGATACAGAACTATAAAGTGCAGCTGGGAGTGTTCTGTTTTTTTGGTGGTAATATCCCTTTCCCACATATGGACGCTTTCAGAAGTCTGAACTGCAGCAGACGGCTTTTGAAAACACTGTGGCAAAGGTGAAATTGCTCATGATGAGCAATTTCACCATTTGCCACAATGTTTTCTACTCAATTTAATAATTATTATATATATATATTAAAGAGTCATTAATCATGGAGATTTTTCAGATTTTTGAAAAATATGCTTTCAAAGTCGTACAGATTTGTTGTATGTGGGAAAGGGTTAATGACTTTTGCAATGTGCGTCCATTAAGGTTTCAAAGATTATGATACAACCCTCAAATACCTTATTTCATCATTCAACTACTGTCTTGGCGGTGTAGTGATAGAGCATCCACAGAGGACGCCCGAGATCGCGGGTTCGATTCGCAGCAGTGTTATTAGCAAATTTAAGCCTTTGAAAATGGTAGAAATGGCTTGCAATGTGCGTCCATTAAGGTTTCAAAGATTATGATACAACCCTCAAATACCTTATTTCATCATTCAAGTACTGTCTTGGTGGTGTAGTGATAGAGCATCCACAGAGGACGCCCGAGATCGCGGGTTCGATTCGCAGCAGTGTTATTAGCAAATTTAAGCCTTTGAAAATGGTAGCAATGGCTTCCCCTCCTTGACGCTCAGGATTGTATGGTTTAAGCATTATGAATGACTCGCCAGGTGTCAGAATAAATGATCCAGTCATACTGGTAACTTACCTAGGAAACTGTAATTAACCTAAAAAATTATTGAAAGCCATATTAAACACCATACAAACAATCAAAACCTTCTCTCAAGATCTTCTGATGTTTCCTTACATGATACCTTACAAATAAACTTGTTTACAAATTCTATTCAATTTCTGCAGTAAAAAAGGTAGGGAGTTTTTACTTTTAAAATGGTAAATAAAAATGACAAAAGCAGTGATAAAAATGTTACCACATTTCAGGTGCTATTTTTACCTTTAACCCTTTCCCTCATACAACAATTCTGCAGCAGACGACTTTGAACGTATTTTGTCAAAACATAGAAAATCTCCATAATTGAATGGATAACCTATGACAAAAAGTGGAAAACATTGTGGCAAAAGGAGAAATTGCACGTTCTGTGCAATTTCTTCTTTTGGCACTATGTTTTCAAAAAGCCGTCTGCTGCAGAGGCGTCGGAAAGCGTCTATATGAGGGAAAGGGTTAACCCTTTCCCTTGGCACATACAACAATTCTAGGACGACTTTAAAACAATTATAAAGGCACAAATATGGTGCAATTTTTATCTCAATTAAATCATTGTGGCAAAACGAGAAATTGTTCGTGATGAGCAATTTTCTCCTTTCTCCTTTCACAACATATTGATTTCAAAAGACGTCTGCTTGAAGATGTGCGAGTATTCGTATTCGAGTGGGAAAGGGTAAACACATCATGAAATTGTATATATCACAACCCTATGGGTACCTTTGTTCCAAGTTAAACAGGTCGATCATGTATTAAATATTTTATGTCAAACATGTCATACTTAATGAATGGCAGGAAACTGGAAACAATATATATATTGGAGCTGTGCCATGAGGAAACCAGTGACTTCATTATAAGACATTACCCCCTTTCCGATGTACCTTTGCTTCCAAATGCCTTACGTGGAAGACAGTGGTGCAGAGGTAGAGCGTCGGCCTCTCACATCAAAGGTCCCTGGTTCGAGTCCCGTGATGAGCGGGTCCTGACTTTAGGATTTTTCCACACAATCGGCGCGAGTACTGGTTAAGTATCCAGGAAGCAGACATCGAGCGTGATTAATATAAGCTTAAAGCTTGTTTCGCAATCGATTTAAAATAAATAAGTTTAAACTAAATGCCTTACTGCAGCAGATGATGTTTGAAAACATTTTGGCAAAAGAAGAAATTGCTCATAACGAGCCATTTCTCCTTTTGCCAAAATGTTTTCAACTTTCTGCAATTATAAACTGTTCTTTCATGTATAGAGAGTTTCCATACTTTTGACTAAATGTTTACAATGTCATCTGCTGTAGGTAAGCTGTATGTGGGAAATGTTTACAATGACATGTCATGACTCATCTGCTGTAGGTAAGCTGTATGTGGGAAATGTTGACCTGATAATTATTGTCATTAGACTGAATCTGTATATTAAATGATAGTGTTTCAAAAATTATTCAAAGATTTATTGTAGAAAGCAAAGGCTCTGATGAAATGTAGAAATTTACAAAAGTTAATTAACTTAAAATGCGTTTAATCTTTTTCCCACATGCAGACGTGTTTTATGCATTTTTACGTACCTGCATCAAATGAGCAATTTTTCCTATATAAACGACAAATTTGCTACAACTTTTTTCAACTCTATTCAGTTATTATACTTTAACTCATTCAGACCGTCAACATTTTTTCCTAAATGTTTTCAAATGTCGTCTGCAGCAGATTTGTTGGTTGTTTGTTTGGGCAAGGGTTTCTTTCTCTTGCAGTGTCATGTTCATGTTTATGGCTGACACAGTAAAGTATGTAATAGGAGAATATTTTTTATCTTGGACACTTACTGTTCAGTCTGTTCACCTGTCTAAAGGTGTTGACAAATTTGGTGTTATGCTCGGTCAGGTCGATTGAAAAGGAAATGCCGCAGACATAAATCATTTTAAGCGAGTGACTATTTAATTTAATAAAGCGAAACTTGTTGGCGTGTTTAGATATATATTAGGGATTGAGGCACAATCGATATCAGGTCTTATAATCCCTTCTCGGTTTCGTTGTGAATATGCATAATTGCAAGCTCAATGAAGCACA
This sequence comes from Serripes groenlandicus, assembly GCA_031761405.1. Classification (NCBI taxonomy): domain Eukaryota; kingdom Metazoa; phylum Mollusca; class Bivalvia; order Cardiida; family Cardiidae; genus Serripes; species Serripes groenlandicus. The sequence continues at coordinate 55,906,971 of JASEVX010000006.1, read as the reverse complement.
GGGAACCAATTGTTTTTTTCGATCACTATTAATGATATGAAAACACAAGTTAAAATTTGTTTCACTTTATGAATTTGAGATACTTAATATCTTTTGATAGTTCTCCCTAAAGCTCAACTTATAATAATCATACTTGGTATTGGTTTGGGCCCCATTAAATGTCCTTCTGACAGAGGAAGGGTGCCACCAATTCTTACGAAAAGTAATCTATAGAACAATCTAAATATGAGAATTTAGCAAATTGATACATGAATCAAGATTATAAATGGTGAAAAATGAATCAATCTATTAATTAATGTAAAATGAAAAAAAAAAAAATCTATTTATAATGGGTTCATTAATAATTTATGATAGATTCCCATTATTTCTGATGGAGGCGTTTTCATGCCAGTGAAAGTGATAACAATTTTCTAGACAATTGATAACAAGCCTGATTGATTAGATATCATAACATATAATGTGAAAGCAAATGTGTATAATAGTTTATGTCAATTTTTTAGTTTTGGAGTGTTCTCACACAGGAAGGCTGAAGGAATTTGTGTTGATCATTACATACTATATGTTTCCCCACTGTATGGCAACGTTGGATCTGTTTTACTTTACATGTGTATATAAATCAGCAAATGTTAATAATTTTGGCATTTTTCTCAATTCGCTTATGACAGACAGCAATACTCCGTAAAAATAAACATGTTTATGCACAGAAGTTGTCCTCAGTAAAATACATGTACCGATCATGTTCAGCAACACCCATGTAGAAACAAAGATCAGGAAAACACGTTAATTATTATTATGAATCCGGATTAGATGTTTCATTATGGTATTATGGTCAGTCCCAGCCATACTTTGATGTTGAACCCTGGGCTTACCTTAGATGATCCTGACATGCATATAGCAGGATCTAGAACCCTTGTCTCTTATACATATTAACAAGAAGCCAGGCCCGAAACCATAAAACGTTGAAAACGTTCTCTGTGCTTTGAAATAAACTCTATGCTCCAAATAATTTAGGCTTCTGATTGGTCAATTTCGAGAATGAATTGGTTTTCTAAGCATAGAGTTAACTTTTTAAAACTTTATGGAGCCAGTTCTGACCAAAAATAATTGACCTTCCTTCAAACTTACATTTGTGAAAAAATAAAAAATAATTTGGTATTGAGGACCCATGGCAATTCTGGTCTGTAAACAAATTTAGGAAAAGACTATAGAAATGAATTCAGAAATGTTGCACTTGGCTTATATTTTTCTTAAGTTTTGTTTTTTAAGCAGAATATAGTGTGAAAAGCGCCCAAGCCATTGCTCAAAGTGAGTGATGTTCGTTTATTGTTTTATTTTTTCACGGCAATGTTTTTCTGTTGAAAATCTCTTTGTATAAGACAGAAAGAGGTTAGAAAAAAGAGGATTATTAAGAAAAAATGTTGCGGCTATTTGTTATTGTTCGAGAACAATGCCTTGACCAGTACATTAAGTCACGGCAAAGCAAAATATAATGTAGTTGTAAGAGCAGGTTGGTTTATTCTATTGTAGGTAGCGTGAATAGAGGAACAGATGGTTTCATTGAACGTCCCCCCATTTAATTAATATTTCATTATAACTTTCCATGATGCTTCATTTCTCAAAGAAAAAAGCGTACCTATGGTGACCCTGAATCAAACCCTTTTTTGATGTTAGGACTATATATACCATGTTGACTTTACCCTATCCCACATGCAACAAATTTGCTGCACACACTTTGTCAACATCTTGGCCAAAAATACTAAAAATCTCTAAATAAAAAGTCAAATTATTGAATAGATTTCATCATGAGCAATTTCTCTTTTTGCCACAATGCATTGAATAGTCATCTGGTAGATGCATTAAAATGCTTCCAAGCCTTTTGCATTTTTCAAAGGCGTAAAAGCATTTTTGTGGCGATTGGTTTGACAATCGCCACAATGCTAACAAAAACAACAACAACGAAACAAAATTTATATAGTCAGTTTTGAACAGTCGGTTGGATATTTCTGCAAAACCAATTTATTCACTTCCGTTAAACCGTCAAATATATATATAGTTCCATCAGTGATGCAGAGACACGATTAATAATGATCATGTTAGTGCTATTTTGATACCGGATTGATACTAAGATTTGAGATTTATCGAGAAAATATCTAAATAGAGTTAAAATATTTACATATTATCTTATTTCATGTTTGGGCAGATAATAAATATCATTGCGCGTTCTATCTTCCAACTACACAGGTTTAATTTACTGTAGCCAACCGTAACCTTTTGAACTTTAATTATCAAGACACGCAAGTCTGGAAATTCCAAAAGGTTCTATAAATAGCTCAAAACACTGGTTAGTGATGGGTATAGCTAGATAGCGAAAACAACTTATCGGTCACGACAACAACTTTTTATATGAATTTAAAACCCATGTAACAATCTTTGTTCATTAAATATCAGTTTAACAACACATGATTAATGGATTTATATCAAATTAAATCCATTTTTTAACATTATTTTGTACTTATTATCGAAAAATATGTATTTCGGGATCGACATAGGCTAAAACCCATATAAATGCGTAGATTATGCTGGTGGAACGGAAATATATGGTCTCATTGTTGACGGGGAAAATAGAATGAATAGTTTAAAATTAATTAAGGGTAAAAATAGGAACAAATGATTTATTATTAATGATTGATTTGATTAAGTGTACTTTAATTCCCTCATAAGAACAGACGTTACACATTCAATCCGAATCACGACAGTTATCAGCCTACGAAAACATCTTTATATTATCCTAGCATCCTATGAAAACAATATTATATTGTCCTACGAAAATGACTTTTATGAATTTTCTTAAGAAAATCTTTTCCTACATGCTTTTTTAGGGTTTTAAAATATTCTATGAACATGTTCTCACAATGTTTTCAACTTCTAAAATGTTCTATCTCCAATAAAAATGTTCTTTCAGCGGTCACATTCTCACAATGTTTTCAAATTTTCTTACAATGTTTTCAACTCTTACAAAGTTCTATCAGCGATCATTCTATCACAATGCTTTCGACTCTTACAAATGCAATGTCTTACATTATGATAAAATGAGAAATTTCACATTTTCTCACAATTTTTTCAACTTTTCAAATGCTATATCTTACTGTGATGAAATGAGAAATTTCACACTTTCTCACAATGTTTTTAACTCTTCAAATGCAATGTCTACACATTATGATAAACTGAGAAATTCCACATTTTATCACAATGTTTTCAACTCTTCAAATGTTACATCTAACATTGTGATAAAATGAGAAATTTCACATTTTATCACAATGTTTTCAACTCTTCAATTGACCTGGTGCATCCGAACTCAATGAACTGCTCAAACTTAGGTTAGGTGTGTTCCTAAATCTCAATTTTATAAACACTTTATTCTGTATTTGTTGCAACTATATGAAAGCGTCTAGATGATAAGACTGGTTTACAAAGGTTATACTCGTTCGAGCGCAATCCTCTGTACGTTCTAGAGTCAATTAGCTGTCAAAAGATGCAGCTTTTCTCAAATTTAACCGCAGAGTGCACTATTATTGAAAATCGCAAGGCATACACAGAGATACTGTTTGTTACGTTGCAGGATTTTCTATACGATCGCCACTACAGTGCCATCGGCGCTTTGATTCTCCTTTTCACATGATGTTGTCATTTCTGCTCCAAATTACACTGCAGGCAGCTTTTCTCCAATTACAAATATATCATAACATGATTCCAAAGCAGACTACAAAACTGGATAAGGCATATCAGGTAAATGGTCAAGCATAAAAAAAACCAATACCAGATGGTACCTGTATAAAATGGCCGGTCAATGGATGACCCATGGCCATATGAATTTAATACCTGCTTTTCTTTGTACAAACAACAGCTCGCTCCCAAAATTAATCATTTTAATGTTTTTTTCTGTGCTTTATTAAATGCATTTTCTATGCATATAGAATGCTAAAGGAGCCATTTAGATTTTGAATTATTACCATGACATTCACAATTTTCTTTGCCATGTTGTCAGACATGCACATTACCTGAGAGCCAAAAGCTGTTCTTGCATTGGCCATTAACTTGATTGGTGACTATATTAGTTATAGGCAAGAGGCACATTTGTTCCTCTTAACACTCTAAAATACCATGTACTCGTTTGAACTGTTAATTTAATGCTTAGACTCTGATTAAAGGTTTAGTTTTTGTACACGCCTGGGTACCGAGGATGACAATATCATGCAGTGCTGTCTTCAAACTTGCAGTTAAAATGTCATACACTTCCCTACAATGTATTCTCTTGCCTTTAAGTGATCTTGTTGAAGATTTATAGAATATCATAAAATGGTAACTGTTTTTAGTTCCAGGCAGATGACACATTTGTTCCTCTTAATATCATTTCAGTTGAACTGTTAGTTATTCAACTGTTGCTACTGTGACTGGTTTTAAAGAATGTTTGTACACATTCACAAGTCTATCATTGATAGTGCTTTTATCCAACTAAATTGCAGTGTGTCAAATACTTCCATCTTTTCTTCTCTTGCCTTGAAGTGATCGTGTTGAAGATTCATAAAGTATCTTAAGTTTGTATTGGTGATAGGAGGGTAGAAATGTGGTGATAACCCAAAACTTTTATGGCTACTTGAGCCGGGCTGTATTTCTTCTTGCCAAATCTGAAAAACCAAGCAATTGTCAACAATTCTGACAGATTTATACTCGCTTAGTCTGTACTTAGTCCTTGTCTGTATGCGGAAGCTTGGATTTGTTTTGCTAGTTTCACGATCATTATAAAGAAAAATAGTATAGCAAGAGTGTACGTGGTTACTGATTTGACAATTAAAAGTCATGCATGCTGCAATGTTTTTATCAGCATCTTTCATCAAAGATTGAAAATAATGTGTTATACATTTATGAAAACTTTGGGGTCTGCAAATCTTTGTCTACATAAAGTGCGGGGAAAGGTTTATTGACTGTTTACCTGATATGATACTTTCCTTTGCTTTGGAAATATTGACGGAAAACAATACAATGTTACAAAACTGTATGTATGATTTCATCATTTGATACAGAGTTGAAAACATGGTGGGGTCATGCTGATCGATTTCTCCATTTCTCACAATATTTTGTGAAGGCGTCTGCTTCTTAGGGCGTAAAATGTCAACTGTATCAGGGTATAACGGGTTAAGGAAGTTCTAACTGATTTTGAATTGTGTGAATTGATGTAGAGTTCTGTTTGATTATGCTAAGGAGAGGTAAAATTTGGTTTAGGATGTGTAGTGAAACTCCGTGATAGAAATGGAGATTTTTAAAATATTTCTCAGAACTTTAATGATTTTACTTTACGTTGTTCAAGAGGTAATATTTATTCTTTTCACAGAACTTTGACATTTATTTAAGCTTCATTACCTGAACACAATGTGCTTATTGTGTTCAGCTTTAAGGATTGTTGCATATTGGGTAAAGAGTTTTGTTGCAAAGATATAATATTAAAACCCAAGTTTTGCATAAAAACGCATATGACTTTCTAATTACTTCAGTTCATAAAACTTCTCACATGTCATAAACTGACAAAAACTTCAACAATTGTCAATATGTATCATTCCAAAACTGTGACTAACCAACCAAAAAATAAATTGACATGCACAATTTTACCACACATCTATAAGTTATGTGTAAAATTTCTTTCAAATACACCCTGCAGGTAATTCATTAGACAGACATTTTCAATAATATTTTATCAGACATTGTAACTTAAGGGCACATACTTTTGTAAGAATCTCAACTGAATACTTGCTCATTTTCAGAGCCATTTTGATGTGCCTGCAGCACAGACGACTATTACCGCAATGTTTTCAACTCTTTCATTTATAAAGATTTTCTATATTTTTGCCTATAGATGTTTCAATGAACATAAATATCTGCTGCTGATTTGTTGTATTTTGGTGGAAAATGGTTAATAGGTATACAGGATTGTACATCGGACTTTAATCAAATAAATGTACATGACTGTATAAAAGTTAGGCAATTATACATTTCTATCTCCTGAATCATATAAATCAATCATGATCAATCAGATGTTTGGATGACGGCATTCATTTCAATGTGAGCTGAACTTAAAATCACCTGTAACACCATGATCAGTCACATTGACAGACAGGAATGAGTCTGGACAGACTGTCAATATTTGTGACCCGCGGGGTCAGGCAAGTTTTGAGGATGAAACAACACAAACAGTAGAAACTAAACTGACGCCTCTTCGTCTTGAAGCATCAGACAACTTTTGAAAATATTGAGGCAAAAGGAGAAATTACTCATATTGATCGAGCCATATCTTATTTTTCTTCAATGTTTTCAACTCAATTCAATAATTGTTCTTTCATTTATAGAGATTTTCGATATTTGTCAAGGTTTGTTGTAATTGCGGGATAAGGTTAAGCTTAGTCTTAGAGTTTAGCTTTCCCACAAAGTTTTGATAATTTGTCTGCTGCATATGCATAATGAAAGTTGTGTATATCAAGAAATACGTTGAAACTCATTGTTTGTAACAGGAGACGTTTCTTTCCATTTAGATTTTGAGACCAGAAAGTGGTCTTAAAAAACTTATCTGACAATAAATTACAAATTAACGACATGTAAGCCTTTTTTGGTGACTGAACAATTTGTTTGACTTGTGGGTGTATAGAAGTCCATAGGTCTTTGATATAAGATATATAGTCATATGTATAGTATGTACAAGGAAACAGGAGAAAAAGGCCAGAATTCTTTATAATATACAGTCAACACTTTCCCTTATAAATACTAAATGTGATGGTATGGCCCTTTCGTTGCAGAAGAAGAATTTTATTATGTTGTGATAGTAAGTTAAACTGTTCCAAACAATTTTACTACAAATGATCAATTTGCATCAGATTGATTAATTGATTGATTGATTTGCCAGGTTTAACGCCATTTTATATCACGGAGGCCAGTTCACCTACTCATGCATTTCCTGGTTTTCTCACACCAGTACTCCACACAACAATCTTCCCAAGCAACTGGCTACTTTTCCACATAGACTTAGCCCATTCGTGGAAGACAAATGACGCGTGTCACATTGACCTTTTTCAATCCTCGGAAACAAAGTTGACAGAGCTGCGATTCGAACTCACAACCCCTGGAGTGACAGCCCGCACAATCTGCATCAGAACTATATTTCAAGTTTTCTAGATTTTGTTTTTCCACAATGTTTTCAAAGAGGACACCTTTATTGAGAGTTTCTTTATTTTGGACTTGATAATTTCAAATTCGTCTACTGCAGATTTTTTGTATGTGGGAAAGGGTTGAGATTCACATCATGTGATCAGTTAAACTGTGTGTGACAAGGTTTAATTTTCCTAGCTTTATGTATATTAGGTTCAGTGTATATAAAGGAACTTGATTCTCCACTCATTCAAAAACCACCATTTTTATGGCCCTTATAAATTTCAAACTCATAGAATTCGTCATAAATGGGAAATATGATCAGTGGCTTTTGAACTGCCGAATACCATAGGATGTAAATGAAGAGAAATATCATATGAATAAAATGGCATGGTCCGTGACGAGAACTTGGGTAACCCAAGTCCAAATAATGTGGATTTTTTATAGTGGTAAATAAAACGTTGTTTTATGGACTATTGTCATCGAGAAGTAAAATGAAATAGACGTTGAATGAGACATCACTGCACCTGTGTCAAATTTCGATAAAAACTGTGGCCATAATTTTTTATTTGTTGATTCTTTCTTAACTCTTTTCCCTTATGTAGCTGATATTTGAAAACATTGTGGAAAAGGGATAAATTAATTTGGAAAAAGAGAGCATTTTCTCATAATGTCACACTATAATCTTCCAACTCTCTATCCACACTATTTGTCCAAATTTTAAGAAGATTTTCTTCAAATAACTGTCAAAGCAGATGGCTCTGATATTATCTCATCAATTAAACAAAGAGTCAATTAATTACTCTGCATTCTGTAAAAATTATAACCAGTGCTGTTGAGATTTTGTAAAAGTAATAAACAAAAAGATATTTATGATCAATTGCAGTTGTAATTCTCAGAAGATAACTCATTTTATGTACTATATAATGAGCACATGCAGATGAAAGCTAGTTTGTTAGAATGTTGTTGCTTTTTGTATGAATTTGAGAAGGTTTAAACACTCAGATTAAGAGATCTCTTGTGGAAGAGATTGGTACAGTGGTAGTGCGGCGGCGTCTTGTACCAAAGGTCCCTGTGGTTCCAATCCTGTGATGAGCGGGTTCTGCAATCAATGTAAATTAAATAAGTTTAAACTAAGAGATCACAGTGGAATTTTCCCTAGCAGTTAGTGTTGATTTGTAGTCTATATCAAAATACAGTAGGTTAGATTACAAGCTGCTGATTACAACTGTTATCAAACAGAGAAAAGTGAAATCTTGTGTGCAGGTCTTAAATTGCTGATAGGCCATGATAAGATGTTATTTATGTTGACTCCGCCTCATTACACAATTAGTTTTCCCTTCTCTTCCAAAATGACATCATTTAAAACTCTTTTCCACATGCAACATATTTACTGCAGACAACATTTTGCAACGTTACCTTTTCAACAGTTGTCTGTTGCAGGTGCATGAAAATGCATCAGCGTGTCACAGAAACAGTTACCGTAACCCTTTCCCTCATACAACAAATCTGCAGCAGACGACTTTCAACATATTTTGTCAAAAAAAAGAAAATCTATATAATTGAATGGATAACCTATGGCTAAAAGTGGAACACATTGTGGCAAAAGGAGAAATTGCTTGTTTTGAGCAATTTCTTCTTTTGTCACTATGTTTTCAAAAAGCTGTCTGCTGCAGAGGCGTCAGAAAGCGTCTATATGAGGGAAAGGGTTTTTACAAGGTTAAAACCTTATGGTTATTTATGAATGGTGATACTGTTGTTCCAGTTGATGCGTTTGTGTGGGCTGCATGGCGTCAGACTCACTTTACTTTCCGCTTATTAATTTCCTAAAATATACTTTACTTATTTTCCAACCAAATGTCATGGATTAGGACTTAGCTTCAATATTAATTAAGTCTGGGAAAGTCTTTGGATTTCAATTGGATCAAGGTAACTGTTATCAAAAGCATCACCTGTCGTATGGTCAACATTGAATTGCTAATGTCATGGTTATGCCGCATTTCTTTTAACTGGATGAGCAATTTTATTTTCATCTTGCCATATTTCAGTTATAAGTTGCATGCATTTAAGGTATGCTTTGTATTAATCAATCATAACAATCTCATTTAAAACCAGATCTAAACTCGCACGCTCCAATATACATACATAGATGTTTTTTGGTCTGATTTTAATGAGATTGGTGGATTTATTGATACAAAGTAATCAGGAAAAGTGAAAAAATAGAAGGAACACAACTCTAGCATGCATATTTTTGAAGTTATTTCCCCTTTTCATTTTTCCATTGTCAAGCCATTTTCTCGTTTATTATCCCACTTTCTGAAGATGACAAGTTTGGGTATTCCTATAAACACTCTTATTTTTAAAGTCGTCTTCAAAAGTTTCAAAAAGCTTCTGCCTGTTGCAAAGCCCCGGGGTTAGCAAGAAATGGTTAGGTTACAAAAACGAGAGACAGTTTAGTTCACTCACCAATTTTTATAGTTCTGAAATAATGTACATGAAATTGAGGGTGGGAGGTATTTAATTGTCACACAGTTTTGATTTCAGTAATATTAAACAAACATTGGATGTTTTCATTCAATTTGAAAGTGGTAGTTATATTTATATTTTATTGGATATTGTAACCACTGGTCAAAGATCTAGGTGAAATAGATCAGAAGGTAAAATGAAGTAGGCTTTGTTCCATGATTGACCTGACCTACAGACATCTTTTGAATGCCTCTGAAATGGTAGATGACTTAATGTTGTTAATGGGTTTCTAGTATATTATCTTCAGTGGGTTTTCAATGTGAATATGCACTATTAAAAGCACATTAACCCTTTCCCACATACACAAATAATGTTGCAGACGCCTTTTAAAACATCTCGGCAAATTGTCATGGAAAATGTCTATTGATGAGATTAGAATTATTGAATACTGAGTTGCAAACATATTGTGGCAAAAGGGGAAATTTGTCCTATTTGAGCATTAAGGTGTCTTCTGCTGACATGTCAAAACGCGTCTGCATATTGAAAAGTGTTTAATGAATAAAATCATGAAAATTACTAAAGCAGAGTAATTAAAAGGGATTTCAAAGAAGATAATCTTTGGCAACTTAAAAAAGGCAATAATTGCACATTTTTAGACATTTCTTTTGAAATTTAAACGGTAAAGTTTGATGTAAACAAAGATTATTATATAATTCTAACTTAAGGTGTCTGATCACCTCAAAGTACTCCCATTCCTGCCATTGTGAAAACTTGTTTAATCATCAAAACTGTGCGAGTTATTAAATTGGTATTTTTTTTTTACATGTACTATCCTTTTACCAAATACAGCAAATCTGCAGCAGATGACTTTGAAATCACCTAAGCAAAACACTAAAAATCTCTATAAATGAAGGTATATTTACTTGGAAAACTTAAATGGGGGAATTGACTATCATATGAATATAATACATTGTAGCTAGTCATTTATCAGGTGAATTTCTGTTTATGACATCTTGCATCTTTAAATGTCCAGTTATCTGTGACCAATGATTATAAGTACTGGCATGAGACCAACAATATTTATTAACTCTTTGCCTTTGTTAATGTTGCTATAAAACAGACACAGCATTATGATATATGCCCTGTTATCAAAACCTTACCTTATGTTAGGGACTTGATTTGAAATCAGTTTGAAAAGGAGCCTTTTATGAATGGAAAAGTGCCATGTAACATAACAACAAATCTCTGTTATTGTCATTACCGGAGATCCACTTTGTTTATGGCTGTTATTGTATTTGGTCAGAAAAAATTATAAGAAGATGAGTTTATCAATAGTACCCATCTTGTAATTGATCATTCAGTTAATTATGGGATCAACTCTTTTCTATCCTTTGTAATGGAGTTGGAATCAGTCCATATAAGGCAAGGCTCCAGAACAATATATAATTATATATTCATAGTTATTTGATAAAATTAAAATGGCTTTGGAAGCTTTAAATATGACATTGTTCATCATACAAGTTAAATAGTTTCTTTTCTGAGACTATTGACATGTATTGTACATAAATATAGTGCTAGAAATATTGGACATATTTGAACTATTTAGAGGTGATCTAAGTGTCTGCCATTCTTTAACCCTTTCTCACTCACATATGCATTCTGATTCATCTGCAGCAGGCGACTTTTGAAATATATTGTGACAAAAGAAGAAATTGCTCATCATGAGCAATTTCTCCTTTTCCCACAAAGCTTTCAACTCTTAATGCAATAATTATTCTTTTTTAAGTAGAGAATTTTGTGCGTTGATATTTTCAAAGTCGTCTGCTGCAAATTTGTTCTGTTTGTGGAGAAAGAGTTAATAGCCAAATGATTGACAAAAATATTACATGGGGGCATCCTAGGACCATTAATTAACCGATGGATTTTCTGTCATTATTGCCGAGCAAATCATAATCCATCACGCTTTGTGTCATTTATAGCCATCCTACAAATCTATCCTCATTGGTCAATTTGAGTTACCAGGGTCAAACATTCGACCCCTGTCGAGAATTGATCCTCTCCGATTAAAGGTGTGCACACATTCTTTGTCAGGGATACAGTCCAACATGCGGTCAACTTCAAATACATGTTGTAATTAAATTTCAGAAATCATGAATGTGAATGATAAAAGGAAGTCATGGTCGTGTGATTATAAAGTTCAAAATTTATTTACATCCCACCAGTTTTGAGTCGGTTTAAGTTGTTTGTAATAGGAGAGGCTAATTACGGATGAATGCAGTTTTGATGGTCCTTGATGGACCAGGCCGGACTGAATTAGATTGCCATAAAAATCAATGACCTTGCACTTACAACTGTACCTGAATAACCATCCAACATAAGGTCAAACCTGATTTACATGTCACACTGACTGGCTTAAAGTGAGTAAGTCTCAGAGAATTTCTGTAAATTCCTTGCCAATTTTTATATGATTGCCAGTCTCAGAAGAAGTACAGTCAAACCTGTGCTAAAGACCACCTTTGTAAAGAAATTCCCTGTTTATAGCAACCACAGTTTTAATTTCCCAATTACTCATTTTCTGCATAAATGACTGCAATTAACCCTCTGTCTCATACGACAATTCTGCAGCAGACGTCTTTGAACATATTTTGTAGAAAATCTCTATAATTGAATGGATAACCTATGACTAAAAGTGGAAAACATTATGGCAAAAGGAGAAATTGCTCGTTTTGAGCAATTTCTTCTTTTGTCACTATGTTTTCAAAAAGCCGTCTGCTGCAGAGGCATCAAAAAGCGTCTATATGAGGGAAAGGGTTAAAGACCACCTGTGAAAAAAATACCAGATTGGTCTCTTCCCATTGGTGGTCTTTGAACACAGGTTTTACTCGCAGTATAGGAATCTGAGTTGTTTGTTTGTAAGAGTGACTTGAAACAGGGAGACCTGAGAGTTTGATCCCTTCTTCATTGAGGAAAAGCCATCATCACTCAGGGCATCCGTCTATAAGTACTGGTAATTGTTTACAAAGGGATCATGGATAAACGTATTGCTATTAAACCATGTATCTGGTACCCATTTTAATGCTCATAAATAATGGATTTGGATTGTTTCGTTTTCAAAAGACATTAATGTTATCAACATTGTCTTATTTTTCACAAATATTTATCATCATAAAATTCATGAATGGGATTTGATTAACCTAAATAATGACATTCTGTGCACAGCTGCATTAGTGGGTCCCTGAGGGTAGTCGATGTTTGTATTACATTTGATCAAACTACCTGATAGGACTGGATACATTATAGAGTGGTCTTTATCCTGTTATATCTCTCTTAGTACTAAACCCTTTCCCACATACAACAATTCTGCATCATACAACTTCTTTTGAAAACGACTTGGCAAAAAAGCGACAAATCTCCAAAAAGTCATTACGAACAATTTCTACTTTTGGCACAATGTTTTTTAAAGTCGTTAATATACATCTAAATGCGTTTGCAATTAGGAAGGGGTTAATTATACCTAATATGTCATAGATACTTAAAGTGCTCTTAAAAATGATTTTTCCGTTTGTCAAGGGACAATTTCTGTTCAGAGTGTGAAAGAAGCATGTCGTTTGGATATAAAGGGTCCAAGAAGATGAATTAATTAAACATTTTTAAGGTGAATTACACCTAGTGGCCAGGAGCAAGGAAGCTGACTTTGTCATTTCCTAATTGAATTGTTACGCAATTATTTGTCAGTTTGATTTGTTCTACCTTGGGCATCCCCCTTATTTCTGAATTCTTTCAGATCTTATGTAGCGGCTACTTGATGCAACTATACACTATAATTTGTTTATAGTTGCATCAACCCTTTCCCTCATATAGACGCCTCTGCAGCAGACAGCTTTTTGAAAACATAGTGACAAAAGAAGAAATTGCACTAAAACAGGCAATTTCTCCTTTTGCCACAATGTTTTCCACTTTTAGTCATTAAGGTTATCCATTTAATTATAGACATTTTCTATTTTTTGAAAAATAAGTTCAAAGTCGTCTGCTGCAGAATTGTCATATGAGGGAAAGGGTTAAATGCATTTCTTGGTCCAATCTTCATAAAATAAGAAATTGTGTACTAATGCAATTTCAACAGTGATTGTAAATTCTTACGTTTTCGTTTGGAAAGGCCTAGATAAGATGTTCAAACTAATATACAAGAAAAACATTAAAACGGTGTCAAACTGTTCCAAGTAAAGAAGATCTTTCGCTTCAGAATAAAATGTTTTAAATTTTATAGATCTTATTAATTTTTTTGTAGCCTTGGCAGGGAGATCCATAGGGATCTCTTCTTTGTCCTCTGTCCGTCCGTCATGCTTTCACTTACTGACATATTGGCATCACTTCTCTGTCCTCTGTACTTCTCTGTCCTCTGTCCATCTATTTGTCAGTCTCTCAATTATGCTTTCACTAACTGATATATTGGTAGGTGGCACATCACTTCTCTCTCATTTGTCCATCCAAGTGTCTGTTTGTCATGCTTTCAATTACTGACATATTTGCAAGGGCCAGGTCAAATGTGTTCCTTCAAATAATCTTGTTTTATGAAAAGCATATGTTAGCAATGTTACCTTCTTTTAAAATGACATTGCAAATAAAGCAACCTGAACCACATTGAAATTTTAGACAGTACGTTGAAGATTGCCATATTTATTTTTTGTTACCTGGATTATTTTTCAATTAGACTAATTTCAAACCTTCTCCCAAGAAAGCCAAACTGACATTTTGATCAAGATAGGCCAAGAGGTAATTGAATTGCAGCTGAGAGTTGTTTGATTTCTGGTGAAGATAAAGTTGGTAGTCCCTTTTCCACCTGCAGATGCAATAGCAGCAGACGACTTTTGAAAACATTGTGGCCAAAAGGTATAATTGCTCATGATGAACAATTTCTCCTTTGGCCACAATGTTTTCAACTTTATTTAACAACTAAGCTATTTTTAATGGAGATTTTTTCAGGTTTTTGTCACTATGTTTTCAAAGTCGTTTGCTTCAGATTTGTTGTAGGTATGTGGGAAAGAGTTAAAGTAAATTGCTCCCCCCTAAATTGACCAGGAACATGACTGTAAATTGCAGACAACCTGCCGTTTATGAACTTGTTTGCTCTTTTCTTTTGTTCTGTGACAATTTCAATGTTTAAGTGGGCCCTTTCCCACATTCCACAAATCTGCAGCAGATGACTATGAAAATTCTGTTGAAATAAAAGAAACAGATTACTGAATAGAGGTGAAAGTGTTGTGGCAGAAGGAGAAATTGGCTCAAAATGAGCGATCGTTACCTTTTGAAACAAAATTTTCCAAGTCGCCTGCTGCACATGTGGCAGAATGCGTCTGCAGGTGGGATAGGGTAAAGTTATTATTCCATTGGCAATGTTTTGTTACACATTTTGTTTGATGTCATTGGACACTATTGATGTTACTATTGCACCTTATAATTTCTGAATCCGTGATTCAACTTTTCAAACAAAAACATCTTAAATTAAGAAAGTAGAAGGTATACTTCAGACCAAACTATATGGTCAGGGGCGTAGCTCCCTCAGGCACTGTAGGCCCTTTCTAAAAATGCCCCAAAATGCAGATGCAGCGATACACATCTGCGTAATGTATCGACCAGATCAGCCTGCGCTGTCCGCACAGACTGATCCGGCTGACACATTCCGTCTAAGGGGGGATAAATAGAGTAGTGATTCCTGAAACAGAAAATCCACAGGAGGCGAAAAGTGTATATCCGGGTACGCCTGTGTGGCATGCTTAGGCTGATCCGGGTCGATACTTTACGCCGAGTCCACAATGTTGACTTCAATCTCACGCGACAGCCTACACATTGATTATTGCCAAGCTACGCCCCTGATGGAATATTGAACCTTTCTTCCTTATTGAAACATTCTACAAAACAAACTCAAAATGAAATATTCTCATTAAGATATATTTGCCTGTTATTGTCAGATTATGGTGTAGAATAGTTGTTTTTCTTTTGTTTTAATAAAAGTAGACGATTTTCAGTGTTTCTGATGAATAATTTGTATCTAATAACATGTAATGCAACTCAGAATGTGCACACAAATAAAGACCTTGAAAGAAATAGAACATGGAAACTATTGATTTTTGCTGGCATATATAGTATTAAATCTAAATGCATTAATTAAATAGTAGGTTGTAATTACTCTTCACTACAAGTACAAGCTCAATGATCTCCCAAAAGACAAATGTATACTTCAGAATCAAGGAAAATAATCTCATAAATAACTTGGGTAATTAAAAAAAACATGTTCAAAAACATGTTCAACTGAATTAAAAATGTGAATACATGGTACTATTTATTGTACTTTTAACCCTTTCCCTCATATAGACGCTTTCTGACGCCTCTGCAGCAGACGGCTTTTTGAAAACATAGTGACAAAAGAAGAAATTGCACAAAACGTGCAATTTCTTCTTTTGCCACAATGTTTTCCACTTTTTGCCAAAGGTTATCCATTCAATTATGGAGATTTTCTATGTTTAACAAAATATATTCAAAGTCGTCTGCTGCAGAATTGTCATATGAGGGAAAGGGTTAATTTAACCATTAATTTTATAAACAACAGACAGATGAGTACCAGTTTCAGCACTTCTCACCCCCTGGCACCAATACCATGAGAGAGAACAATAAATGGTATTGGTATATCACTATATTTTAAGATACAAGGTAATGCAGTTTGCAAACCACATGCCATGGACAGTGTTAATGTAATATACTATTTAACACTGAAATATACCAATGATTCACTGCCTTCAGGGTTAGAAGCTCAGGACTTCGCACAAATTGGCTTGCAAGGGTCACATTGGTGGGTGGAATGGCAGTTCTTTTGCAATTAATGGTTTATAAAATATTGTTAATCAATAATGACGTGTATATATCCATTGGAAAGGCATTTCCATTTTCTGTCTCATATATCACTACCTGTTGAATACAGAACTCACTGTTTCTTTGATCTTCTGTTATGATTTGTTGTTTTTGTAAATTCCCTAGGTACTTTTTAGCTCACCTATGCACGAAGTGCAAGGTGAGCTATTGTGATCACATTTTGTCCGGCATCCGTCCGTCGTCTGTCGTCCGTCGTCCATCGTCAACATTTGAGCTTGTTAACACTCTACGGGCTACATTTTGCATCCAATCTTCATGAAAGTTTATCAGAACGTTCATCTCCATAAAATCTTGGACAAGTTCGAAACTGGGCGATATGAGGTCAAAAACTAGGTCACTAGGTCGAATTGAAGGAAAATCTTGTTAACACTCTGGAGGCCACATTTTCAACTTGAGCATATTGAAACTTTATCAGAATGTTTGTCTTGATGATATGTAGGTCAAGTTCGAACATGGGTCACGTTGGGTCAAAAAGTAGGTCACTAGGTCAAATTGAAGGAAAATCTTGTTAACACTCCAGGCCGCAATTTTTGCTTCAGCAGTTTGAAATTTTGTCAAAATGTTTGTCTTAAAAATATCTAGGTCAAGTTCGAATATGGGTTATGCCGGGTCAAAAACTAGGTCACTAGGTCAAATTGAAAGAAAATCTTGTTAACACTTTTGATGCCGTATTTTTTGCTGCAGCAGCTTGAAATTTGGTCAGAATGTTTGTCTTAAATATATCTAGGTCAAGTTCAAATATGGGTCATATTGGGTCAGAAACTAGGTCACCAGGCCAAATTGAGGGAAAATCTTGTTAACTCTGTAGAAGCCGCATGTTTTGCTTCAGCGGCTTGAAATTTGTTCAGAATATTGAGCTGAATGATATCTAGGCCAAGTTCGAATATGGGTCATGTCGGGTCAAAAACTAGGTCACTAGCCCAAATTGAAAGAAAATCTTTTTTACACTTTGGATGCCGCATTTTTTGCTTCAGCAGCTTGAAATTTTGTCAGAATGTTTGTCTTAAAGACATCTAGTTCAAGTTCAAATATGGGTCATATTGGATCAGAAACTAGGTCACTAGGCCAAATTGAGGGAAAATCTTGTTAACTCTGTAAAAGCTGCATTTTTTGCTTCAGCAATTTGAAATTTGGTCAGAATGTTTGTATAAATGATATCTAGGCCAAGTTCGGATATGGGTCATGCCGGGTTAAAAACTAGGTCACTAGACCAAATTGAAGGGTAATCATGTTAACACTCTGGATACTGCATTTTTAATTTCAGCATGATAAAATTTTATCAGAATGTTTTTCTTGATGATATATAGGCCAAGTTTGAATATGGGTCATGCTGGATCAAAAACTAGGTCACTAGAGATCAAATTGAAGGAAAATCTTGTGAACACTTTGGATGCCGCATTGTTTGCTTCAGCAGCTTGAAATTTGGTCAGAATGTTTGTCTGAATTATATCTAGGTCAAGTTCAAATATGGGTCATATTGGATCAGAAACTAGGTCAATAAAGGAAAATATTGTTCAAACTCCATAGGCCGCATTTTTACTTTGAGCAAGTTGAAACTTAGTCAGAATGTTGTCTTGATGATATCTAGTCCATGTTGGAATATGGGTCATATCAGGTAAAAAATATAGATCACTAGGCCAAATGAAGGAAAATATTGTTAACACTGTGGAGGTTGCATTCAGAATAATTGTCTTGATGTGTTTTGCATTGCAGTACATTGTATAATTAAGGTGAGCGATCCAGGGCCATCATGGCCCTCTTGTTTATTAATTTTAACGTCACCAGACCTTCATGATGACTGTAAAGAAAGTATAAAAAGCAGCATACTTTTCATAGTAAACAAGAAAATGAATGCCAAAACCACAGTAAATATTATGATTCAGTCTCTTAGAGAAAAAAAAGATAAGTCATTGCAATTATTATAGACCAATATCAAAGGTAACATAAAGATTCAGTCTTTGTTTTCCTTTTCATTGTTCAAATCTCTTTTGAAATATGCTTTAAATATCAATCAATATATATATATATTCAATCTTGTAATCAGACCATGAGGCAAGGATAAAAAGGAAATTTCGTAAACACTGTAGGATAATAGTTTAAAACCACCTTCTGCTGCAAAGATACAATGTAGGGGAAATCATACACTAGAAAGTACTTTCAGTGCTTTGTTGTGGCATTTCCAGGACTGCTGGGCGTAGTTTAAGTGCACCGTTACAGAATGTTTACAGAAATTTTGACAGTTATGACAAGTAATCTCACGGCAACATTGTTTATTTATAACCTAACTTTTTTCCTTGCTGTTGCAGATAGATAAGCAAGGTGCTACATTCAGTGAGTGGTGTCTTGTTACATAAAGACAACTTGGTTCTGAAATAAGTTCACACTTTTCTCTCTGTGCTGTATTGGTACGCAATTAGTTTACAGCTAGTTTCTCTGGGAGTGGAGTCTTATGATGAAGTCCAAATAATCAATTTTGTCATATGATGAAGTCTAAATGATTGTTACAATTTTTTCTTATGATGAAGTCCAAATGATTGTTTCAAGTTTGTTTCTTAGACTGTTAGTTACGATATTGAAACACAAATTTGGATATAAAGCACATTTGCCTATAAATTAACCAAACCTTGACTCTTAAAATGAACCAAAAGAAATCATAAGCTTTACTGAGTCGAGGAAAAGCACAAACAAATCACAAACAAACAAATTCTATTCTAACATTGAATGTAGTTTCACTTTTGCTTCAAATAGATGTGTATGTTCTTTAAATCTGTTTTAAAGTACCATTGTTTGACTATTGCAGGACAGCTAAATGTGACAATAAACTCATAATAACCCTTTCCCTCATATAACAATTCTGCAGCAGACGACTTTGAACATATTTTGTCAAAAAATAGAAAATCTCTGGAATGGATAACCTATGACTAAAAGTGGAAAACATTGTGGCAAAAGGAGAAATTGCTCGTTTTGAGAAATTTCTTCTTTTGTCACTATGTTTTAAAAAAGCCGTCTGCTGCAGAGGCATCGGAAAGCGTCTATATGAGGGAAAGGGATAATGACTAACAATGTAATCAGTGTTTTTGGTGAACAGAATTTTGGTAGTATAGAAAAATGATACATTGCAAAGTGTATAGAAATTCTCATCAAAATGTCTCACAAGTTATGTAGACTAGAAAGTATCAATTACAAACATTTCTCATTCCTATGTCTGTGCACTAAATAATTTTGTTTGTAGAGGTATTTTTGTCATAAACATGAAACCCTTACTTAGAAGGTCACTATAATATCCTGTTAACCATGGAAGCTTGGAAGCTATTAGTCTCATAATTGCATATAATCATTGATACTCCTTGCAGTATGTCTGATTCCATTGTATAACAATGGTACTTAATTACTACTAGGGAGTGTAAAAGGTTTCCTTTGGGATATTCGAAAGCTAAGTTTACAAAATATTATGATGTAAAATGTCAAGAAAAAACGCTGAATGGTTTTAACATGTTTCATTCTCGTAAGCAAAGTAATAACCAGAAACAACAAACTTGCTGAATAAGAAAACTACACAATCTACACAATCAAGCATATACCTAAAATAAAATAATTATTTTGATGACAACAAAAATCAGTATAAAATAAGATGGGCAGTTTAGTTGTAATTATTGAAAATTGTTGAAAACATTGATACAAAAGTCGTCTGCACTCAGATGCCTCAAAATGTGTCTGTTAATGGAAATTAAAGGATTGATAGCACATAATTTTCTGACAAATTACTATAAATATCACGAGGTACCGGTACATGCAATTGTTGTTCACACGATCTAAATATGCAACTGTAACAATTATGACTTCTTTTCCAACAAACTCCTGCAATCGATTTTGTAAATCAAGCTTGTAAACACTGTTGTCAAGGTTATAATATACCCATCATTGTACAAAAAAAAAAAATGGACACCATTTAATGTGAAACATGACATGAACAATGGTCATTTGACAATAAATCTGTCACATGACCGTCTCAGTGTATTCCTGACAGAAATTAGCAGTGATTATTACTTTTACATATCTGCACCGTAATGTACATTGTTTGACAGCTGTCAAGAAAACATTATAACAATTGCACCTTAAGCGATGGTTTACCAACAGTACATGTGTAACATCCCTAATATGCCCATATTTTAACAACAAACTGTGTTGTGACATATGTACCAACCCTTTCCAACAAACAATCTGCTGCAGACAATTTGAAACATCTAAGCAAAACTATGGAATATTTATATATAAATGTAAGTATAATTAATTTAAAGACTTGAAAGCATTGTGGCAAAAGGAGAAATTGCTCATCATAAGTAAATTTGTGCCCGCATGTTGAAGAGGGTCGACATACTCGAAACGTACCCGATAGCACTAATTATGTCATGAAATGTAACATGCAATATCAAGACCTTAGTCTGAGAGCAATTTATTCGTAATGCACAAGATATAAATTCTTAACCATTTCTTGATCCTTAAGAAAGTTAAGGGATGTTTGTTTTTAAGTGGATACAATATGGTTCAGCTCCCAGATATTTTCAATTCAGACTGGGTATACAAAATTATGTGTAGCCTAGGAGTTGTCAAGATCGGCCAGACGCTTTATATGTACTCTGCATACATTGATTAAATGAGGACAAACAAGCTTTTACAATACACAGAGTGATTTTCTACTTAAATGCTGTTCATTGGCATAAACTATACAAATGTTGAAATTCTGAATTACACAATGCAATGCTGTAATTATAGGTGAGAAAAGGTAAACATGTTTTATCAGACCCTATTCAGAAATTAGCTCATATTGGTCCTCCTAAGGGCTTGTTTAATTCTACCTTCTCCCTGATGGAATCAACTTCAGAGGACAAGATTAGGGGGAGTAAACTGGTCGTTTACCACCTATATTTTTCTTTAAATTTATGACTCCACCAAACCGTATGTTGTGGGTACTCAAAAGAATCGTCTCACTGAGACGATTCTTTTGAGTACCCCACAACATAGTGTTTGAGTATCAAATAAGGATTTGAAATACTTGCCTTATCTAGACATATTTAAAACAGATGAACCTAAAATATTTTGTTAGGTAAAGAGTTGAAACCATCACTTCATTTCGTCTCCATAAACTTCGTATCCATTCTTCTCTGGTAGTAACAATCTAATTTGTAGCTGTGGATGTCAGGTCTGTGAACATTGATATCCTGTTGTTCTCTTCCAGCCTCCGGCATGTTCATCCATTTCCTATGTATAACAAATCTTCAACAGACAACTTTGTATTTTTAACAACAGAACAGAATCATAGAAAATCTTTATCAATGTATTTTAAAGAGTGCAAAAGCATCGTAACAAGAGGAAAAAAAGTTACTCACTGCAGATGCTTCTAAATGCAGCAGCAGGTAGAGAAGTGGTATATGTATTTTTTTTAGATAATAATCTGGTTCTTCTGTGTGTTATCTGGTGGTTCTGCAGCTGGGTAACTTAGAAATCTCACTGCAAAAAAATGAAATGACTGGAGAACAGTAACATTTGTGAGTCATGTTCAGAGATTTTATAAAAAAGTAGATCTACTTGAAGGACTTTTCAATGACTTAGTACAAGATGACAAATTCAAGAATTAATATTGGAGATTTTATGTATATATAGTCAACTTTAAAGCAGCACATTTTAATTAAAGAAATAAACATCTGGTTGGTATTAATGGAGGACAAAAATGTCACTTAATCATTAAAGCATAATTATTTGTTACTTAAATTAAAACAACCACACAATGTCATTAGAATTTCAACAATTCTTTAAAATTTTGATTACTGTATAGAATTTTAAGCTTAAATTCATTTCTAAATTGTCAACAAAAAAAAGTAAATGAATGTTTTAAAGATGATATTTCAAATTCATTAATATAACAGAATTCCGTGGACTAATTCACAGGCTGATTTGATATTCCTAAATTGAGAAATGAGGTTGACCACAATTGAATGGGCATAATCGGGTTTCCTCAAGGTCTTTGAGAAGCTTGACAAATCTATGAAAGCTCTTCACTAATTGGACCTTCCTGTCCGCCAAGAAATGTTTCAATTAGACCCACAAGTTTTTTTTCGTCTTTTTCAAGTGGACAATCTAGGGTTTCAGTTTTTTCAATTATCTTGCCTTTTGTGGTTTTATATAAGCCATGTCATGTAAAAACATGTGTACATGTACTTATAATGACCTTTGCAATTCATGGTGTGGTGTCATTATGGCGTTATAATCTGAACTTGATTGAATTTACTGATATGCTTTATTTGATCTATAATGGACCTGCAACTAAAGACTTTGTAAATTAGTAAGCAAGTAAGACTTTTCTTTTCTGACAACAAACTTATTGTGACAAGTGTATTCCCATCTTCCATTAGTTGGTTTTAACGTCTATATGTGAAGGTTGTCGCCAGTCACCTGTGAAGAATGTTTTGTGGAGAACTGGCTCAAGAAATCGAGGAAAAACATGTTGGGTGAACTGTCCACAATGATATAACTGAAATACCATTGAAAATGGTGTAATTCTCCAATCAAGCAATTCTGATAATAAAAGAAGAGGGATCTTTTGTAGTGGTATGTATCAGGTTATACCTGGTGACTTTCCTAAAGTCAAATACTCAACATAAGAGATTAACTATTTAAAGATTTCGATCTGTAAGAAATTAATAAAATTGGTGGAAATGAACATGCAAATTAAAGCAGACAAAAATACCTGTCTTGATTGTCGACAATGTTTAACCCTTTCCCTCATATAGACGCTTTCTGACGCCTCTGCAGCAGACAGCTTTTTGAAAACATAGTGACAAAAGAAGAAATTGCTCAAAACGAGCAATTTCTCCTTTTGCCACAATGTTTTCCACTTTTAGTCATGAATAGGTTATACATTCAATTAAAGAGATTGATGTTTTGACAAAATATGTTCAAAGTTGTCTTCTGCAGAATTGTCGTATGAGGGCAAGGGTTAAAAAAGTACCAACTTAACACTCAACAGAAGTACAAAGACGGAACTATAGTCTGAAAAAGTATTGCTGTAGTGGTTAACACAAAGTATTGCTGTAGTGGTTAACACTTTCCCACGTAAAGCAACTCAGCAGCTGAAGACAAATTGAAAATAATCTTTTCTTAAATATTGAAAACATTGTGACAAAAGGATTATGAGCAGTTTCTCCGTTTGCCATGGTGTTTTCAAAATTTGTCTGCATGTAAGAAATGGTTAAATTTAGACTAAGGAGAAACATGGTGAGGTCTAATTTGTCTCAGTGTGAAACCATTTTTGTGGCGGATTTGGCCTGGGGCCTTGTTCTGTCCAAATTGATTATGCTGACAGCATTGACAAAGGTTTTCTGCATGGTTGGAAGCTGATTAAGTAAATCCTGTCTTAGGTACTAGGTAATTACAGGGATATTTGGTTTATTCTGGTCCTTGTCACAATTGATACAGGTTCGGGTCTTTTTTGTTGCCAACAAATGTTTATAAAGGGTTTGGAAATACATGTAAGGTTTTAATTTTATGCTGCTGTGGTGTTCACAATTTGAGCTTGAGAATAATTAGACACAATATGAGCCCGAGATTAATTAGACACAATTTGAGCTCGAGCTTAAGAGCATGGTAATTTCCATCTTCTATAAATCTTAATCCTTTCCCACTTGCAGGTGCAATTTGATGCATCAGCAACAGCTGTGCAGACGACTTTTGAAAACATTGTGTTATAAGGAGAAATTGATCAAATAAATGAGTTTTGCCAAAATGTTTTTTAAACTTCATCTTACATATTTTCATTAATAGAGATATTCCATATTTTAACAAGGTGTTTACAAAGCCATTTCCAACAAAGTTTTTAAATTCATCCGCTGCAAACATGTCAAAATGCATCTGTATCTTGCAAAAGGTTATAATGTTACTCCTGTCACACTGTTTTTCTTACGACGACAGTTGTAAATGAAACTAATTAACTGAGTGAACTGAGAAAGCTAAAAAAGGTTACGGAGCAAAGCAAAGGTTGATTAATATATTGATTTAGGTTCGAAGGTGGCACTTTAAAAAATGTCATTGAATTAATCAATTTGGAGCCGGATAAATTCCACCATTCCAATCAGCGAGATGAATGTGAACCTTTTGATGAGAAATGGTGGAAAAATCGGCTTCTGCTCGATTAATTATTCGGTATTTGACTAATTTCTTCACCTCATGGCCAGATCTTGAAGAAATCTTACGAAATTAAAATTTCATGAAATTCATGCTAATTCTTAACCAGATGGGTATCAATATGGGACAAGAAGCCATTGCTTTAACTCAGTTAAAACATCCTTTAATCATTTGCTTCATGTGATATATCTAGAGACCGACAAGGGATGTTTTGTTATAAGTATAATTGCATAACATAGTTTTAAAACATTGTAGGAAAAGGAGAAATTGCTCAAGTAATGTGTAATGGTTCATGCATGATGCAGTCCTTTTCCTAATGTGTCAGTAGCTTGAAAGGCATCTTAAGTCAGATCTGTATCGAAGGAAAGAGTTATTAACCTTTAAAATTGATGAATTTTTAAAATAGACTTGTCCAGCTTTGCTTTTGAAGATTTCATAGCCAATTTTAGAATTATATCAAGATAAAACAGTTTAGATGGGCAGCCAATTAACCCTTTCCCTCATACGACAATTCTGCAGCAGACGACTTTAAACGTATTTTGTCAAAACATAGAAAATCTCCATAATTGAATGATAACCTATGACTAAAAGTGGAATACATTATGGCAAAAGGAGAAATTGCATGTTTTATGCAATTTCTTCTTTTGTCACTATGTTTTCAAAAAGCTGTCTGCTGCAGAGGCGTCCGAAAGCGTCTATATGAGGGAAAGGGTTAACAGTATAGAGCCTGGTCAGATGTAGCATTATAATGCGCCGGCTGGCCTGGCTCTACTAGCTGTAACGGCACAGGCTTCACAAAATCAGATCAAACAGTTAAAGGGTTAATGTTTTGTTAAAATGATAATTCAAAGTCTCAAACTATTCAGTGAACACTTTTTATTTCTTGAGGACTTATTAAAGCAGAAATTGGGAAAGATTGCAAATAATGTAATAATTTTAAGGTTTATATAAATGGTTGAAGCTTTCATAGAGACTGCTGATGCTTCAGAAAAGCTGCATTGCTGGATAGTATTGTATATTATGTTCCTAAGTGTTTGCAAGCCATTAGCAATGCATATCTCTCGCATCTCATCCATCTTGTAAAGAAGTCTGTGAGCGGAAAGAAGGATAGTTGAGCTGTAAAACTCAGGTTGTTTGTTGTATGACAGGGGAAGATGATTTATGATTAATGGCTACTTTGTTAGTGTGTTACCCAGGATTCTTGGGGCATGTCCACTACAAGATTTCATTAGCAGATAGAATAGTTTTCCTCATTAGCTCCTTCTGGCTTGTGAGCTTAAATAATTAGATCCCATCTTTGGTGGTCATTGAATGTCCGTATTTTAGGCTTAAATCCAAGTCAAATACTGGTTTATCAGTCAGGGATCAGAATAAATGGACCTACACCTTGATATAAATGGAATATTATTGAAAATGGCATAAACCACATTATATCAACCCTTTTATATTGAAAAAGTTCCCATGAAGTTTTCGCAACAAGGGTTAGATCCGAAAAGCTCCTGGTATTTGACCATAAAAATGGAGGGTATTTACAGAGCTGACAGATCATACTGTCATTTCGTGGTGCTCTCTATTGATAGATAGATCAGCCTCATTTAATCTGTAGAACCATGGCAATGATGGCTGTCACTTCTTACATCCAGTTTAACAGCATACAGCAGGCCCAATACCACTAAATCAGATTTGGTGGTTTGGATCTTTATTATAGGTTTTGCATAACCTTGACACTGACAATCAATGGTTGACTTGAACCCTTTCCCACATACAACAAATCTGCAGCAGACGACTTTGAAAACATGAACAATTTCCATAAAAGATAGCTTAATTGTGAAATAAAGTTGAAAACATTGTGGCCAAATGAGAAATTGCTCATCATGAGCAATTTCAACTTTGGTCACAATGTTTTCAAAAGTCGTCTGCTGCTATTGCGTCAAAATGTGTCTGCAGGTCGGAAAAGGTTTGGTGATTTTGTTCAGTATTGTTGAACAAAATCACCAATGTACTTAATAGTCTATGTGGGAAAGTAGCCAGTTGCTTGGGAAGAATGTTGTGTGGAGTACTGGTGTGAGAAAACTAGGAAACACATAGACTAACGTTATTTACTGGCCATCATGATATAACAGAAATAACATTGAAACACCAATCAATCAATCATCCAAATCTTAAACAACTATCGTTGAGATAGAAATATCAGAAAAATTAACTATTGAATGACTGTCTACACTGACTGTTCAATCAAGTGCAGTTTCTATAATATTGGTCTGTGCCCTTGTGTCATGTCTGAAGATCTATTGTCCTGCCTTATTGCTCATAAAGAATGAACAATTTGGTATTTTTTGTCTAGCATAACTTATGTGCTTAGAAATAAATCATAAAAAAACATTGGATAGCCAATTGTTCCATAAAGAAAATGTTGATTGTGCTGTGTCATTATGGACAGACTGGTTACTGAAATATCACTTAAACTGTAATACAACTGTAATAATTTATCATATTGACTCTCTGTGAGGGGGGGTCATTACATGTGAAATATAACAAGAATTGTAAGATAAAGGATTGTTTATTTCAGTTATAAAAAAATCAAAATAACGATTTATGTTGCTGTTATCTCAAAATAGCCACATGTTAAATTCATTTTCATCTGTGTTCAGGTTGTACACCTATTCAAAACTTTGATGAATACAATTGACTCAAGGAGTTACCTGTATATAAAAAGAAAACATTTTTGTTTAACTTAGTGCTTCTACCCCCCTCTCCCTCATATAGACGCTTTCTGATGCCTCTGCAGCAGACAGCTCTTTGAAAACATTGGCAACAAAAGAAGAAAATGCTCAAAAACGGACAATTTCTCCTTTTGTCACCATGTTTTCAACTCTATTCAATTATTGTTCTTTCATTTAAAGGGAGTTCCCAAATGTTTTCAGGTATGTTTTCAAAGTTGTCTGCTGCAGATTCGTGGTATGAGGGAAAGGGTTAAGAAAAGGTGAGGGTTCTTTGTGTTGGCAAAAATTTAAAACAGAAAAAGAAAAAAACCTTTCAGTTACAAACCTGCAAAGAAAAATAGTTTCTTCATTTGGGTGCACAATATGTACAGCATTCCTAAAATAACTTTTTAATTGAATTTCTACTTCAGCTCTACCAAAACCCTGATGGTCTAATTAAAGCCATATATCTACAAAACTAAAATAACTTTGTTCTGCAGAAATGAGGGCTAAAATTGGGAAATAGTTTGTAGTACCTTTAAAACTGGAAGTGTAAATATGATTCAGTTGAAAATGTTGTGGTAAATTTAGGAGCAAAGTCTGTTTATAAAAGTTGGCTGCTGCAAAGTTTTCAAATGCTGTCTGCATCAAGAAAATGGTAAACCTTTTATGAAATTGATAGTAATTAACATTCATTACCTATTTACCCTTCATATGAGATATTTTCAAAGCAGACGTTGTAAATATTGTATCAGGTTAACAGTAAATTAATAATATTGGGTAGACAGTTGACCAATATTGTATGGTATTGTTGATCCAATCGGTAGGTAGATAAAAGCCCTGCTGTGTAACTCGGGTGTAAAAATCTATAAGGGAATGGATTCATGCTAAATATAATGGTCCAGAAAAACAAAGAGCAGCTGACTCGTTTTGGTTGTCTTTGAATCGATGTAATGTTAGTGGCCTTTTTAATGTTGAAAGATGAGAGAACCTCAAATAGTTAAATATGAAACAGCTTGACTAGTTTAGAAATTATGTTGCATTATAAGTTTTGCTTCTTAGGCATCAGAGTACTGCTGATAAATGATACGAAAAATAAACATTTTATATCAATTATTTTACTATATATATGACTAGTTTGTTGGCACTTGTTCAGAACTCATGTTTAGTATGGTGTCTTCGAGAGCAAAAAGTTTATATTGAGCATCCCATGTAACAATACTGAAAACAAATGATCAATTGAACGATGACATTTTTGAGATCCTATGCGACATTTAAGAAATACTTGTTCAACCAAGTGACTTCTGGTAAATCTTGAAAATGTTGGCAGAAAACTCTCCCAGGGTGTCTTATTAGCTCTACTGGCCAAAGGCCAGAAGGGCTTATGTCGTGGCGATTTGTCCGTCGTCCGTGCGTGCGTCCGTCCGTCCGTCCGTGCGTCCGTAAACAATTTCTTGTTAACACGATGCAGTCTTTACTTTTGATTGTATCTCAACCAAACTTATACAGTAGTTAGATATCCATGAGAGCTCGGTTCCTTTCGAAAACCAGACAGATCCGCCCATGCATGACTGGATTATGGCCCTTGAAATGGTCAAAATTGCTATAAAAGAGCTTGTTAACACGATACAGTCTTCACTTTTGATTGTATCTCAACCAAACTTATACAGTAGTTAGATATCTATGAGAGCTCGGTTCCTTTCGAAAACCAGCCAGATCCGCCCATGCACGACTGGATTATGGCCCTTGAAATGGTCAAAATTGCTATAAAAGAGCTTGTTAACACGATACAGTCTTCACGTTTGATTGTATCTGAACCAAACTTATATAGTAGTTAGATATCCATGAGAGCTCGATTCCTTTCGAAAACCAGCCAGATCTGCCCATGCATGACTGGATTATGGCCCTTGAAATGGTCAAAATTGCTATAAAAGAGCTTGTTAACATGATACAGTCTTCACTTTTGATTGTATCTCAACCAAACTTATACAGTAGTAAGATATCCGTGAGAGCTCGGTTCCTTTCGTAAACCAGCCAGATCCGCCCATGCAAGACTGGATTATGGCCCTTGAAATTGTCCAAATTGCTATAATTGAGCATGTGAACACAATAGAGGCTCCATTTACTATCTGATCTTCACCAAACTTAGATAGTAGTTAAATATTGATGAGAGCTTGGTTCCTTTTGAAAACCAGCTAGATCCGCCCATGCAAGACTGGATTATGGCCCATGAAATTGTAAAAATTGCTATAATACAGCTTGTGAACACAAAAGAGCCTCCATTTACTATCCGATCTTCACCATACATACATGCTCTGGATTGAAAATGACCAAAGAACCATACCAGTAGAGCATAGGCCCTCATGGGCCTCTTGTTTTTATTACACAGATTGTATTAAATACAAATTAAAATCAAATATTGGGGTTTTATAACATGGTTTAGAGCAGCGTGTGGTGGGCTTTAATCTTATTTTGAAACCTGTAATTGTTACACGACAGTTTGAAATTCTAAGGTGTACTTGGCTGGGTAACCCTTCATATATTTGAAACTGCTTAACCCTTTCCCTAATATAGACGCTTTCTGACGCCTCTGCAGCAGACGGCTGTTTGAAAACATAGTGACAAAAGAAGAAATTGCACAAAACGTGCAATTTCTCCTTTTGCCACAATGTTTTCCACTTTTTGTCATAGGTTATCCATTCAATTATAGAGACTTTTCCATTTTTTGACAAAATATGTTCAAAGTCGTCTGCTTCAGAATTGCAGTATGAGGGAAAGGGTTAATATTGATGCAGTGTAACTCAGGTTGTAATATAAGATGAACGTTTCTTATTTGTTTTGAAATTCGTATCATCCGGAAATGTTTTTGTATAGTAGTTTATAATATAAGCAAACTAATGTGTCTTAGAAATGATTTCCCTTTTTAAAATTGGAAACAGTCGACTTCTTAAATTTGCCTTTTAAAAACATTGTTGAAGAAGAAAAATTGCTTTGCGTCATTCAATGTTTTCAACTGTATTCAATAATTATACTTTCATCAATTTTGTAGAGATTTTGAATGATTTTATCAGAACAATTTCAAAGTCTTCCACTCCAGCTCTGTTGTATGCAGGAAAGGGTCAAAAAGGTTTTTATTTTGTTAAGGGTCCAGACAATTTGAACATATGGATTATAAGTTGTGAAATGGAGCAGATCAATGTCTTAAGGGGCTTATAGCCTACTATTAACAATGGGAATAACTGTTATTTCATTATTTAATTGTGGACCCGAGTCATGCATCAGAGACAACGGAACACCTATCATCCCTGCAGATCAAGCGTGCCAAATAAGTTATTTAATTATTCATTGGTTATCTCCGCTCAAACGAATCTTAGATAAAACCTTGCTAAAATATCCAATTTTGGTAGTGTTTAACCCTTCCCCACATACAACAAATCTGCAGCAGATGACTTTGAAAACATCTAGACAAAAATAGGGAAATCTCAATAACAGAAATCATAATTAATGAATAAAATTGAAATCATTGTTGCAAAATTTAATGGTGAGGAATTTCTCAATTTGACACAATATTTTCAAAGTCGTCTGCTGCAGAGGCGTTAAAGTGTGTCTGAGGGAAAGTGGTAATTGCTTTGATCCCTTTTTATGCCTTTTAAGGATTAACCCAATGTGTTTGATGTACAGTTAACTTTGTCCATATGAATCGAAATACTTTCCGTAGACTTTGTAAATTCGGGCATACAATATGCTAAAAATATAAATTATTGTTAAAATTAAGCAGCTAGTTGTCAAATACTATCTGTTGCCAACTTGTTTCCAAATTTTGTTAAAACAGCTTTGAGTTTAAACAAGCAGAATAGTTCAATCTTTTTAACCATTTTTTTTCAACACACACATACTAAAAGTCTGCCATCATGTTTCCCTCTGGCTATATAATAAACAGACAGTAAACAATGAATCATTTATTAAAGACATAATTAGCAATTTGTGTAATGAATATTTGACGTAAAACAGTATAATTATGTTATTTTGTATAACCAATAGTATCATTA
Source organism: Serripes groenlandicus (assembly GCA_031761405.1). Lineage (NCBI taxonomy): Eukaryota > Metazoa > Mollusca > Bivalvia > Cardiida > Cardiidae > Serripes > Serripes groenlandicus. Next base: position 55,875,458 of record JASEVX010000006.1, on the reverse strand, counting down.
CAGAAAATTATAATGATTTTCTCTTTATTTTTGTGATTCTTGGAGGATTCCAATAGAGATATATATATATATAATGATGCCCTTATTTCTTCAGCACTTGTGTTATTCTGATCCAGATCCATTATTGTACATGTATCTAAGCATGCAACACACATCTGAAGCAGACGACTTTGAAACCAAATATGTTAAAACATTGTGGCATATGTCATCTGCTGCAGATGTGTTTGAATGTGAGGAAGGGTTAAACGTAATTTGATGTGCCTTTGTTCTTAAAGGAACAACCAGAAGAATTTCCATTCTACTGGTGCAGAATTGTTTTGATATGTTATCTGTGCTGTGTGTGGTATTTATGATGCTTCAAAAACAATTTTTACCTTGTTCCACACTCAAGCCATGATAGCTCAGTCAGAAACGTCAAGGGCTGTCATTATAAGCCTGTCTGTTATCCAAGGATCATGTGTTTGAATCCAGGATAGGCCATTTATTCTATCCTATGATATTTACTAATGTCATTGTTAGAAATGTCTTTCGTCTTTTAACAATGGGCTAGAGAGTCAACGTGGGAAGGTAGCCAGTTGCCTAGGAAAAATGTTGTGTCGTCAGTACAAGTTCCAGGAAACACATGTTAGATGAACATGCTCTGGCTGCTGTGATATTACTGAAATAGTTTTAATACCCTTGAAATGGCATTAAACTCAAATTAATCAATCCTTGTTTTCAAAAATGTCCTGCTGCAAAGGCATAACAAATTATCTATATCTTGAAAAGGGTTAGGGTTAAGTTTGCATTTGTTAAAGCAAGTGCTCATTAGTGTGGTTACTCTGCACCATGGCCATTTATAATTCTATATTTCTTCTCTTGGGAACATTATTCTGTTAATGTAGCAGATGGTAGTCTAAATGAAACAAGTGCACCTCGAGAATTAAAGAATGACCTTTCATCAATTATGGGCATAGACTTGTTAAAGAAAGTAACACAATCATGGTATTGTGGTGTGTAATTAATATTTCCCACATTCCTAGAGACAAGCATAATGGCTCGCATCTTTAAATAATTATAACATGTTTATCCCTGATCTGATGATGACCATGTCCAGTAGCTATGCCAAGGCTATTATATTTAGTTCCTTTATGTAGACCAGTCACAATATGTTGAGAGGAATCTCTGATGGCTGTGCATATTGTGGCTATGGTTGTTGTGCTAGATATTAATATTTGAGACCGGATGTCCGGTTCAAGCCAACTTGTTGTATTCATGGTGTTCAATGCCTAAAAAAAACCGCACATTTCCTTGAAAGTAACTTGATGGTGACTGATTGGTTAGAGTTAATGTTTGTATGTACATGCTATAATTGAATTACTGTTAAAAATCGTGTACAATATATATGAAATAACTAAAACTCGCAAGTTTGATAAAGGGTAATATGAGAGAAACCATTAAACAGAGGCATACAGTCTATTTTAAATTGGTAACCCAGTGATTTTGGGGGCAATTTAAAACAATTATAGCTTTTACACACTGTATCAATAAACCTTTTGTGTTGGGGGGAATTGAAGCTGGCTTCTAACACATTGTGTTGCATTGATGCTATATGTTAAGCCTGAACCTATTTTCTCTAAATTTAACTGTATCCCGCAAATTACAAATCTGCAGCATATGCCTTTTGAATCATTTAAATGATAAAGAAAATTCTTTAAATGAATGTATGGTTATTGAATAGAATTGAAATGATTGTGGCAAAAGCAGAAATTGCTCAATGTTTCCCAGCGTCTTTTTGCTACAGATACCTCTTGATGCATTATTGTTCAAGGATATTATAACAATATATTTGGGTTAATATAATCAATGGTCCTCGGTGGTGAAGTGGTAGAGTGTCCACCTCTGGTTCGGGTTCGACCCCAGCCAGGTCATGCGAATTACATTATTAATGGTAGTACTTTAAGGCTGCCTGCCTTGGCGCTCAGGGTTGCGGGGTAAACATAATGACTGACAGGCTTGTGTTAGGATATATGGCCCAGTAGTACTGATAATTTATCCAGGAAATGCAGTGATTGACTATAACTTAAAAATTGTTGAAAACAAAAGAAACATAAATTGAATATAAAAGGATTAATTTTGTCATATCTTTCATTTTATGTTTGCAGTTTCAAACTGTTCTGAATGACAATTATAGTATTATGTAAATGAAAAGTATAGCTGTTTTACAACTCTAAAAAGGCAGTAATAATGTTCTGTATTCCTAATAATTAAAACCAATTGATCTTTTAATATAATTTGTTTAACAAAAGTCTTTATCTTTTATGATGTATATAAAAGGTAATATAATTTATAGGGATTGGAAACATTGATAATTTTCACTTCTTCTTTAGAACAACAAAAGGTGAATCTCAACAATTATTTCACCTTATTTTATTGCTTTAATATAAAAAAAATAACAATAGTCTAAATTTCTTATGATATGTAAATAAAAGGTAATATAATTTATCGGGATTGGAGACATTGATAATTTTCACTTCTTCTTTAGAACAACAAAAGGTGAATCTCAACAATTATTTCACCTTATTTTATTGCTTTAAAATCGGTGTTAATTTCCCCCCTTTCACCCTTATTTGGCCCTTTGAAGTAACCATTCCTTATGGTAACACGTGAAAGAACTATTGTTAAGCAAGGTGTGATTGTATATAACAATAATATGCAAAAGTTATTTCCCTTCTCAATAGTGGTTCAATTGATATTTAATGTTACCAATTAAGACCCAATTATGGTCACATTGTTAACTGTCCATTTTCAACATCTTGTATTACTTTGAGATGTATCCATTTGAAATTGAAGTTATAAATAGAGGATATTACATGAGTGGTCATTCAATACGGAATTTATTAAACGAGTTTAATAAATTTCGTATTGAATGACCACGAATGTAATGTTCTTTTTATATCATAAATACTGATTTAATAATTTACAGCGCTATATCCATATAAACGTCGCTATAAAGCGAGCGTATTTACAACGCTAAACGTTACGTTATGACGTCACGTTACGTAGCATTGTTATTACACTAGTTGAATACGCAATTTATTCAATGGCTTTATTACACTCCGGCGACGTCATTTATGATATAAGCAATATTATATAGTCACGGTGAAAAGAAGCAATTTTTCATTTTAAGTGATTCAGACTTCCTCATCATTATTTTGAGAATATTCTTAAGCTCTGTAAGACGATATTAAGGTGTGGAAAAGACATTGTCAACACTGATGATAACATTTGAATTGTGACAGGAAAAAGAATGTTATGTTGATTTAAACCCTTCACTTTTAAGGACTCAAGTTTTTAAAGTTATCAGCTTTTTAAAGTTGGTCTTCATATAATATTATCTGTTATGATATTTAAAAGTCATTTCTGCTTTGAGCACAAACAAATGGAATATAATGTAATTATGATTTTGATACATTGGAACATTTTATCAGAACTGTCTCTGTTTCCACTCTATTTTAGAAAATTATACTTTCACATTGTCAGATTTTATTCATTAAATGTTTTTTCTGTAACTCGATGATTCTTAAATTTTCAAATATCGGGTAAATGGTTATAATTACGAAGAAGATATGCGTCAATGCATGCATGGTCCATATTCACAGGTTTTGAGTCTATTGAAATGAATCATTTTCACTCTTTATAACTATAAATATATAATATTTTGAACTTACCACATATAAAAAACAGGGAAAAAACAGTTGCTAAAAATAATATGTTAATCTGTCAAATAAAAATGTTAGTACCTTATAATAATATTGAACTAAAACATGAATGAAAATTAATCAATTTTTTACTTGTCAAAGAAATCAAAATCTTTTAACCCTCTCCTGCTTGCAGAAAACATCTCGACACAAATATGGAAAATGAAATTCAATTTCTTAATACAGTTGAAAACATTGTGACAAAAGGAGAAATTGCTCATGATGGGCAATTTCTTCTTAGTCACAATGTTTTCAACTATATTTGGTTATTATGCATTAATTAATAAACATTTTTGTCTAGATTTTTTGAAAGTCGTCTGCTACAAATTTGTTGATTGTGAGAAAGGGTTAAATGTTTAATGTGAATGAATACACCTTTTCCTGTCACAGTATTGTCACAGGTGAATGCTCTTGACAGTTTTGTATCAAATGATTAAACTAAAAAGTCATTCGCATAATACCCATTTTACGTTATTTATGCTTTGACTCAATAATGATTGTTGCCTCATATAAAGCCTCTCTACATTCAGGCACATTTTGAAGCCTCTGCAGCTGAAGACATTTTGAAACATTCTGACAAAAGAACATTTAATTTCTCACAATGAGATGTTTTCAAAGCTGTCTGCTACATATTTGTTGAATGTGGGAAAGGGTTAAGAACATGAAATATGCACTTATGTTTATCCCTTTCCCTCATACGACAATTCTGCAGCATGGAAAGGGGTTCTAAAAAATATTAATCATGTACAATAAATATTGTTACATGGTCTTAGAGGTGTATGTGTACTTTGCCATAGCTCATCGATTTTCACTCATTGTTATTTTATAATTGGAATTGTCAAACATACTCCCACAATACATTCTGTAGAAATTAAGGCTATAAATATAGATAAGTTTAAATTGTGTCTACTGAAAAAACCCAACCTTGAACTTTCAACTACCAATTAATTTACTCCTATTGTCATTAAAAATGTAAAACTGTTGTATCGGGCGGCAGGGGGTTGGGGTTGTTGAGGGTATTCAAAATCAGTTACGACATATTAACTATAAATTTTGCTTCATTATCTTGCTTCATGATAATGAAAGACAACCAATATTGATTGTGCATAATTATGTATCTCTTTTATTTTAATCCCTTCCCAGACTTTGATACTTTCAATTTGAAATAATTGCATCAGAAGTAGTCATTGCGCATCAAGAGCAATTTCTACGTTTGCCACAATGTTTCAACTCTTTCAGGAAGTGACAATTTAATGCTTTCATTTATAGCAATTTTCCATATGTCTGCGGTGATATTTTCAAAGTTGATAATCTTCTGCAGATTTATTGTATATGGGAAATTATTAACTCTTTCCTTCCTAATGACGACCTGTATACATGCATATAACAAAGGAAATTATATTTGGTATTCTTTTCTCTATTTCCAGGCTCGAGTACAAGTTACCGATGTGAACGACACACCACCTCGCTTCTCAAAGAACTTTTACTCTCTCGATGTCCCGGAGAACATACAAGTGGATTCGACAGTTGTTACCCTGGCGTTCAGCGACGATGACAGTCTGGGCGGACTGAAGCTGACACTGAACCCTGCAGCCAGTACAAATCTCAGAATAAACCAAAATGGTAATAGTTTCTTGTCAGTTCCATCCTATCGTTTAGGGTATTAATTAAACCCTTAACCCTTTCCCACATACAACAAATCTGCAGCAGACGACTTTGAAAACATAGTGACAAAAACCTGAAAAATCTCTATAAAAGATAGCTTAATTGTTAAATAAAGTTGAAAATATTGTGGCCAAAGGAGAAACTGCTCAGCCTAGTTAACGAGTTTATTAAAAGTGATAATAAATAAACTCTCGTGAGATATTCTTTTTATAACCATAAAGTGACTTATGCAGCGTTTTTCGATAAAATGTACCCGTTTACAATATTTCTAGATGAAATTTACGGGTTTGGGCGCCAAAGTGACTAACGTTTTGACGTCAAATTGCTGACGTGACATAATTTTCCTAGTATTCGGTTATGTTATATTACACACATTATATGTAAAGAAATACGTAATGGGTATATTAGATCGGATACAAGCATTGTCATGTGATAAATATTTATTTGAAAGAAATGTTAAATCAGTCATTTATACAAAGCAGAACATGATTGGTGGGAAAAAGAGATATGACACATTTTGATTTCACTATAATTTGCCTACTTTGATTCCACAGGTTCTATAATTACCACTGGTCCCCTAGATCGTGATATCAAAATATACACATATATCATAACGGCAACCGATGGGATACAATCAGCCTCTTGCCAGGTCAGAATCAACCTTCTGGATGTCAACGACAATGCACCAAAGTTTACTGAACCGTTTTATTCAATTGATGTTGATGAGGATACAGCACTGGGTACAACCATCGGCGGTGTTCAAGCCCACGACCCTGATCAAGGGGACAATGGTGATGTCTCGTATTTCATGATGTCTGCGTGGGCGAACGATACATTTTACCTGGATCCTGTCATGGGAACATTTGTTCTGCGAAGTGTGATAGATTTCGAACAGGTAAGTTGGGAGAACTTGATAAAAGAACAGTAATAAGAAAAATTATCAAAGGGTTTTATGTCATGGACATTGTGTCCTTTAAGCCTTTTCGTCATACAATCAATCTGCAGAATATGAACTCGAAAACATGGAGCCAAAACTATGGGAAATCTCTATCAATAAAAGTGGAATATTTGAATGCAGTTGAAAACTCTATTCAATGATTGTTTTTTCCTTTGACGAGATTTTTCTTATTTTTACCGAGATGTCTTCATGGTTGTCTGCTGCAAATGTGTAGTATACATGTGGGAAAGGGTTAAATGTAGGAGGATTATAAGTGGAAGCTATGTGAGTATGAACAGGCCTGTCGGAGTCTTTATAGTTAACATGTTCTATAATAAGAAGCCTTTTAGCTTAAACCATTAACTTTATATTAAGTTTAAATCAAAGTATTATTATATTGGAAAATATTGGGAAATGAAAAACTTTTAAAATTGAAGAGCCTTAAAATTGTTAATAGATAGTAAATAGGAGCACACCGCCTTACAATTCTAAATTATTGATGTTAAATTGGGCCAATTTGAAATACATTGATAACTCAAGTGTTCAGCTAGGCTGAAATAATGGGAAAATTTGAGTTAAATTATTCATAAAATAATAAAGAATGAATGCCATCAGTCATCTTAACCCTTACCCACCTTTTTACAGCAGACAACTTTTGAAAACATTGTGACAAAATGGGAAATTGGTCAAAACGAGCAATTTCTCCTATTGCTCAGTGTTTTCAACCTTTTTCAGTAATTGTACCTACAATTATAGAGATTTTCCATACTTTTGAGTAGACATTTTCAAAGTCATCTGCTGCATATTTGCTGTATATGGGAAAGGGTTAACCAATTATCCGATACTGGTTGTTTTCAAGGCGTCGGCTTTGAAAAGATCTAAGGAAGAAAATATAGCATCTGTATATATATAAGTGAAAGTTTAAATGTTACATGGAGTTGAAAACAATGTTGGTAAAGGAGTTACAAAAGTTAGTCACTTTTAACAACTTTTCAAAAGCTGTCCCCTGCAGAGGTATAATCATCTGTTTTACAGTCAATTAAGGGTTACAATTGGTATGTTAAATACTTTCCACTTTGTCAATTTTGTGCACGTATTGCTATGGTTATTATAAGCAATTTGAGCCTTTGTCTTGCCTTGCTTAGTAAAAGTCATCTGCTGCATTTCATCGATAATGCAAGATTAATTATGTTAAGCTTTTGTTTCAAAATAATTAGAAATTAGGTAATTAGAAGTTCATTAAAGAAGCAGGTGAAAGATTTTTCTATTTTAAATGTTTCCAAGATACAGCCGACAAATGTCAGGGCTTATTACAGTCCCCAGCAACAGATGACAGCCACCTTTAACGCTTTCCCTCATACGGCAATTCTGCAGCAGACGACTTTAAACGTATTTTGTCAAAAAATAGAAAATCTCCATTATTGAATGGATAACCTATGACAAAAAGTGGAAAACATTGTGGCAAAAGGAGAAATTGCATGTTTTGTGCAATTTCTTCTTTTGTCACTATGTTTTCAAAAAGCCCTCTGCTGCAGAGGCGTCAGAAAGCGTCTATATGAGGGAAAGGGTTAAAAGCATTTCGGGAAAAGATCAGATGTATTCGCTCAAAATGAGCAGTTTTCACTTTAAATGCAATGTATTCAAATCAGTCGGTTTATCCTTTCCAGCATGCAGATGACTTTTGAAGACATCTGGGGAAAAACCTCTTACAGAAGGTTTTTTCTGCAATGTATATATAATAGAGTTGAAAACCTTATGAGCAATTTCTCCTTTTGTCACACCCGGCCGGGTAGCTCAATTGGTAGCGTATCTGACTCGTGATCTGGAGGTCACGGGTTCGATACCCGGTTGCGGCGACATTCTTTCGGGCGATGTTTTCAATTGCCTCTCACCTCTGATCTATGTGAGAAAGTAGTCAGTGGCTTCGAAAGAATGTTGTGTAAGTACTGGTGTGGGAAAGCCAGGAAAACATGGGTAGGTGCACTGACCGCCGTGATATGACCAAAGCTGTTGAAAGCGGCGTTAAACTCCAAACAAACAAACAAACAAATCCTTTTGTCACATTTCTTTCAAAAGTCGTCTGCTGCAGATGTGTCAGAATGTGGCTGAATTTACTAGGAAAGGGTTCAAAATAAAAATTCTGTTTCAAAGGCTGGCCTTTACTTCCTTAAACCTTTCCCACATACATCTGCACCAGATGACTTTCATAACATCCATGCAAAGTATATGGAAATTAAATTTCAATGAAAGAATTATTATTGAACAGACTCACTCTAAGAAAACACTGTGACAAAAGGAGAAAAATGCTTGTTATGCTCAATTTCTTCTTTTGCCACAATGCTTTCAAAATGTGTCTGTAAGTTTCCTTTTTACAATAAATCTTCAACAGAGGACTTTGCAAATATCCATGTAAACATATGGCAAGTTTCTATACATACATGAAGGATAATTATTGAAAAGATTTGAAAACATTTTGGCAAAAAGAGAAATAATCTTTGGTTTTTGAGTTACCGCATGTCGTTATGTTCAAAGGTTCAATTTGCTTATTCAGAAAAGAATATGTAAATGGGTGAAACATGATAAAAGAAGTTTTAACATTGGCCCTTATAATAATCAGTTCATCAAAGTAACTCAATAGACAGGCCTTGTCGTTTTCTTATCTCAGTCTTTTGTATGATGAGCTATATGTTTTCACAACTACAGAAAATGGAAGTCTTGATAACAATCGGGTGAAAATTATTGTTGAAAACTTCTGTCTTCTTAACCCTTTCCTACCTGCAGACGAATTTTGACGCAATTATAAGCAGCAGACGACTTTTGAAAACATTGTTGCCAAAGGTTTAATTGCTCACGATGAGCAATTTCACCTTTGGCCACAATTAATGTTTTCAACTTTATTTAACAATTAATTAAGCTATCTGTTAAGGACATTTTTCAGGTTTTTGTACAATGTTTTCAAAGTCATCTGCTGCAGATTTGTCGTATGTGGGAAAGGGTTAACAATGCTTTATACCTGTTTGTGTTACCCATTCTCTGGTACAAACACGGATTGATAACTCTGCAGAGGGCAGTTTTTGAGAACATTGTAGGAAAAGGATAAATTTCTCTATAATGTTAGCCATTAAAATTGTATCCTTTAACATTTCCCACAATGTTTTCAACTGACAGTTCAGATTATCGATTCATAGATTCAAAGCTGTTATATTGAATAAGGGGGGAAATTTAGGGGGAATGAAAAAAGTTATGGTTTCAAAATTCTTTTCACTTTACACTGTAAACTGATTATCTTGGTTCCATTTTACATGCCTTTTTGTTTCTTGTTCAACATACTGATTAAAAGATAGTTTTATATTTTATTCATCAAACACATTCTTTCATGGGTTTTAACATACTGTTTTTGTTGATTAAATGTTCGGCAACTCATTATGAGCAATTTCTTCCTTAATGCCACAATTTTTTTTCAACAGTTCTCTGTTGTAGATGTTTCAAAATGTGTCCATGTGGGAACGGTTTAACCCTTTCCCTCATATAAACGTTTTCGGACGCCTCTGCAGCAGACGGCGTTTTGAAAACATAGTGACAAAAGAAGAAATTGCACAAAACGTGCAATTTCCCCTTTTGCCACAATGTTTTCCACTTTTAGTCATAGGTTATCCATTCAATTATGGAGATTTTCTAATTTTTGACAAAATACATTTAAAGTCGTCTGCTGCAGTATTGTCGTATGAGGGAAAGGGAATTGCATTTTCTCCTTTTGTCAATTATTATGTTTTCAACTTCATATTGTAATCATTCTTTCATTTGTAGATAAGACTTTAAAAATGGTAGTAATGGCTCCCTCCTTGGCTCTAAGGGTTTTGGGATTTAACCCTTTCCCTCATACGACAATTCTGCAGCAGACGACTTTGAACGTACTTTGGCAAAACATAGAAAATCTCAATAATTGAATGGATAACCTATGACAAAAAGTGGAAAACATTGTGGCAAAAGGAGAAATTGCACGTTCTGTGCAATTTCTTCTTTTGTCACTATGTTTTCAAAAAGCCGTCTGCTGCAGAGGCGTCAGAAAGCGTCTATATGAGGGAAAGGGTTAAGTATTACGACTGACTGGCTGGTGTTAGGATAAATGGACTAGTAGTTACTGCCATGGTTTAACTTATAAAACTTTAAAACTGAAAAATTGTTCAAAGCGGTATTAAAACACCAAAACAATCAATTATTTGTAGATAAATTAGATAGTTTAGTCCAGATGTTTTAAAAGTTGCCTGCCCCAAAATTGTTGTATGTATAGGAAAAAAAGGGTTAAAACTTAAATAAATTTCCTCAATAAAACTCAGTATTTCTGAAGCCTTAATTAATAATAATCTACATGACTTGCGTAAATCTAGAAACAATTCAAATTGTGCTTTGGATTGAACTCTTAACAAATCCAAACATGGGTTAATTTGGCCTATTGGGAAAAAGATTGAGTGAGTTTACCCTGTCCGTCATACGTACAGACGCTTTCTGATGCCACTTAAACAGACCACTCTGGAACATGGCATTGTGTTATCATCATGTCAGCAATTTCTCCTTTTGCCACAATGTTTTCAACTTTATTCCATTTTTTTTTTTTTAGAGAGTTTCAATGTTTTTGACTACCGGTATTTTTGTTTCAAAGTTGTCTGCTGCAGATTAAGATTCGTTGTACATGGGAAAGGGTTAAAAGTGTTTGGAGAAGAAACATTGCTTTTTGTATGTGTTGGTTATTCAATGATTTTGGTGATAAGAGGTGAAAACAAATCAATATTTTCTCACCTATACCCTGCAATGGAATCCATTTAAATCGTGGTATGTGACACTCACTCACTGCACACACTGTATTTACCCTTTCTCACTTGTAGACGCGCATTCTGATGCATTTGCAGCAGACGACTCTTGAAAACATTGTGACAAATGGAGAAATTGCTCATAATGAGCAATTTTTCCGTTCCGTCACAGGGTTTTCAACTTTATTCAATGATTATATACTCTTATTTATTTGGGATTTTTACATTTTTGCAAATATTTTTTTCAAAGTCATCTGCTGTATATTTGGTGTAAGTGGGAAAGGGAAATGTGTGCATGCGTGGTCTTACTTTACATCCTAATCTAATCTTTTCTTTACAAAATGCTAGACTTAGCTAACACATTTCCGTGTCCTTTTTTCAGAGGAGAAAAGTGTTGAAAATGTATGTAATCACTTAACCCTTTCCCTCATACGACAATTCTGCAGCAGACGACTTTGAACATATTTTGTCAAAGGATAGAAAATCTTCATAATTGAATGGATAACCTATGACTAAAAGTGGAAAACATTGTGGCAAAAGGAGAAATTGCACGTTTTGTGCAATTTCTTCTTTTGTCACTATGTTTTCAAAAAGCTGTCTGCTGCAGAGGCGTCCGAAAGCGTTTATATGAGGGAAAGGGTTAACCCTTTCCCACCTGCAGACACAAGTTAATGTTACCAGACTGCAGCAGATGAATTTTGAAATATTTCTGGCAAAAAAGGTCAGATAATATTATGGCTCATAATGAGCAATTTTACCTTTTGCCACAATGTTTTCAAATCTGTTCGATAATCATCTTTGATTTCAAGAGATTTTCCACATGTTTCGTTGCCTGGATGTTTTCAAAGTCTTCTCCTGAAGATTTGTTGTGTTTTGGAAAGGGTTGTCGAAGACAAAAATGGCTGACTTTGATAAAACCTTTGGAAACATTGTATAAAAAAGGAATAAGTATTCACTTTGAAAACATCTGAACAATAAAATGCAGCAGACGACTTTTGAGAACATTGTGACAAAAGGAGAAATTGCTCAAAACAAGCAATTTCTCATTTTTCCACAAAGTTTTCATCTGCTGCAGATTTGCTGTATGTGGGACTTAAGGGGGGGGGGGGGGGGTAATTTACACCTTAATTTTTCAAGATATTTCATAATTTTCCTGAGATGTTTTCAAAGCATTGTAACCTACAACTTTAAAAAAGATATATCATATGAGGTAATGTGTTATACATGTTATATTTGTAGTATGTGATAAAGATGTGTTTTGTCTATTCCCAGTAATTAATACATAATTCATTTAGTCATAATGTGTGAAGGCATCATCGGAGATAAGAAAATGAATTCATCACAAATTCTTCTCACTCATTTTCGCACCAGGCTTGCTTAGAACAGACTGTGTCTCTCCCAAAGTCATTCTCGCATAGTACCAACATTTGATAGTTCTATTGAAAAATATTTTTAAAAAAGAACTTAAAAATGGCCCAATTAAGCTGAGCAATTTATTTCACTTTCCTATAATGCAACAAATATCTGCAGCAGACAACTTTGAAAGCATTTACCAGTAGTAAAAAATATGGAAACTCTATATAAATGAAAGAATAATTATTGTATATGTATGAAAATGTTGGGACAAAAGGATAAATTGCTCATTATGAGCAAACGCCGTGATATTTCTGAACAAACTGTTGAAAGCAACGTTCCTTTAGCCACAATGTTTTCAAAGGTATTTTGCTGGAGAGGTTTCTGTGGGAAAGGGTTAAAGGTGTAAGATAAGACATTGTAATGAGACTGGGGACATACATACAGTTGATAAGTAAGAGCTAATTGCCACTTGGTTATTAAACATTTACATAAAGCACTCTCAAAAAAACTTAGAATAATATGTAAGTAAATCTTGATACCTTAAGGCATCCCCCATGGTTGGTTGGTTAGCATCAGGGATTTGAAACTGGGCGTCCGGGGTTTGATCCCCAATGAGTTGGGCAAGGCACATTATCTAGCCTAGTACTGGTTTGTTTACCCAGGGTTCATGTCACCATGATATATAATGTTGAAGGCGGCGTAAAACCCCAATTAAACAAAAATTGATACCCAGGCAAACAAATTTATTACATTGACAGAAAATTGAAAAAGTATCAACATAGAATCAGAGAAATTGTAATTACTTTTCCATCTTGACTTCATTCTTCGATAAATGAATTTTCAAAAAAAATCCACACAAGAAAAGTAGCAGACGTTTTAGATCGGTATAGCAAAAATGTCCAAGAATTGTTGTCTACGTAATAAAAAAAGAAATAAAAAAGAAGTCTTCTATGCATGGATGAGTGTGCAGGATATGAATTGTTACCTTATTCCAACATGAAGATGCAAAATGACACATCAGCAGCAAATCGAGGGCTTGGCGTGAAATGGTTGTAAATAAAATTAATATTTTTTTTACCAAGGTTAATCACCTCGCCGTAATGTCTTTATAATCATTGAATCATTTTTCTTGGTAAACATTATGGAAGTTTAGGTGCAATGGCACCTAAATTTGCATTGTTTACAAAGGGGTCAAAATTGCCCCTAAACCAGGGTTTTCAAAATAGGTTTTTATTTACAACCGTTTCACACCAAGCCCTCGAAATGACTTTTGAAAACAAAAGGATAAATTAATAACTCGATCATCATGAGCAATTTCTCCTTTCATTACATTGTTTTCAACTCTATTCAATAAACCATATAGCTTCATTTATAAGGCTTTGAGAAACTTTTGTCTAGATGTTTTCATTAATTTGAGGGCTGCAGATAATTATGTGTCTGCATGGTAAAAAGGGTGAATGGAGTAAGTATGAAAACAGTCATCTATTATGAGAGTCAAGTGAGGTTCACTGCCAAAACATGCTTTTTCAATTAAAATCACATTTATTGAGGTCGGAGAATAGTGTCAAATAAACATTAACATTAATTTCTACTTTTATAATGTTTTCAGTGAACCAATATGTACTTGTCTCTCTAATTGCATAAACTACTTGTTAGCCACCTGTTTTTATCCATTTCATTCTTAAAATATTTGACATCTCGATCTGCAGAAGATGACTTGTAAAAAACTATATTATGAGTGATTTCACCTTGACTAAATTGCCTGAATTCTCTGCTTGTCCAAAATTATTTATGACGTAATTTTGTATTCTTAACTCCCTGCTGGTATATATTGTGACCAGTAAGCCATGCTTTGGCTTCTATGATGAAAGAGGTTGAAAAAACTCAGTCTGATAGATACCATTGAGGTAGAAAGAGTCTTGAACTTTCAAGATAATTTAACCCTTTCCCTCATATAGATGCTTTCTGACGCCTCTGCAGCAAACAGCTTTTTGAAAACATTGTCATACGAGGGAAAGGATTAAGCATTTTATTACTTATTCACACAAAGTTTTCTGTAATGATCGATGCTTATAATCAAGAGGATGCAATTTAATTGACCGTTTCCTGGATAATCTGCAGCCGACGACATTGAAAACATTTAATGAAAATATGAACATTTCTGTAAATAAAAGTTTTATTATTTAAAAAGGTGCAAATTATTTGGCAAAGGGAGACAATGCTCATGAGCAGTTCCACCTTTTGTCACAATGTTTTCAAAACTTTTCTGCTGCAGATGTATCATCATGCGTCCGTAATTATAAGTGGGAAAGGGTTAATGGGAATGCTCCTTTGATGTCGACTGCAGTTGCTATAAAACTATGTGCAATGTTTTCTTTTTATTTCAATACTGTCTGGACGAAATCCAATTTTGTAGTAATCAGGCTTAATAACCTACGCCCAGCTTGACAAGTTTGTTACACTTTGTCCCTTTTTAACTAACTGGAAGTTCACGATATTTGGGCTTATTTTCAAATGCATCTTAAACCTGATGGACTTAGGACGAATTGTTGCAAATTTGCTCACATGTATATTTATAGTCACTTGAAATGACATGGAGGAACATTGAGACATTGTTTGGCTTTGTCTTAGAAAATATAAGAAAACTACAATATTTAAACCAGACAACTCTTAAAAATATCATACAAGCTTAGTAATCATAAATGTAATTGGTTAATTGACTTTCATGGATCACATTTCAAATAATAATAATCATTTTGTTACTGTCAATTTTTCACTCTGACGTATTTTTTCAGAAGACAAGAATAGATCTACCATTCATAGAACAAGTCACGATTTCTTTGTTGTATTAGTCAGATTGTTTTCGTTTTTTGGTTAATTTTTATGTCTTAAGATAATTTGTTCATTGTTCTTTCATATCTGCTGCATTCCATTTGAATTCACCTGCACAATGAGAAATCAATTACATGGCTTAGTAATAAAACGAGACAGGCCAACGTTGCTTCAAGTCAAGGCCAGAATTGATACAAACATATTTTGTGCCTGTATTAAAATTGGGAGTTTTTGTGTCTCTTTTTTTAGATAATCTTTTCTGTGGTCTGTCTGACCGACCATGCTTTCTTTTACTGACACAACGTTATTGCAAACACTCTTGTTTGAGTTCAAGCAATGTCACTTTTTACAAAAATGTTTTCCAAAATTGCAAAGGCGTCTTCATGACTGGGAAAGAGTTAAGAACAGGGTATATGATACAATCAACTTTCTGATGACTTGGTTGTATAATTTCCTCAATTGCAGCTCCGTGTGCAGAAGAGTTCCTTGGTATGGTTATTTGTGTGCATATAATGATAACAATTATAAAGATAATTTATAACAGTATGATAAAAGAAATTGGAGATTGTTAATTACACAATTTATGAGATAAAAGTGGAGAACTCTGTATCCTTTCATGTAAAATCAGTCCTGCGAAGAGACAAAGTGTCAGCTCTTTTTCCTTAACCCATTTTCACATACAATAAAATCTGAAGCAGGCTATACTTTCGATTTATTATCAAGTCCAAAATATAGAAAATCACTTAAAATGATAGTATGTTTATTGAATACAATTATAACAATTGTGGCAAATGGAGAAATTGTTCAGTATTAAGGGAGATAATTCTTTATTTTGCAGAATCAGTTATTCACCCTTGTTGTGCGAGCTCGGGACAGTGGGGACCCAGCCCAGACGAGTTCCGTGACGGTCTATATCAACATACAGGATGTCAATGACAACACTCCGTTGTTCGAACACGGTGTCTATGAACCAGCTGTCTTTGAGAATGTCACCATCGGTACTAGTGTCATACAAGTGCTAGCAACAGACATAGATTCAGGTAAGCTTTTATAAACCTTAAAAAAATCAAGACCTGTTGCCATTTATAAACAATTAATTAGACCTTTCCCACATACAGCAATTCTGCAGCATATCACTTTGAAAACATCTGAGCAAAAATGCAAAAAATCTCTGTAAGTGGAAGAATAATAACTTAAAATGTTTTTGAAAATACTGTTCCAAAAGGAGAAATTGATCGTAATGAGCAACAGTATTTTCGTAGTTTAATCCTCTCACATATATAGATGCTCTCTTGACACCTCTGCAGCAGAAGACTTTTGAAAACATTGTGACAAAAGCTCATGACGAGCAATTTCCCCTTTGCCACAATTTGTCAAACTTTTTGTAGGGATTTTTTTCGGAATTTTGCTAGATGATTTCAAAGTCGTCTCTGCTGCAGATTTTTTGTATTTAGGAAAGGGTTAAGTAGATTTGTCTGGACCTTACATTCTTTGTAAAGGGATATTGCTGCACATACCAAGTTTGAAACGCGGGCGAGTCTAATCACTGCCTGCTTATATTTAGAAGAGTAAAAGCTGTAACTCCTGAACTTTTTTTTTAATTGTTGACTTGCCTGGTTTCTCTCCGAACCTCCTTTATATTATAAATACCAAAATGGAAAAGCACTAAGACACTTTTTCGTCTGTCTTTCCTCCTATTGCTTCAGTATGTATGTATGTATCTTTAACTTGAACACGTAACCCAGGTCTAATTAAAGTTTGAATTACCGTATACATCATAACTTTGGCCTGTTGATCGTAACTTTAAAAGTCCTTGACATCCTAAAAAGAGAACTTGCGATTGATCTCAACTGATGTCTGTATAAATTGGCAATAAATTTTCGAGAATGAATGTCGTGCACATAATAACAACGGTAATATATGTATGATGATATTGTATTTTAACCTGGAGATTTCCTCCATAATGTTTAAGTTGTTCGTTATAGTTTAAAACATTTCTTGATACATATGGCATTTGACACCTTATAAGCATACCATTTTTAGCTTGCCAGTACGAAGTACAGGAGAGCTTATGTGTTACCCCCGGCGTCGGCACCGTCGGCACCGTCGGCGGTGGCGTAGACACCTAGGTTTAAGGTTTGTGTTTAAGGTTTTCATTTGGGTTTTAAGGGTTTATACCTTTAGGAACCATTTGTCATCCATCTACGCACACCACTACACCCGTCCTGACCCTGGGTCAAGGTCAAGGTAATTTCTACTTGGTTCTACTTGGTTCAGTTACAAGGTTTAAGGTTTGCGTTTAACGTTTAACATATCACTCTGCATTCACTATTATGACATTGATTGCTTTCATATTTAGTTTATACATTTAGGAACTATTGGTCATCCATCTACGCACACCACTACACCCGTTCTGACCCTGGGTCAAGGTCAAGGTCATTTCTACTTGGTTCAGTTACAAGGTTTAAGGTTTGCGTTTAACGTTTAACATATCACTCTGCATTCACTATTATGACATTGATTGCTTTCATATTTAGTTTATACATTTAGGAACTATTGGTCATCCATCTACGCACACCACTACACCCGTTCTGACCCTAGGTCAAGGTCAAGGTCATTTCTACTTGGTTCAGTTACAAGGTTTAAGGTTTGCGTTTAACGTTTAACATATCACTCTGCATTCACTATTATGACATTGATTGCTTTCATATTTAGTTTATACATTTAGGAACTATTGGTCATCCATCTACGCACACCACTACACCCGTTCTGACCCTGGGTCAAGGTCAAGGTCATTTCTACTTGGTTCAGTTACAAGGTTTAAGGTTTGCGTTTAACGTTTAACATATCACTCTGCATTCACTATTATGACATTGATTGCTTTCATATTTAGTTTATACATTTAGGAACTATTGGTCATCCATCTACGCACACCACTACACCCGTTCTGACCCTAGGTCAAGGTCAAGGTCATTTCTACTTGGTTCAGTTACAAGGTTTAAGGTTTGCGTTTAACGTTTAACATATCACTCTGCATTCACTATTATGACATTGATTGCTTTCATATTTAGTTTATACATTTAGGAACTATTGGTCATCCATCTACGCACACCACTACACCCGTCCTGACCCTGGGTCAAGGTCAAGTTATATCAGAGTTATTGCCCCTTTTCTGTCAAAAAATCTAACTTTTTCGTCACGTTTTCAAATAACTTTTGTTCTACTCAAAGGATTAGATTGAAACTTCTGACAAATGTTTATATCAATGTGTGTGATTGGTTCACAAAAGGGGGATAATCCAAATAATTTTATATCAGAGTTATTGCCCCTTTTCTGTCAAAAAATTAAATTTTCAAATAACTTTTTTTCTACCCGAAGGATTGGATTGAAACTTCTGACAAATGTTACTTTATTTTTTATTCGACGTCTGTCTGTCTATTTTTTTTTTTATCCGGCGTCTGTCTGTCTGTCTGTCCGTCACACTTTTTTCGTCACGTTTTCAAATAACTTTTGTTCTACTCAAAGGATTAGATTGAAACTTCTGACAAATGTTTTTATCAATGTGTGTGATTGGTTCACAAAAGGGCGATAATCCAAATAATTTTATATCAGAGTTATTGCCCCTTTTCTGTCAAAAATTTAAATTTTCAAATATCTTTTTTTCTACTCAAAGGATTGGATTGAAACTTCTGACAAATGTTTATATCAATGTGTATGATGGGTTCACAAAAAGGGGGATAATCCAAATATTTTTATATCAGTTATTGGCCCTTTTCTGTCAAAAATTTAATCTACTCAAAGGATTGGATTGAAACTTCTGACAAATGTTTATATCAATGTGTATGATGGGTTCACAAAAGGGGGATAATCCAAATATTTTTATATCAGAGTTATTGCCCCTTTTCTGTCAAATATTCAAATTACTTTTTTTCTGCTCAAAGGATTGGATTAAAACTTCTGGCAAATGTTTATATCAATTTTTGTGATGGGTTCACAAAAGGAGGGATAATCCAAATATTTTGTATATCAGAGTTATTGCCCCCTTTCTATCAAAAATTAAAATTTTCTGACAAGGCGCCGGCAGGTGACACACGTGCTCCCGGGAGCACTCCATTCTAGTTGAACTTAGAATTTTTGTCAAAAGTATTGAAAAGGTGTATTATCTTGCAATAGGTGATACTGTGCGACTTTACCTAATACTTTAACTGTTCTGAAGTAGGCCCTGATATACGATGGCCCTGATAGGCGAGCTATATTGTCCTCCGACAACTCTTGTTAGAAACAATGATTCAGGAAAAGGAGCAATTGCTGAACTTGCTTTAATATAAGATATTTATGCCATAAGCATTTTTTTTTTAGATAGACAACCTCTAAAATATTGTATCAGCTAGGTAAACAGTTAAATAAAGAGATAATAATTGATTAAATATCAGTCAATAACTAAGCATATTCTTTGTATATTTCCTTTTCCCACATGGCAAATATGAAAATCTCTATCTATAAAGAAATGTTTAATTATTGAAAAGAGTTGAAAAGAGTTGAACACATAATGTAGCATAAAGATAAATTGCTCATGATGAGCAATTTCTATTTCTCCTTTTGTCACAATGTTTTCAAAATTGGTCTTCTGCAGAGGCATCAGAAAGTGTCTGCATGTGGGAAAGGGTTATTAATTATATGAAATATCTATGCAATACGGGAATTGGTTTCCTCTCATGTAATAGTTTATTTTATAATCAATTCACAACAATTTTTATGACAAGGCGTAATTCACTCCCCTTTCTGCTCATAAAATATGGAAACCTATATATTCATTGATGGTGGATGACTTGACAAAATTTTTGGGTACAATAAAACAGGATTATATTGGGGTAATGTGTAATACGGGTACTTGGGGGGAATGACCGACCTCCTCTAAATGTGATTGAATAACACCTTTAACAAATAGTGCATCTTGCATCAACATATTTAAAATAATGTAACATGACCGTAGATAAAAGGAAATGACTTCATGATTAATAGTGAAAGAAGTTAACATTATGTGGTAAAAGGATAAATTGCTCATGATAAGCAATTTCTCTTTTCCCACAATGTTTTCAAATGTTGTCCGCTGCAGATACCTCAAAATGCTTCTGCAAGTGGGAGAGGGTAAAGGTCTGGACACTTAAATGCACTAGAGTGTAATTGGCCTATTAATCTTCAAATATGGCCAAGTTGCAATCCATCCCTCCCTTTTGCAACTGTCCTAGCTGCTACAATTTTGTAACTCAATCCATTCCATCAAACTAATATTCACTTTTAACTATCAACTTCTTCCCACATACAGCAAATCTGCAGCAGACGACTTTAAAAACAAAGTGACAAAAACCTGAAACATCTCCTTAAAAGATAGCTCAAATTGTAATATAAAGTTGAAAATATTTTGGCCACAGGAGAAATTGCTCATTATGAGCAATTTTTCATTTGGCCTCAATGTTTTCAGATTAGTTGCCTGCTCCTATTGAGTCAAAATGCATTCTGCAGGTGGGAAAAGGTTAAATGATTCATCACTATGAAGGGAAAAATTAATAAAAAAACTAAAGAGACAACACACAAAAGTAATTTTTATCCTGGCCATAGTATCTAGTTATAAATTTGAATCTGTTTAGGGGACCAACTAGAAAACCACCCATCCAACCACAAAGTTCTAGCTCGGAGCTTAAAAACAAATTAAAAGGATTTGATTTCATTGATTATAATCTTTTTTTGACACAATGCCTGCTTACTCATTTGATATAGGGCTTGTAAATCCAATTTTGATTTTATAGGTCATTCCTTTACTTCTTCTGCCCTTTCTCAATTGCAAATACAATTTGACTCGATCTGCAGCAGATGACTTTTGAAAATACTGCGGCAAAAGGTGAAATTACTCATTTATAAGCAATTTCTTCTTTCGCTACAATGAAAAGAAGTCCATGTCCATAATGCTGTTGCCTGGCAGTAAGGGCAACATTCTAAAGTCTTTCCTTATCGGGTTTTTTTTTCCTGTAAAAGCCAATTGTGAAAAAAAAAAAAGAAGGAAGAAGCAGTTTTTGCCAACTTAAGAATATATTCCAACATTTTCCACTGACAGATTTCCCAATTTACAATCTGCTAATGGGAAACTAGGTTTCAATCTTCAAGGTAAACTAACGAAGGGACAATTGAATGTGTTTTTTGATAAAAATCTATTTGGCATCGAGTTGCATGTACATAATCGTCAAGATTTACATAAGTCCTTTTGAATGATGAATAAAGTAATGTTAACACGAGATGTATGTATTCTCTAGGAAATTAAAAAAATCAATTAGTTAACTAACCCTTTACCTCATATAGACGCTTTTTGACGCATCTGCAGCAGACAGCCTTTTGAAAACATTATAAGTGACAAAAGAAGAAATTTCTCAAAACGAGCAATTTCTCCTTTTGCCACAAAGTTTTCCACTTTTAGTCATAATATGTTTATATAATCCATTCAATTATGGGGATTTTCTATTTTTTGACAAAATATGATGATAGTCGTCTGCTGCAGAATTGTCATACGAGGGAAAGGGTTAACTAGGCCAATTTGTGCTTGAGCAGAAGATATTGTGGGAAATAGAAAATTTTCTCAAAGTGAGAAATTTCCCCATAATGTTTCTACTCTATATCATACTACATGTATATGTATATTACACAAACATGTTTGCCTTCATATGCTGACAATACGTAATGTCTTGATCAAGAAAAATTCTTGAAAGGACACAATCTGAAGTGACTGAATGATTGAAACATCGTAGGTAAAGGAGTATTAAATTGATAATGGATAATTTCTCCATATATGCATGCGGTGCTTTCGATGTTTTCTGCAGACGTTAACAAAATATGCTATTCCTTTCAAATGAAGTGTCTACAAAATCTAGATCAGATAAACTTTTAATTACATTTTACCTGTTTTATATGGAGACAGCGAAGTCTATTTCAACTGATCTCAAATTTTTTCATCATTGGACAAAACAAATGTTGTGCAACAGGATCAATTTACACAAAAAAATTGATGTTTCCTGCCAATCAAATAAGTTGCCTATATTAATAATGCAAGTTTACTTTAGACTGTATGTTAATTTAACCCTTTTCAACATACATCCAATCTGCAGCGGATGACTTAATTTAAAACATTTAAGCATAATAATATGGAAATTCTCTATAAATGAAATTTGATTGCGTAGAAAACATTTTGGCAAAAGGAAAAATTGCTCATTATTATAAACAATTTCTCATTTTGCCAAAATGTTTTCTAAATTTATCTGCTTCAGTTGCATCAAAATGCGAGTATATGTGTGGAAAAGCTGGGTTACGAGTTAGCATGGGAGCAATTGGCTGTTGCTTTACTGCAGGTTAATTGGCTCAATTTTAGAAATTTCTCCTAATTTTACCCTTTCCCACGTATAGACGCTTTTTGACGACGTTTGAAAATAGTATTGTATATATGGGAAAGTGTTAACCATGATTTTCAAATTACAATGAAGAAATATATAATTATGTGCAACACAACTTTTTCCCACCCTTTCCCATATATAGACACTTTAAGATGATGTCTCTACAGCAGACCACTTTTGAAAACATTAGGTCAAAACGAGTAATTGCTCAAAACAGGCAATTTCTCCTTTAGCTACAATTTTTTCAACTATATTCACTAATAAAACCGTCATTTATAGAGATTTTCCACAGTTTTACATACAAGTTTTCGAAGTGCTGCAGATTAGTTGTATGTGGGAAAGGGCCGGGTTAAAAACATCTATCCTGAGCATTGAAGATGATAATTGTCTTCTTGTCCTTCAATCTAGGCCATTTGAATTATTTATTACTATGGCCATTTCAAACAACGGCTCATGTTGTCCAATGGTGTGTATATATATACATCTGTTTGTAGATGTGTTCACCAGATGGTTCACATTATATCATGTGGAACTCTGACGTTTGACAAGAAGCTAATGTTTTGACATTAACATCAATGAAATCTTGATGACGCTGCTGAAAGAATTACGCAGGAATTTATGTCAAAACCAGCGGTAGCTCCAGCTACTCTACTTGCCTTATCTATTTTCCCATACCAATAGGTACCTTTGTAGCTGTTTTGATGTTTAACCCTTTTTCCTCATACGACAATTCTGCAGCAGACGACTTTGAACGTATTTTGTCAAAACATAGAAAATCTCCATAATTGAATGGATAACCTATGACAAAAAGTGGAAAACATTGTGGCAAAAAGGAGAAATTGCACGTTCTGTGCAATTTCTTCTTTTGTCACTATGTTTTCAAAAAGCCGTCTGCTGCAGAGGCATCCGAAAGCGTTTATATGACAACATAGCCTTTCCTACAACATACATCAAATCTGTAGCAGACGAGTTTGAAAGCTTGTTGGTAAAATATGATAGCTTTATCTCAATAAATGAAAGTGTAACTATTGTTCAAGAGTTGAAAACATTGTGGCAAAAGAAGAAATTGCTCATAAGCAAAAGTCGTTGCTGCAGTTGCATCTGCATGTGGGAAAAGGTTGAAAGAGAAAAGAAATCCATAAGGAAAAACGATAGAAATATATGACCATAGACCATTTTGTCATTATAAACACCAAAGTAAGCTGATCAGGCTATTAACTCTCCTAAGGTATATATACATACAGCAAACAGATTACAAATTATTATTAATGATTGTTTTAAAAGTTGATGTTGCAATTTACAACTGTATTTTAACCAGTCACTATCTTCAGACTTTAAGTGGTTATTATAATAAGTGTGGGGTTTTGAACCTGAGATTCCTGGGTTTGATTCCCACTTGGGCAAGGCATGATACATTAGTTAAAGGTTGTTGAAAATAGTGTATACATATACATGTATTTCCAATAAAACAAAACCAGATCACAATTAGCTGTAACTAACATTGTAAAAAGAAAATTGTGAA
This sequence comes from Serripes groenlandicus, assembly GCA_031761405.1. Taxonomy (NCBI): domain Eukaryota; kingdom Metazoa; phylum Mollusca; class Bivalvia; order Cardiida; family Cardiidae; genus Serripes; species Serripes groenlandicus. The sequence continues at coordinate 55,851,162 of JASEVX010000006.1, read as the reverse complement.
GGATGATGGGAATAAACGAAATAGATGCCTGAGACTCGGCTTGCGTTACTTCTGCTAATTAACCCTTTCCCACATATAGACGCTTTCCGACGCATCTGCAGCAGACAGCTTTTTGAAAACATAGTGACAAAAGAAGAAATTGCATAAAATGTGCAATTTCTCCTTTTGCCACAATGTTTTCCACTTTTCGTCATAGGTTATCCATTCAATTATGGTCCCAGATTTTCTATGTTTTGACAAAATACGTTCAAAGTCCTCTGCTGCAGAATTGTCGTATGAGGGAAAGGGTTAAGCATTTTATACCAGCATGCTAACAGTAGAACACAGAAATAGTCGGGATGTTTTCTTAGTCAAAGATGACTTAAAATCAGTACATCTTCAAAGAAGAGTTGGGAAGATTGTACATTCTTGCATGGGTCCATGGCATATGCAATTCGACAGTAATGTCATAATTTTAAAGTTCTCTCAGATGTTTTTCTTGTTTTATGCAGCCTTCACTCGCTTGTGAAAACATTGGAGAAATTCTTGGCTTACATTTTATAAGTGTTTTCATCTGGTAATGATGAAGCTCTGCCAGTCATAGGGCTGACATAATCCTTAAAAAATAACAGATACGCAACAACTTCAGGAAATTGGCCCATATTCACGCCTTTACTCTTGCAGCTTTACATTGGGGACTTGGTAATTTTTTAAAACATTACAGAAAGTTACTAGAAATGCAGAATTATTAAATTTCCTTTAGAAGTGTTTTAAACTCTTGTCATTTGAATGTACCATTAAATTGGCATTAATGTACTATAAAAATATTCAAAAACTGATTATGTTTGTTTTATGGTGTGTTTTTCTTTTTCAATTTAAAGTAATAAAAAATAATAATAAAAAGTATCCATTGTTCTGGGATGGTGTGTTTATATAGTATAATTAAACATAACAATACATGACAGAAATTGATATATATTAGTTTCCCAAGCTATTTAAAGATTATGATTCTTACAATGGGAAGGGTAAAAAAAGCCATATTGTATCCTGGCATTGGACTCAGGACCAGATACACATAAATGCCATCGTTTGAAGGGGGGAGACATTTTGATTAGAATTGGTGGAGTTACATAAACCAGGGATATTTAACATTGTTCAGTGTTATGTTCTATTGTTGGACTCTGACTGAAGTAATTAGCTGTGTAGGTTATTAGGGTTTGCAAGATGGTCCAACAGTGTTCATAAAAATGTTATGTTCTTTTTCAGTGTCACGTCAGTATTTATAAATACTCAATATCCCTTACATATGGGAGCCCCACATAAATTATTTTTTTTACAGGGCTCAGTGAATATTATTTATGTGCTGTACGTGTACTTGATTTGGTACAAATATCACATTAATCATAATAAGTCAACATGAAATGAATGCTGAATTTGTTTCAACATAGAATTTTTGATATAGGTCAAATATATTTATCAAATAAAGATAGTGTTTGTTTTTGAAAGATTGAAATTGAAAACAAGGAAAATCCAACAGAAATAAAGATGGCTTGATTTAGCAGGTGAAACACTGAACAATCAACATGGTAAATGCCATGTGTTGACAAAGTTAAAAGGAAAATTGAGCGTTTCGTTCTGCCCTTAGGAAGTGTATGTTAAGATGGATTATAATGTATTACATGATTGCTGAATGACATCAGTACGGCAGGTTAATTATGGTTTTAACTTAAAGGTGGTGTCATTAAGGGGAAATTGAAGAATAGGGATGCAAAGTATATAACATTTTAATACCATTTCTTGCATAAATTATATCCTTTCAATGACATAAATTGTTATATAACTTTAAAGTATTTTGTCATGCAATTCAGTTACATATAATTGATTGTAAGACAGGCGACGTGGGATTCGCCTTGGTTGTTGGTCCTTAGCAACGAAACTCGAATGCGCACTTCCTGAGCCTGTTCACCAAGTTTCATCGGAATCGGCCCGTCAGTTTCGGCTGTGGAGCGTTGCTTTACAAACAAACAGACAGACAGACAGCCGGAAAAGCCTGACAATAAGGGATATCTAACGAAGTGAATCCCAATAATGTTAAGATACAATGAAAGCCCTAAACTGATGCACTGGCTTTTCACATTTTAATGTACTAGCTGCAGTCTCAAATATTATGTATAAGCAGCAATTCTAGCAATTTGGGGTCTTAATAATTTAATATATATATATACATTGATCTCATTCATAGTCTGGACAATAAGGTATGAGGAAGTTTAAATTCCTAAATTTCTAAGGCATAAACACTTTTAACAAATCTGCAGCAGACGACCTTGAAAACATCTATTTAAGGTCAAATAAATTGCTCAATATAAGCCACAATGTTTTCAAAAGTCATCTGCTGCAGTTGAATAAAAGACTTTCTGCAGGTGGGAAAGGGTTTGCTATGTAATAAATATATTTTTATGATTTGAAACTAATAAACAAACTTGTATGATATTGTTTCTTGTTAAAAGGAAAAAGAAAATTTAATTACTGTGATTGAGTTTTTGTAATTCTTGGAACTACGTAATTAGAACAGTGTCTTGTTGGTTATTATTTGTTCACCATTGAACAGTCTCATGTTGAAAATTCTCACAATAAAATCGAGTTTTATGATTGCGGGCGGTTCTCAGTAATTTGTTTTCTGTCAGTCACACAGTGTTTGACATGAGCCAGTTAGGATTATCACAGTGCGACATGCGGCTACAAGGGAACATTATTCTCATTACTTTAACAATCGAGTACCCCACTGTGTATTGCAGCAAAACAATTATGTTTCTGTAATTTTTATGAAGATCTGTTTCCCATATGTGAGTTAATGTTAACAGGCCTAGGGCTGTAAAGAGGATTTTTTATAACTAGGGGTAAAATCATACTGTATTTTTTTAAAGGTACTTAGCGGCTCTTTGGCAACACAGCTAACATAAGTCTTCAAAAGTGTCCAAAATTATGAAATATATTATTTAAGCCAGCGAGTGTATTACAAAATTGCATATAGGTCCTAAAAATTGAAGTCACACTGTGATCTTGTAGAACTTGTACTATCAGTCCTTATGAAACTATATTTTTCTTCATGTATGCAGAGATTTTCTGTATAGCAGTTGTGACTGCTGCAGATTCTTTGTATATTTATGAAAGGTTAAATGCCAGACTCTCTGTGGAAACTGGTCATAAAAACACGGAACAAGATGGTTGTAAATTAGTGGGTGGCAACCTTTTGAACTGTATGGAATTTAAGCCACATTGTATTTATTACAGAGGGGTACGTTTTCATGACAGGCAAACAATGTGAGAACAATTAAATATACATATAGACAGGTATCCTATAAATCCACATGTACACTATTATAATTGACATAACCCTTCCTCTCGTACAGACACTTTCTGACACCGCTGAAGCAGACGACTTTTGAAAACATTTTGGTAAAAGAAGAAATTTCCCATGATGAGCGATTTCTCCTTTCGCCACAATGTTTTCCTCTTTTAGTCATTGGTTATCCATTCAATTATAGAGATTTTCCATTTTTTGACGATATATGTTCGAAGTTGTCTGCTGAAAATTTCTTGTATGTGGGAATGTTGAATTGTTCACATTATTTACAATGATTGTGAAAAACAAGTACTTCCAAGTTAAATAACCCCTTTTCCGCACATAATATACACTAAATCAGCAGCTGAATAGGCGACTTTGAAAATATCTAGGCAAAAATATGGAAAATTATAACTATAAATGAAAGTGTTGTTATCGAAAACAGTTGAAAACATTGTGGCAGCTTAAGTAGAAATTGCTTATTATGAGAGATTTCTCTAGTTGCATGTGTGTTATACAGAACTTCCTGGATACTCAACTAGTATTCACAATGCACTGTGTCGGGGAATATATCAAGGGAATTTGTGCGCAAGCCTAGACTGCATGCTCTCACTGTTTTCATATCTGGGACCTTTGGAAATAATAGGAAATCTGTATAAAGGAACATTTAATTATTGAACTGAGTTGAAAACGTTGCGGCACTGGGAGAAATTGCTCATTTGGAGCAATTTCTTCTTTTGCCACAATGTTATCCAGAGGTGTCAGAAAGCGTCTGTATGTGGGAAAGGGTTAACAAAATGAAGTGGCATAGGTATAAACCACTTAAAAACTCAGTATAAACCTCTTTAAAACTCGATAGAATCTGATTTAGAAATGCCTCTCAATGCCAAGAACTAAATCTTCAAATTTTCCAGGCCCTTAAGCATCAAAATTCCTCTTAATCCCATCTGAGAAAATATAAGTATCTCTCATTATGACATTTGGCAATTGTGTGTCTATATTTAATGCACATTTGCAGTGAATTCCTTACCCTTAACAATTTCCCTCATAATTAGATGCTTTCTCTGCAGCAGACTTTGAAAACATCATTTTTGTGACACAAGAAAATATGGCTCAAAACAGCAATTTCTCCTTTTGCCACAATGTTTTCCACTTTTAGTCATTATTAAATAAGGTTATCCATTCAATTATAGAGATTTTCTATTTTTTGACAAAATATGTTCAAAGTCTACTGCTGCAGAATTGTCGTATGAGGGAAAGGGATAGTTACCTTTGGCTTAACTTATTTCATTTTCTCATGTACATGATTTTGAATCTGTAGGAGCAGAGTGGTCATCTTGCCGATTCTGAGACGGGTATGCCTGAGGTTCGAACCAACGTATACCCATCTTTCTGCATTTCGATCCCTGCCTAGTTAGTAATAGTCACAAATAGCCGAGTCCCGGTAGCTCAGTCGGTAACGACGCGGGCTGTCAATCCAGGGGTTGTGAGTTCGAATCCCGGCTCTTCTTTCTGATGTTTGACAAAAGTCAATGCAACATGCGTCGTTCGTCTTCCACCAATGGGCTAAGTCTATGTGGAAAAGCAGCCAGTTGCTTGGGAAGATTGTTGTGTGGAGTACTGGTGATAGAAAACCAGGAAACACATGAGTAGGTGAACTGGCCGCCGTGATATGACTGAGAAGTTGTTAAAAACTTAGGGATTTGATAGATACAAATGTAAAACTAATCAATCTGTTCTTTTTTAAACAAGCCTAGTAGATCTAATTTAAATGCAGTCCTGAAAGCCCTTCTGAATGATTGCATCCCATCTGACTAAGCTTTGAAAAGTAAAGGGTTCTTAAATTAGTTAAAAAAGAATGTATAATTGGTTGTTTTGCAGGAAATTTCTTTTTAACCAGTTCCCTGCAGCAGTATTATATACCTGCTGGGTTTCAGTCTCGTGTAATCCTTCAAAAATTATTGGAAATGATTACAGAGGATTTAACTGGGAACCAGAGATGGTTCTGGGTGAAATTTGAAATAAAATCTCAAGTAGTGAGATGTCTGTTCAATTGAAACTACAATGCCTGGAAATTGATGATCTTTTTTCTTATTTATTGAAGTTTATTGATAAGTAAAGTCTTTCCAACTTACAACAAATCTGATGCAGCCAACAGTGACTGAGCAGACAGTCAAAATATCGATAAATCTCTAAATTAAAGAACAATTATTGAATTATGTCGAAGAATTAATATATATGATTAATATTGGATGATCCAGCTCAGTTTGACGTTGAGAAAGATGCTCAATATGAGCAATTTCTCCTTTACCCACAATTCTTTCAAAAGTCGTCTGCTTTTGAAGCTCTTTTAAGGTTGTCTGCATCAGGTAAAAGGTGATTCATTTCTTGTCCGAAAGGGGGTCACATTCCGCTAATCTCATTTTTTCGCTGCAAGTAGTTGCAACCCTGACAACACATTCCTCTGATTCTTTCATGTATCTGTCAAATGACATGTCGGAAAATGATTGGTCATTAACATAGTACATGACAGTGATCTCCATTTAATGGCTACCCGGCATTCTTATCATGCACAGGATTTGGGGGATCTTTAACCCTCTCCCTCATATAGACGCTTTCTGATGCCTCCACAGCAGACAGCTTTTTAAAAACATAGTGACCAAAGAAGAAATTGCTCAAAACAAGCAATTTCTCCTTTTGCAACATTGTTTTTCGCTTTTAGTCATAGGCTATAATCCATTCAATTATAGAGATTTTCTATTTTTTGACAAAATATGTTCAATTTGTCGTCTGCTGCAGAATTGTTGTATGAGGGAAAGGGTCAGTGGGTCTTTACAGAGAAACGTTGGCTGTATGTCCGGATATGTACAATGTCCTGGAAATATATCTTGATGGAGGCAGCCAGTATTGGCTGTCCCGCGGCTAGGCCTGCAGTAGATTTATGCAGATGTTCATAATGCAGAAACATAATTGAAAGGAGAAATTACTCAAAATCAACAATTTCTTCTCTCATCTGGCAATAAAATCATACTTCTATTTTGTTTATGTTGTGCATGCATCATAATATTTTGGATTCAAATCAGAAGAGTCACTACACATACCACATCCTATAAAATTAATGGTTTAACAGCTACTGTTCATTTAAACCTTTCCCACACATAGACACTTGAGGAGCAATTTCTCCTTTGCCACAAACAAAAAAATTCAACTCAGACTGTTCAATAACAATTAATATTTTCAATGATAGAGATTTAGGAGATTTTCTTCTGATTTGCCAACATGCTTTCAAACAAGACAGATAATTCAGAAGACTTTACGCCTATGTTTAAGCTTGTCCAGGCAATTGACACACAAATTACCTGAACTGGACAGGAGGTCAAAACTTTTATTGGCTTAAATTTATCTATACTTGATAGGATTGTTTTGATACCATGAACTGTTTCTGACCTGTCCTCATTTAATTAAAGCTTCTCATCATATAATTAAAAGTTACAAATGTCTGAGCTCGGCTAGTGTATACACAAATAAATATAAATATTGAAAAAAAATAAAATTGCTTCAATTGTCATTTCTAATTTTTGGCCGGATTGCTCTAGCAATTCCGGTCTACAGATTGGCTCTAAATTAAATCCGTCAACATTTTGGTTCAAGTTTTAGGTTGAGGCAAAATCTCAGCACTGGAAAGGGTTACAAACTTGAAACTTTGCCTGAAGGTAACCAGTAACAAGTTCTATTGATTTCAATGGTTACTTTGACCTTGACCTTGGTTTGTCGATTTTCAAGGTCAAATTGCCGACAATCCGACATTACCGTCTTCAGCGGTTTCTTGTTTCATGATGTTTTCAAGTTAACATTATAATTGTGAGCCAAGAATGCATTCATGAGGGGAATGGTAAAATTGAGAATTAATTTGTCACCATTTGACATTGATGAATGAGCAAATGAAGCAATGTGTATTCATCTTGAAAACCTGTCACCAAACAACAATGTATATGCAGTCTGATACGGTGTACATAGGGTATTGACAACTTTAAGAAAATACATGAATCGAAACTAGGTTTGAACAGGCTTGATTTAAATAACCCTTTCCCACATACAATATTGCTGCAAGGCGACAAAAGTCAATTCATTTCAGGGAAAGGATCAATGCAATGTCCCCCATGCATCAAACTTACCTTTTACAAGGCAGGGGATAGGTTGACGGTTTGACAAACAGTCATCAATAATTATTTATGATTTGATGTTAAAATATTCATAACCTTTATGGAAACTCTTGTTGTAATGCTTGGGAATGTGCGAGTGTTTCCCTGAAAGAACAAGGGATGTAGATAATTAACCCTTTTCCTCATATAGACGCTTTCTGACTCCTCTGCAGCAGAAGGCTTTTTGAAAATATAGTGACAAAAGAAGAAATTGCTCAAAACAAGCAATTTCTCCTTTTGCCACAATGTTTTCCACTTTTAGTCAAAGGTTATCCATTCAATTATAGAGATTTTCTATGTTTTGACAAAATAAGTTGAAAGTCGTCTGCTGCAGAATTGTCATATGAGAGAAAGGGTTAAAGAACTAAATCTATTACTGATGCAAAGAGGAAATTTCCAAATTATATTTTTAACAGAACTCTTAAAACAAATCATAAAAGGTAATCTTAGAAAATAAATAGAGAAATCACCTTGCAGAAATCCAGATTTTACCATGCCGTATTGTAGTGTTAATTGAAGGAAGCACTGGGTTAGAATGAGAGAAGGCAATCATTAGCACAAAAAATGGCAGAACTTTTTCCCTTGTTGCTGCTGTTTAATCATGGCTGAGTTCATGTTGACAGAACTTTCCATCAATTTTACCTCATTAGATATGTTTTACTTTAAATGCAGTATACTAGTGCTGTCTATGTATAACTATACTATTGTTCTGTGGATAAGTATGGCAAATACATTAACCCTTACCCACATACAACAAATCTGAAGCAGACAAATTTTAGAATACCAAGGCAAAATTATGGCAATGTTTTCAAAAGTCGTTTGCTGCATACCCATTCCCTCAAACAACAATTCTGCAGTAGACGACTTTGAACATATTTTGTCAAAAATTTGAAAATCTCTATAATTGAATGGATTAGCTATGACTAAAAGTGGAAAACATTGAGGCAAAAGGAGAAAGTGCTCATATTGAGCAATTTCTTCTTTTGTCACTATGTTTTCAAAAAGCCTACTGTTGCAGATCGAGGCTTCAGAAAGCGTCTATATGGGGGAAAGGGATAAGGGACTGATGATATTTGAGGTGTGACATTGTACAAGATATAAATGATCTTGAAAGAAGATTCAATGATTGCATAATCATGTTTGAAGTATTGATGAGGCCATATTGAGTTTGGATGAAAGGTTTGCATGCCAACATCATCTTACTTAGGCATCACCTTATACCGTAGGGAGGTATCATTTCAAGTTAGACCTTAGCAAGTGACATCATTTCAAGTTAAATCTGTAACCTATAAATTCCTGAATCATGTTCAGAAATTACTTTTCCATAATTGAATTTAAATATAAAACAGTGATATTGCTAATTTGATACATAATTAGTCGCCGGGCAGAAGCCCGCGACTTCTATTTTTAATAGGTTTTCGGAAATCACATGGGAGGAGGAGTTATTATTAGAAAAAAACAAATTTAAATGTCTTGAACATATTACAATTGCGTTTGTTTAAAAACACTAAGTTATGACACATCTAAATAAATATTCCGATGTTTTAAGTATTAGTAGTTTCTTTATTTTGACTTGCATCTCTTTTTTGGGGTTTTATTTACGAAGACAAAACCGTCCCTATGAGACTTGCAGCAAGCAGACTGTTATGTGTCAATATCAAGTAAAAATCACGTCGAATTCTCCTTTAAAATAGCAATCTTAACTTACTGAATGTTATTTTCATGTTCAAAGAGATGTCTTGATTTGTGAGGAATTCATTTTATCATGTTTATCCATGTATATCTAAAATATGAACTGTTTCTAAGCTAAAACTGTTGTTCGCGTGACTCACGAATACCAACTGCGTAGATCAATCTCCTTTGAGGAGAGCCGCTCTTTACACTCACTTACAAATAGTAAATTATAGGTAATTTAAAATGTTTATTTAGTTCGAAACAAATGAAGAAAAGAACAAACCGAGATAAAACTGGTTTTAATAGAAAAATGACTTTGAACGAACAGTCTCTGCCTATAAAGAGAGTTTCAAGAACGACACCTCTGCGAAGAAGAATGTAGGTCACGAATCGATCCTTTCGTACAAAATTATTTCGTCCTTGACAATTTTAAATGTGTCATTAAATTCCCTAAAGGCATATTGCTTCCGATCTGCATATTGTTATGCTTCATTGACACAAGGGCGCTCATCATAATATAATTTTAAAACATGAGTAGTTTGTTATTTTCATTATAAAAACGGAAGGAAAGAATTACAATAAATTAACATGATGTAGGGCTCAGTTTATGTTCGAAATTAAATTGTACAGATATTATATTTCGAAGGTGGTCTTATTTATAAATATTGGACTACATTTCATCATTTGTTAAAGTATGATATAATTAGGATGCCAAGCTAATATCATTTTGAGAAAAAGAGAAAACTCATGTCTTCAGCGATTTAACCCTTATCTCATTGTTTTAAAAGTAGATTGCTGCAAAGGTGTCCAATGTTGACTTTAATAGGGGAAACATAAAATGACGTGCTATTGCATGCAAATCTTAAATTGTCTGTTTTGTGGTTTTATTGATACATGATAACATTCAAATATTCTGACAAACATCTTGAAAAGTGTATGTGGAATTCACAAATCTTATAATTATTCCTTAATGAAAACACTGTATACATACAAAGACTAATGATTGTCAAGATTACTCATTTCAATTACTGTGTATGATCAATAATTAGTTGGCTGTGTGTATGGTTAACCTACTTTGGAATGGAGATTGATCATAAACAATGAAAGGCTTCAATTATCATTCAGTTCGTTGACAAAACAATGCAAGTTATGATACATTTTCACTTGACCCCGCCCCTGATGTTCCAATATGCCCCTCAGTTGATAACTGTTTATTCAACTACTATAATGTTAGAGTTATGCATAACTGCAGTATGCATTTCCGGCGACATTGATGCATTGCATCAACTTTCTCTTGTACTAATTAATATAAGTATTGTTACTTAGCAATACAGTCTTACTAGGTCAGATTTGCACCAAATTGTTTGACAAATAAATTGTGTTGTGGTCATAAAATTACCACTATTGACTTAGGAACATTTGTAATAAGAATCAAATCTGGGATATAAGCTTCTATCCTCATTCATCTGTTTCATGCATAATTTTCATCTTAGACAGATCAAGAATTCACCCTTGAGAGCTGTATCATGTTCTGCCATTCTGCAATCTCGTAAAAAACACATCTACCATGGCAAAGATCAGAAGTCTTTGATTTATCATGTGACCTTTTTGATATAAGCTGCAAATTATTGGCAGACTGATACCATACTGTTAATTGAAGCTTAGGTGTCGTACAGATTCAGTCTACCCTTTATCTGATAAAATGTTCTTAGTTGTTAATTCAACCCTTTCCCACATACAGCAAATTAGCAGCAGACAGCTTCAAAAATATATTGACCAAAACATGAAAAATCTTAATAAATATTAGGGTTTTATTATTAAAAAGAGTTGAAAACATCGTGGCCAAAGAAGAAATTGCAATTTCTCCTTTTGTCACAATGTTTTCAAAAGTCATCAGCAGCAGAGGTGTCACAAAGCGTCTCTATATATATATATATATATATGAATGCATGAAGAAAAGAGTGAAAAGGAAATGAATGACAAAGTTTGAGATATTAAAGGAGATAGCATTCAGAACACTGCAAATAGTGTGAACAACTTTTCCTACAGAATATTTAAATCTTCATATAAGCTGCAACCTACAAATGTTGGTTCCTTGGAATTAGTGGATAATATTCCTTTGCCGAATCCAACAAATCTGCAGCAGACGGCTTTGAAAACATTTATGCAAATTTGTTGAAAAAAGGTAAAGTACTATAGTAAGGGAAAAGGTTTGTGAATGCAACAAGAGGATTGTGGATCCAAAAGATAATATATGTTATGATGATGTATGTCTGGGCTTATCAGCAATGAGTCTAGTCTGTGCAGTGATTTCATGTAATTGCATGTAAAGACAGTCTGGTTTAATAATTACAGTGCAATAAGCATAACAGACGGCTCCCCCATGGAAACTTAATGATGATGAAAAATTGATGTGATTTACATGGATAAATGGGGGTATTTTAAACCCTCTCCCACATACAACAAATCTGCAGTGGACAACTTAAAGAAACATCTATCTTGGCAAACATAAGGAAAAAGCTAAATAAGCTCAAGCATAATTATTAAATTGGTGCAACTTTTCCATTTGCCACAATGTTTTCAAAAGTCGTCTGCTGCATGTTGCATGTACAAATGCTTCTGAGAGTGGGAAAGGGATAACCACTTTACATCATACAGGCAACTACTGCTGCCTTAACCCTTTCCCTCATACGACAATTCTGCAGCAGACGACTTTGAACATATTTTGTCAGATGGATAACCTATGACTTAAAGTGGAAAACATTGTGACAAAAGGAGAAATTGCACGTTCTGTGCAATTTCTTCTTTTGTCACTATGTTTTCAAAACGCCGTCTGCTTTAACCCTTTCCCTCATACGACAATTCTGCAGCAGACGACTTTGAACACATTTTGTCAAAACATAGAAAATCTCCATAATTGAATGAATAACCTATGACAAAAAGTGGAAAACATTGTGGCAAAAGGAGAAATTGCACGTTCTGTGCAATTTCTTCTTTTGTCACTATGTTTTCAAAATGCCGTCTGCTGCAGAGGCGTCAGAAAGCGTCTATATGAGGGAAAGGGTTAAATGCTGTAGACGGCATTCACGATGATAATTGAAAATGAGATATTGCTCATGAGAATTTTTTCGTTTTACCACATTGCTTTCGACTCTCTCATCATTAAACATCAATTTTTGCAGAGTGTTGCAATTATGTCCTCAAATATTTTTAAAGCAGCCGACATTAAAAGTGTCATATCAGGTAAACAGTTAACCACAGACTGGCAGACTAACAGACCTGAACTAAAACAAATATAAAATTAGAACCATTCTAGATTTAATACTGCATGTGGTTGCTTTGGTGTTCAATTTAAATGATCCAATGTCATGCAATTTTAGCCCTTACGTAGTTTACTTTAATTGACAACATCAGATTGAAGTTTCTGAAACAGTATAGAGACCCAGATCTGGATAATTATTGGTGCAGTTTAGCTTCAGTTGTACTAAGACATAAATTAATCTCAAAATATCCGTAAATTTGAATAAATATAGTAACAGAAACTGAGTTGAAGTTGAAGTCAAATTTAGACAGAAAAGTGTTCATTTCTAAAAAGCTTAAAGGGTTCAATATCAAACATGTCACACTTTTACAATGTAACCTTTTCAGATTATTAGAAACTGAAAACTTCTATTATTAATTAGCACAGAATGATGTATGTTAATTAAGCTCAATTGAAAATATAACTATATTATATATAAAGCACTTTAGAGAAAGGTTTTATCCCTGGTGAGGCAGGCGTCCATTATTCCTGGATCTATGAGGAAGGCTGGTTTCCGCATTAAATCTGCAGGTAGACAGACTGGGAGCCACTTGGGAGGCAATAATTCTGATGGCTGGTTTCTTTGAAAACCACAGATGTCTTGTTTCAAATATTGATGATAAATATATAAATTCTCTTAAGAAAAGATTGTAATGTTATAGCCCTCACAGTAGATCACTTCTTCGTACCTGAACTACAGTGATTTAGAGATTTTGAAAATGAGAAAGCCAACTGCTACTTTTAATACGTTTGCAGTCTTATGACGCTTGACATAAAGATGATGCTACTGCAATTAAAGTAGGCAGTCTCCCAGAGGTTCAAGTTTGCTGACCTTGTGAACCAAAGTCTCTTAACCATTTTCCACATAAAGACCCTTTCTGATGCCTGAGACTGCAGCAAACAACTTTTGAAAAAACAGTGTTACAAAAGGAGAAATTGCTCTAAACTCTTTTCAGTAATTTACTCTCATTTATAGATAATTGTTGTCACAATGTTTTTAAAGGTCCTCTGCTGCAGATCCTTCTGTGGGAAATGGCTATTTTAAAATCACGTAAGTGGGCTTGATAGCTTCCTTTTGGGTGTAGTAAATCCCACACATTTGGCAACGGCTAAGGTTAGATTATCCAGGAAATAGACATATTATAATGATTAATAAAAGTTGTAAGAACCTTTTTCACATTTAACCCTTTTCACATACAGACAATTTCCAACGCCTCTGCAGCAGATGACAGTGTAATATTATAGTGTCCCTGTGGTCAGATGAATTTCTCTATCATTACAGCTAGGCCATTATTGAAATACATGTAATTATGTAGGTCTGAGATTTACTTATAAAACAGAAATGAAAATGGAAATGGATATCTAAGGAAGTGTGATGTCATTAAGAAATCAAGTTAATTATGTTATAGTATCAATTACTCAAGCTTTAAAAGATAAAAGCTTCTTTAATGTTACCAGGACAATGAAAAGTACTTTCACACAAATAGTTGTTACTAACACTTTAAGATTGAAGGAGTTGATTTCTTTGGAATTTTATCCCAAGGATTGTGGTAAAGTCTCAGTATTAAGTTTCACAGTTTCTCCATCTACTTGATGTATTACTTAGCGCCAACCTTTGCCAGAAAATTGATTCAAAGCACTCAAGTATTACCATTTAGATGATTTTCTGTCAGTCATGTTGGACAAGATCAATTTACAGTATGGAACCATCAACAGTGCGGACACAATTTCACAGTTTTCCTGATGCTAACAAAATTTGAAATGTGGATGAAGACAAGTATTTGAAAACTTTTGAATAGAGTTGAAAACATTGCTGCATTTAAAAGCCTTCAGCTGCAGATGCATCAAAATGGGTCTGCAAGTGGGAAAGGGTTATAATTGGTTTCCATTCCTGATACAAAGAAATAAGTTATCTGAAATGGCAAAAGGGCTATGCAAGAGGATCAACCATATCGGAAATCACTCTTACTGTTTTCTGAGACAAGATTCTGGGGCTGTGATTTGTACGTACCAGTAAACGGTAGATTGATCCTGATAAGGGCCTGACAGTTATAGCGGGGATTTCATGTATTTCTAAGGGCTTTTGTCATCAACTTCAAGAGTCTGCAGACAATCAGATTAGATAGACTGATTCAAAACAATAACAATACAACACTCTTCTCTAGTAACTTTGCTGTTAGCTTAGAAAATTCTGTCTTCAAGAGGATATTTGTATGAAAGACAATTTTAAGAAGGATTTGAAAAAAAGGTGAAATTTTAGAAGATACATCAAGAGATAGGCAATGATTAAACACTAGAATAAAACAAAGAGTAGATTGTTTTCTAATCAGTTTTATGGAGAAGATTTGTTGAATGTGAGAAACTGTGAACATTAATGAATAGAATGATGAGTTTTTCTGTCAAAAGTGCAATGTAAGAATTTAATGCATGACCAGTGAGACATTGATAGATTGAAAGATGGACATAGATGATTAATTGCCATCAGCCCTTAACTACAGGCATGGATGCTGCGTTGATTGATTTTGCAGACTGACAAATTTGAAATATTTCACACATTTCCCGGCTGATTGACCATTTTGCTTGATTTATATCAAAGCCCTGATTATGCTACGGTTTAAATCTTATCAAAATTGAAAGCACTATCCATCCCTGAAGAATACATTCTTAAATATTTAATAACAATTGCATGTGAAATAAATGAAATTACAAAGAAGATATAATAGTCATTCCAGATATTTCACAATATGAGTATAACTTTTTGTCCTTTTCCTCTTATAATAATTCAAAAATATATTTGAAGATTCTTCTGTAACACGGTTAAAGTAAGAACATTCAGTTACATAATTTTGATGCAGACATGCAGTTCATGCATATTCATGGGCATGTCACCTTCAGACTGAATCATACTTCAATTAGGAGATGAAAAAGATGTTATTTGTACACTTCTTTCAGCAATTCCTACCTGCAGACACATTGTAGCTCATTTGCAGCAGACAACTTTTGAAAGCATTATGGCAAAAGGGGAAATTGCTTATGAACAGTTTTTCCTTTGACACAACGTTTTCAACTTTGTTCAATAATTAAGTTATTTTTTTTCTAAAGATCATATTATGTATTAGCATGCTTAGCTGTATTGAAAGAATGTGTTGTACGTCATGGGGTAAGGGTTAAACCCCTTTCCCACATAGAACAAATTTGCAGCAAACAACATTGAAATCTTATTGACAAGAATGTGAAAAAATCTCGATAAATGAGAGTTTCATTTTTAAATAGAGATGAAGACATTGGGGCAAAAGGATAAATTGCTAATTATGAGCATTTTATCCTTTGGCAACAATGTTTTCTTAAGTCGTTAGTGCTGTAGATGTGTTAGAAAGAGTCTGTATTTGGGTAAAGGTTTAATTACATTGTGGACATTTTTACCTGTTACCTCATGTGTTTGATGGATCAGTCTTTGTTGAAAACTTGACTTGCCTTAGGACTGACTTGTAGGATGATGTATTGGACTTGGTGAAAATTACGCAATCTGTTTACCCATCTCGTTAAAACTTAGAGAATTTGATTAAATTTTTTTACATCTTGGCAGCCGTTTAGATAAAACTGTTGCATTTGAAGTTTGAGTGTGGGGATACACCCACCTTACATAAAATGGACACAATTTAGACTGATTTATAACAGTTGTGAGATTAACACTTTTCCTTGATCACAATAGCGGATTCAGGGCTTTTTTGGAAAAAATTTAAGCACATCAGAAAACATTTTGAAAATTATGTGATTAAAAGTTTTATCAATTAATGTTGATATCCTTATATACATTTTGCATAAAAATAAAATTGGCATTATAGATATCATAATGAGATTTTCATGGATATGTTTATAGAGTTATAATTTAAAACAAAAATGTTAACGTAAAAGCTTTTAACTTATTTTCTTTGATGATTTTCCTTATAAAGTTTTACAAATCTAATTAAATGTTCATTAAAATTGAAGACCAGCCAGAATTTATCATTTAGTTACGTCAGACTGTTTTATTTCTTCAGATAAATTCAGATACGCTTGTCAGAGAGATTTAATTCCTGTTTCTAATCGTTTAATTGTCAACAAAGTATTTTTCAATAGATCAATGACATTCATTGAACTTAAGCCTTTCCCTCATACGACAATTCTGCAGCAGATGACTTTGAACGTATTTTGTCAAAACATAGAAAATCTCCATAATTGAATGGATAACCTATGACTAAAAGTGGAAAACATTGTGGCAAAAGGAAAAATTGCATGTTCTGTGCAATTTCTTCTTTTGTTACTATGTTTTCAAAAGTCAGAAAGAAAAGGCGTCAGAAAGCGTCTATATGAGGGAAAGGGTTAATCAGCCTGCCAGTTTTACTTGTGCTGAGATTTCATTTGATGTTGATAGAATTATCACAGAATTCTTCTCAGGCATGATTTGAATCCTTTAACCCTTTCCCACATATAATAAATCTGCAGCAGACGACTTTGAAAACATGTCAACAAAAATATAGAAAATCCCTATAAATGAGGGTATATTTACAGAAAAAAGTTGAAAACATTTTGACAAAAGGAGAAATTGCTTGTTTTGAACAATTTCTTCTTTTGTCACATTGTTTTCAAAAGTCGTCTGCTGCAGAGGCATCAGAAAACGTCTATCTGTGGGAAAAGGTTAAAGTTCATAATGCAGGCAATTGTTGAAAACATTAAAAGGAAAAGAGAAGTCATTTACGTATTTCTAAATATTTCTCAATTTATTATCATTTTCTACTCAGAAGAGCACTAATTGAGTCATTGAAATAACTGAATAATTATGTCATGTTGATCTCATCATGAAGTCAGACTTTCACCTGAACTATTTTATCAATTTGAAGTGTAAAAATGAAAAGTTAAAACCCATATGTATTTTGTGGAATATTTTTCACCTCTCCTGTCAAGTTAATTGATAGCTGAGTTGAATAAGTATTTATGCAGCGGATGTTAATGTTTTCTTACGTACAGCTGTGCAACATTTATGCTTGTTGAGAAAATTGCATTAAAAAGTCAAGAAGTTTGCACTGTAATGCAATGTCTGTAATAAACTTAAATTCTTCCTGAAGAGTCTACCTTTCAATTATACAAACTTAAACCTTACATACAGAAGCTTTGTGATGCCTTTGCAGCAGAAGACTTTTGCAACAATATTTTCAACTTTTTTCAATAATAATTCTATTAATTCATTTAAAGAGAGTTTCCAATAAATAATTGTGCTTTACTAAATGTTTTCAGTCATCTATCGCAGATTTGTTGTAAATGGGAAAGGGGTAATTCTTATTTACATGGTAGTTGATTATTGTAATAATTATGTTCTTGGATCCTATCATTTGCAACTATTTCTTGAAAGTTGCATTCATTATTTTTATCCTATTCCAAATCTGCAGCGGCTTTGATAAGGAAAGTCAGAAAGAGAGTCTCTGTTGAAAACATTGTCGCAAAAGTCAGTGTGTCCATCACAGGCACTTCCCGCAATTACATTGTTTGGCAATGAAAAATTTGAAAAATTTCTCCAAGAGCATGGTGGAAATGAAGTTATTTCAGAAACTCTGCTTTAGACTAAAAAAAATACTTCCTGGTTGATTATGAATCAGTTTATCTTCAATTGTCAAATAAATTATGTAAAGTTCACAATCGAGGGAAAGTATTATTCTTACAAGTGTGTCTGGAAAGTGTTAATAAATCATGAACCTCGGAAACTTCAGGAGTCAGCTGCTTAATGGAACAATCTCAGAAACCCTTTCCCTCATATAGACACTTTCTGATGCCTCTGCAGCAGACGGCTTTTTGAAAACATAGTGACAAAAGAAGAAATTGCACAAAACGTGCAATTTCTCCTTTTGCCACAATGTTTTCCACTCTTTGTCATAGGTTATCCATTCAATTATGGAGATTTTTCCATTTTTTGACAAAATACATTCAAAGTCAACTGCTGCAGAATTGTCGTATGAGGGAAAGGGTTAAACCGAACTCTTGCAATACATAGAAAATTGGAACTATAAGTATATTACTGGGTTGAAAATATTTTGGGTTAAAAAAAAAATCTTGTTTTTGACCAATTTCTTGTTTTACCCCACAAAAAATCCAAAGTCATCTGCTGTATAAGGCACCAAATGTTGTCGGAATGAGGGAAAGGGTTGTCCATGAACAGTATAACTTTCTTGCCAAATCTCTGGCCAGCAATGTTTATTGTTTATAGGAGGTGATAAATAGACTTCCAGGAAAAATAACACCTCCCCTCATAACAAATACAACCCTGTTGGTTTATGATTAACTAAAATGTCTAAGTCTGACAGGAAACATTAAGTAACCTAGAACATCACTTGATCTGAATCTGTTTTACCCTTTCCAAGGTTCAACAAATCTGCAGCAGACAACTTTGAAAACATCTTGGAAAATAGTGAAAAATCTCCTTGAATGGGAGATAAATTATTGTGGCACATGATGAGCAATTTCACCTTTTACATGTCACAACTTGTCTCTGATGCAGATTTGTTTTATGCTGGATTAAGAGTGAAAGAATTATCATGAACATTGAAGACAGCGGATTTGTCTCTAGAAAGGTTTTCTGTTTACAAACTTTCAAACAAAATTTATAATGCCTGAGAACTGATTAGGCTGGAATGCCAATTATCAGTTAACTACTGTAATAGATATTTTAATTTGTTTTATGTAACCTTAAAAATTGACTTGCAATATGCATTCATTGCAAATATTCTCGGCAGCAGACAATTTTTTAAATGTTCTAGAATTATTTACTGTGAGCAATTTCTATTGTTGTCACAATGTTTTCAACTTGAAGTTTCAGTAATAACACTTTTTTGTATTCAATATATTTGCCCAGATGTTTTCAAAGTCGTCTGCTGCAGATGTGTTGTATGTGGGAAAGGGGTAATAGTTAATATTGTCTAATATTGGAGTTTGGTTAGAAACACCTGGTGAATGTCGTAGCCTTCTACAAGAATCTACCTGGCCTCCTTTCATTCCATTGTTTTGAATGTTCCTTTAACTGCAACTATAAGTTACGTACTGGAAAGAATCAGAATGATCGTAAGACTTTAAAAACAGCAGGCTTTTCCTACTTGCGGGTTAGGATTGTGAGATTAGTATTATAACGACCGACTAACTTAATGTCGGGATAAATGGACCAGCAGGTAACACTATCTTACCCAGAAATAAGCCATGATATATCATCTAACAAATTGTTGAAGGCAGCATAAAATACATATCAGATAAACAAACAAGAGAAAGTTGATGCAAGGCATCAGTGTCGCCGGAAAAGACTGCATTGATTTATTTATGTATTCTTGACTTTCCTTAGTCTATTCAATCATTAGGAACGCAGTAATGAAAACATTTGCTTATAAATTTTATATACATACCTATACATTAGGGTATCTATAAAAAATTAACGAAATGTGTACACATTTATCTGGCTTAAATTTAATTTTGCTGTTGTTACTTATTTAAATAATAGTATTCATTCATATAATTTCAATGTTTGTCAATCTTATTCTAATCACAAGGTAAATATCCTGGTATTGCTTTAAAGGGAGGTAATTTGAAGAAAACAAAAGTCTTCAAAAGGAGAAATATATCAGCATTACCGTCTACAGTTTAAATTGTTCTATTGTTTGTGGATTTAAAAATGTTCTTTTTTTCTTATTTCTACATGTACAACGAAATATTGCGGCTTCTCTTTGACGCTTTGCGTCAAACATTCGTCTTGTACTTGTCTAAAATAAAATAATATCACTCGCTTTTTCATATCGAAATGCGCATGCGCGAAAATCGATGTTAAAGGTCACGAAACTAAACAACAGAATAGGGTCTATATTTAGCTTAGAAACAGTTCCTACTTTAGATATTCATGGATTAACATTATAAAATGAATTCTACACAAATCAAGACATCTCTTTGAACATGAAAACAACATTTAGTAAGTTAAAATTGCTATTAAAAGGAGAATCCGAAATTGACCTCAATGATGACACATAAGAGTCTGCATTAGGGGGTGTTGGTTCACGTCTTGAAGGGACCACTTTTGTCTTCGTAAATAAGACAAAAAACTTAAATGCGAGTGAAATAAAAAAAACTGCAAACATTAAAAAATCGGAATATTTATTTCATTTTAGATGTGTCATTTATTAGTGTTCGTAAACAACCACAATTGTAATATGTTCAAATCATCTAGATTTGTTTCTTTCTAATAATAAGCCGCCCTCCCATGTGATTTCCGAAAAGCTATTAAAAATAGAAGTCGCGGGCTTCTGCCCGGCGACTAACAATTCAGAATAATGGTGTTGTGAGTTCAGAATGATCAAATCATTGTATTTATCCTTCAGATTACCTGGAGGCATATATCTCTATCAATAAGTAAATGAACAAAATCAATGAATTGGTTTCAACCTTAAGAATTACATATACCCTTTCCCACAATTTTGAAGCATCTTCAGTAGACAACCTTTGAAATCATTCATGTCACAAAACTTTTCATCTCATAATTAACTCTGGATGTTAACCCTTTTTCACATACAACAAATTTGCAGCAACACTTTCAAAACACCTTCCAAATGTTTGGAAAATCTCTATAAATGAAAGTTTAATCATTGCATAGAGGTGAAAACATGGTGACAAAAGGAGAAATTGCTTATTATCCTTTTGTCACTATGTTTGCAAAAGTCATCTGCTGCAGAGATGTCAGAAAGCTTCTATATGTGCGAAAGGGTTAATTACACACTTTTACTTTTGGGAAAATTAAATTGTGTTGTGTCAATTTTCTCAAAGCTGATGACTATAAATTATTGTAATGGTATAAATGGCAAACCATAGACCGAGATAAACTAGTACATTATTATAAAGCAGTAATGATAAAATTGAGAGTTGATCAAGATGAACCAGTTAATTAGAGAAAAAACCTCGATCAATAAATGGCATCATTATCTCTTTTAAATCAAAGTTATTGATTTGAAACCATTCTAGTCATCAAAGATAAAATATAACAGAAAGTCAAGCTATTGTTCATGATAATCAAGGCTTGTTTTCAATCCATTTCCTGATTCAGACAACATAAAGACGCTCTCTGATGCTTCTGCAGCAGACGGCTTTTTAAAAACATTGCGACATTGATAGAAGAAATTGCTCAAAACGAGCAATTTATCCTTTTATCACCATGTTTTCAATTATTGTACTTTCATTTAACCCTTTCCCTCATATAGACACTTTCTGACGCCTCTGCAGCAGACGGCTTTTTGAAAACATAGTGACAAAAGAAGAAATTGCACAAAACATGCAATTTCTCCTTTTGCCACCATGTTTTCCACTTTCAGTCATAGGTTATCCATTCAATTATAGAGATTTTCCATTATTTGACAAAATATGTTCAAAGTCGTCTGCTGCAGAAATGTTTTATGAGGGAAAGGGTTAAACTGTTCCCATTTACAGCCAATCTGCAGCAGAAGACTTTGAAAATATCTAATCAGAAATGTGAAAAACCTCTATAAAATGATTTTTCAAAAGTGAGTCTGCTACAGTGCAGTCACACCTCGGAAAGCGCCTAAATGTGGAAAGATCTTATTTGCACTGGTAACTTTAACCCTTTCCCTCATACGACAACTTTGCAGCAGAAAACTAGTGGAAAACATTGTGACAAAAGGAGAAATTGCTTGTTTTGAGCAATTTCTTCATTTGTCACTATGTTTTCTTAAAGCCATCTGCTGTAGAGGCGTCAGAAGGCATCTATATGAGGGAAAGGGTTAACATACCATATCAGGTAATTGATTTAAAGTATATTTTCAAAAGTAATGACAATCTTAGGTGTAGATAGTTTTTCAAGCAAATCTAAAGAGAAAACAGAACAAGAATTCTTTCCTCTGCTGGTTCATATAGCTGCTGGTAGTGCTTTAATTGATAAATTATTCATTTCTTTAATTGATAAGAGGGTTATTGTAAATAATTAAGACTCTCATTCTGTTCTCCAGCAATAAAATCCTGGGTAATGAAATCTTTGAAGATAGTTACAGAGACCTAATTAATGCAAGAACCACTTAACTTTAATATGGCTGGCTTTAAGTTGAATTAAATATATTGTTCTTAGAACATATTTTAGTTCATGACAATGTTCCAAAACATTTAGCAAGACTTTTTCGGAAAGATTATTTAGAAATTCCAACCATAGTTTATAAACGTTATTTGTTATTGCTTTTCTTGCAACAGTTTTTGCTTAACTCATTTTTAGGATCATCAGCTAGTTGAAAACAATGTGGCAAAAGGAGAAATTGCTCATCTGAATCATGTTCTCAAAAGTCAGCTGCTGAAGATGCGTCAAGTTGTGCCTGCAAGTAGGAAAGTGTTATTCAGTTTTACATAAAACCTAATTGAATTTGACTGGATTTATTTGTGAGAAAATTTCGAAATTCTCCTGGATCACACACTCACACTAATCCTGTTTACTATTTGATACATATTGGATAAGCCCCCCTTGGGTATGATGTTAAACAAAATTAGGGATTTTCTTAATAGTCTATTAATATACAGAGTTGTAAACTTGGTTTCCAATCACTTTGAGTAAATTGGTTTTCCTGTTTGCTAATGAAATTACCTCCAAAATCAAAGAGTTTCCCATCTTTTTTGCACAAATATGCTAATCTTACCTCCTCTGTTGAAGATTTATTTCAAGATTGATGGTGTTTTGAAAAATTGTATCACCTTCAGTCCTGAGTGTGTGTTTACCTCAGTTAATCCTTGCTCACATACAAAGGCTTTCTGATGCCTCTGCTGCAGACGTCTTTAGAAATATTGTGACAATAGAAGCATATAATTTCTCCTTTTGCAAACAACGTTTTCAGCCCTTTTCTACCCTTCATTTATAGAGGGCTTCCACATTTTGCCTAGATGTTCTCCAAGTCATCTGCTGCAGATTTGTTTTAAATGGGAAAGGGTTAAAAGTGGTTTCTATGAAACTAAAGGTTAATCATGACAATTTATGAAAGGACAAAAGACTGTATGACGTGCTGGCCATTGTAGAGTTACAAGATAAATCACAAAGATTGATACAAACATGGTGTACGTCTGATAATGAGAGGCTATATCATGTTCCATTAGAGAAGATTAGTGGGTAAATGGAGCTGCATTTCAACATTTCTATTGTCATTCTCTATCAAAAATGAACCCTTGATATATTAAAAGGACCCTCATTTAATCTCTGGGCATTTCTGTTTTGTCAGCATTTGTGACCGATTGCTTGTATTTCTAACTTTGATTCAGAATTTAGTTCTTTTTTAAATTACAAGCCCTTATAGAAAGGGAGAACATTTATGAAGACTGTGAATAAACATGCAGACTCATCCGAGGTTTCACTGTTTGAGTTAGCACTTAGCAGTAAACGTTCCTTTAGTGATGACTTGTCACAATCAGGGTGTGGTCTTCACAAAGGGACATAATAGGGAATTTCTATATACCTAGTAATTAGGGGGCAGATGTTGCTCAACACTTCGCATAGTTGTATATTTTTTACTTCAATTTCGGACCTAACTTTTAATTAATAATGCAACATTAAAGAGGCATCTGATTGTTTATCCATTGTACATGTAATGCAATTGTTGCATAAATATCACTGACAATATATTAATATATATACTGATGTGCCTGAATTAGATTTTGAGAGAAAAAAAAAAAATTGTTGATAATAAACAGATCTGCAAGGTCTCTTTTACAGAAAACTAAATACAGCCTGTTAAAGGGATAAAGTTTGATAATATTGCAAACTTTTGTGCTATATTGATTTAATGTCAACGCTATTGCAGACCAAAACTATCTATAAGTTTTCTAACTTTTTCCCTTTCCTATATACAGTTGCTTTTTGATGCCACTGCAGAAGACGACTTTTGAGGCGAAAGGAGAAGCTGCTAATAATGAGCAATGTCTCCTTTTGGCTCTGTATGTTTTCAAAAGTCTTCTGCTTCAGGTCAGTGTCAAAATGTGTCTGCAAGGGTTACTATTATATATGTCTTAATTAAAAATATAAGCTGCCTGAGATTCAATGTTCACAACATAACTTTTCAATTCCAAAATTGTATTGGATTAACTTAAAGAGACAACATGAGATAATTGTGAATGTGCATCACTCTTCATTAGCAATATGATGGACGTAAGACGAACAATTATTTAAAACCAAAAGTGATGTCTTCCTCCGAGACATGACCAATCGAAAAGGGATTCTGGAAGTTGTTGCTCAATGAACGCTTCAAGGAAAGAGTATGCGGTAAATTACAATACAATACAATGTACTGTTGTATTGTATGTGGTCATGTATGTACTGACTCACCGGTCTGAAAAAATAAATGCAATATAATCCCAAAATGGCAGATTTTTACAAAGCCCTACTTCACTGTCGAACCGAGATGTGTAGTCGTCTGCTTTGAAAATATTTGACAAAAATATCTTGACATTTGGAAGAGTAATTAATTTTTAAAAGATTGTGGGGAAAAATAGAAATTTCAACAATGTTTTCAAAAGTCATATGGTGCCTTATGAATATTAACATTTGAGTTACTTTTTGCCATGACATGGTAGCTCCTATCTGGGTTTTTTCCCATCCAAAACAGGATGTTTAATTGAATTAATATTTGCAATTCCCGAGGATTTTGTTGTAGAAACAATGAGATCATGTAATTTGGAGATAATCATATGATGAAACAACGTGGGGGATTCAATTGTCACCTCGCATCATATAATACTCACTGTGCATGGTACTAACTATTAGTATTTTATTAAAGACAGAGACCTCGAAAACTAACCTAGCATTTGCTTGGAATATAAACCCTTCCAACATACAATAAATCTGCAGCAGCTAAAGGACTTTGAAAACATCTTGCCAAAAATATTGAAGTATAATGATTGAATATTGTTGAAAATATTGTGACAAAAGGAACAATTGTTCATTGTCATTTATAGAGATATTCCATAATTGTGCGAAGACGTTTCCAACGTCGGCCGTGGCAGATTTGTTGTATTTGGGAAAGGGCAATCTTAAATATCAGAGAGTTGTTTCTACGGTTATTTTTGTTGTTCAAAATGCAGAATGGTATAAGACAAACCCAGTGTTGAGACTGCCTTCTAGATTAATTTGTTATAACCATATGGTTTAGAGTGGTGATCAGTGACAAAAAAAGGATTGAATTTCCCTTGGGATTTGTTTCCCCACCTCAAATCAAATTTAAGAGATGTTACTATTATTATTGAATTAACCCCATACTTCCCACATACTCACACCATTTTTAATCCCCCAGTAATAGCCTGAATTATCCCACCAGAAAAGTATGTCAATGAAATTATCAATTAAAAGCAACCTTCATTTACATTTCTTTTCCATCAAACCTCATTTCAAACTGATTCTTGACAACATTTATATTAACGCTATAGCACCTACAAAAAATCTGCCAAGCAAGGAAATTGACTCGGGCTATAACTGAAAATGCAATTAATTGAATAGATTTCAAGAAGGATGAATTGTTCCTTCTGCCAGAATGTTTTCAAAAGTATTCTGCTGCAGATGGGACAAAAATTATCTGCATATTAAATGGGAAAGACTGTTTAAGATGCAATGATGCTTGTTATGGGCATCTAAAAAAAAGCGTAACCGACAGAGACACCATTGTGCTTGAAAATGCTGAAAGTAATTGTTGTAGCTGTCAATCTAAACTCTCTTTGGACATCTTTCCTGACTACATCCAAAATTTGGGAAGTAAATTGATTTAGGGTTGTGGGATATGGTTTCAAATAGTTCCAGCACAATTATGTTCATGGGAACTTGAACTGATGAGTCAACAACACCATGTGTTGATAGTATGAATTTATTATAAAGAATCTAAATCATTTCTATTTGCAGGTATAAATGGAGAGGTTGAATATTCGATCACAGATGGAGACATTGAAGGTCACTTTGACATTGATCCGGAGGATGGTACCATCTATACAGCAGCCAATCTGGATCGGGAGACCATCCCTCTGTACAAACTTACAGTCACTGCTAGAGACAGGGTTACAAATGTCGATGAACGGAGGTCATCGGACACCGAGGTAAACTATTTGGTTTAACATGAATATATGATATTTTAATGTCATCTGCATAAACCTGCCTTTCCAACGTACACAAAATCTACAGCAGACAATTTTTAAAACAACTGGGTAAAGCTATTGAAAATCTCTATAAATGAAAGTATCGAGGGCTTGGCGTGAAACGGTTGTAACTGAAATTGGTATTTTTTTACCAAGGTTAATCACCTCACCATAAAGTCATTATAAGCGTTAAACAATTTTTCTTGGTAAACAATGGAAATTTAGGTGCAATTGCTCGTTCTGAGCAATGGCACCTAAATTTGCATTGTTTACAAAAGGGTCAAAACTGCCCCTAAACCAGGGTTTTCAAAATAGTTTTTGAGTTACAACCGTTTCACACCAAGCCCTCGATATCATGACTGAAAAGAGTTCAAAACATTGTGGGAAATAGAGAAAGTTCAATATGAGCAATTTCTCCTTTTGCCACAATGTTTTTAAAAGTCGCCCGATGAAGATGCATCTGCATGTGTGAAAGGGTTGAAAACATTTGTAGAAGAGTTTACATCATCTCATTTGATGTATGCTTTTTATGTTGACTTGAAAACAATTTTTCTCATTTCAACATTATTACCCGGTATTTAGCAAGCTGTTTTTCTGTAGAGGAATCTGAAGTCATTTGTATTCATAAATGTAGTTATAGCAACGACACTGTAGTCATTTGCACATGCTCATCATTACAATTAGTTCAATAAATAACAGTTAAAGATCAATCATTACCATTTAAGACAAAATGTCTTATATAATAACAGCATTTAGTCCAAAATCTGTAACATGTATCATTAACATTATCTGCTGTTACTACTTAGTGCTTTGCAGAAAGGGGTTGTTTAGAGTTAATTTTGACAACCCTGCAGGCTGAAATCACATGGCACATCTCACAGAATTATCCAAAATGTTCTGATAGGGAAAAAAATTAGCTGTAATTAAAACAACATCAGTCTGGAATCCAATTTGCTTTCAACCATTTTTTTTATACAACAAATGAAACATCTTTGAAAACATCTAGGCAAAAATCTTTGTGAATTGAAGTTTAACCCTTTCCCACATGCAAACACATATTGACGCCTCTGCAGCAGAAAACATTTTGACAAAAAGAAAAATATATATTGCTCATAATTTAATTATAATTCTTTCCGTTATGGAGACTTTTAGAAAAATATGCCAACATATTTTCATAGCTGTCCGCTGCAGACTTGTCATATGTGGGAAAGGGTTTATTATTGAATTACAAAATTGTAACTTTTACTTAAAAAGATGTGATAAAAAGCCACTGGGTTCAATGACCGAGTGCGTATAAAAAGAAATCTGTTCACAAAAGAAAAATAAGATTTTAATAAGAATGGTAAGATTACAAAATTGAAACTTTTAGTTAAATAAAAAATAATATGATAGAAAGCCAGGGTTCAATGATTGAGTTTTCAAATGAATTCAAATGTATTCACAAAAGAAAATTAACCCTTTCCCTCATATAGACGCTTTCTAACGCCTCTGCAGCAGACGGCTTTTTGAAAACATAGTGACAAAAGAAGAAATTGCACAAAACGTGCAATTTCTCCTTTTGCCACAATGTTTTCCACTTTTTGTCATAGGTTATCCATTCAATTATGGAGATTTTCTATTTTTTGACAAAATACGTTCAAAGTCGTCAGCTGCAGAATTGCCGTATGAGGGAAAGGGTTAAGATTTTAACCTCTTCCCACATACAACAAATCTGCAGCAGACTATTTTGAAAACTGCACAGCAAAATCACGGAAAAGCTCTATAAATGTACGTAGCGGTTTCTTTACTGAAACAATTTGAAAATATTGTGGCTTTTATTAAAGGAAAAATTACGCATTTAAGTAAAATATCTCTCTTTTTGTCACAATCTTTTCAAAAGCTCTGTCTCTGCTTTAGAGGCATATATGTGGGAAAGGGTTGAGGACCATGGAATTAATGTTGGTCTTGAACATGATGTCGGAAACTAATGTCAGTTACTGAAGTCCAAGCTAATAAACCATGTTCCTCATTATTGGCTTCCCTTTTTCCCCTTAACCTTCCTAGATACAGCTAACAATGGCTGCCTCTGCAACCAACAACCTTTACGACCAATGTAGAAAAAGTATAAATTGCTGAATGATTTTTTTTTTTAAATGAACTCTAAAATATAATATCAGATAACAGAAATACTCTTTCCCAATTGCATCTGCATCAGACGACTTTTGAAATCCTTGTGGCAAAAAAAAAAATTACTCAACAATTTTTTTAACTCTATTCTATAATTATTGTACTGTCATTTACTTTAATAGAGAGTTTCCATATTTCTGACCGAAAACTATCAAATAAGCCTGTTGCAGATTTGCTGTATGTGGGAAAGGGTTACAGCAGAGAAATCCTCTTTCAGCGGCACATTGGTGTAACAGCAGCTTTTTGGTTTTGTGCTGTTAATAAATGCTGATCTTTTGACGTGTATGAGAATACTTGCCTGAAATGTTTTAAGAATAATTCAAACTAGATTTTTTTTTTGGGCAAAGGATGCTCTCAGAAACATGAATTACTTGAGCTTAATTAGGAATTATAACTGAGATTTATTGAGGGGAATTGTCTGAAGGCTTTCAGAATTGTTATACCAACCCCAGTGAGCTTTGTCCAAAACCCTTTGTCTGATATAAGTCTCTTTTGAGACCTGCGGCAGGCAACTAGATTGATAAGTAATTCTCTCCTTTTCTCAACTAGATTTTAACTAATATCAAAGGAATACTTTCAATGTTTCAAGTTAGTTCTTTTTAATCTGCAGACTGATGCTTTCAAAACAGAATGCTGAAAACACATCATTTTGAACAGTTGAAAAGGGAATGACAGCTATGGCATTCATTAAATCCCTTTTATTAGCTATTTCTTAAATTAATGACTTGGGAAGTGTACAAATATGGAAAATATTGAAACATAAGAGGGCAGCCATGAGTCCAACAGGAAGCCATATAAAATAGCCGGGACCTCAACCCTTTACCTCATACAATTGATCTATTGCGGATGACTTGGGAAATATTTGTGCAAAATGAGGGCAAATTAAATCTCTCTATAGATCATATCTATAACTTTGCATAGAGTTGAAAACATTGTAGCAAAGTAGAAACTGCTCACTATGAGCAATTTCGCCTTTTGCTACAATGTGTCCATGTGTCTTCTGCTGCATATGGGAATGGTTTAATTCACCATTGCCGACAATGTGTTGCTTGGCCATGATAATGCAGTCTCGCATTATTTATGAGAGCTCTACAAATCCCTTTAAAGGGAAAAGACCTCTAATTCTACACAACAATTTATTACTGGTTAATTTTGAATCGGCACACATTGAGAGTTTGATATCTCTTTAATGTTTTGCAAATTACTTCATAAAATTTCTGGTACTAGAGTTTCATTGTTTTTGTGTCGCCTGTGTGTATAGCAAGAAGGGATTACTTTTGTGATCTGTCTGTCCGTCTGTCCGTTATGGTTATCTCACATAGAAAACTCACTTATAAATTGAGCTCATGTTTTAAAAGCCCTGATTCCTGATGGGGATGTCTAACAGTTCAACAAAATTTTGATACAATTAGTAATACCTGAGCTGAACTTTAAGTGTTCACCTGATATGATAAACTAAGTGTCATCTCCTTTGAGGATTTTTTTTTTGTTATTTGAAAAGGATGGGGGAATTATTTAGCTAAGAGTTGAAAACATTTATGGAAAAGTCATCCACTGCAATTGAATCAAATGTTTTAATCAGGCAGGGGCTAAGGCATACAACATGTCAATATTGAGAGGATCAACATTATATGTAAATCAGTTGAATTTATTTTTTTATTTTCCATTTTTTAGGTTAATATTTCCCTCCAAGATGTAAATGATTTCACTCCAGAATTTATTTCTACATCCACCATCTTCGTCCTTGAAAACCTGCCAAAGGGTACTGCTGTCCATACAGTGATCGTTCAAGATTTAGATGAAGATTTGAATGGACAGGTACGCTTCAGTATTCTCTCACAAACTGGTGGCTCACCATTTACTATCGGACAAGTTGACGGTCAATTACGTGTCAATGCAGCACTCGATCGAGAATCATTGCAAAATTACTCTTTGACCATATTGGCATCAGATAGGGGAGTTCCCTCACTTTCTGCGACCCAGGTGCTGATGGTAATGATCGATGATACAAATGACAATCCTCCAATTTTCAAAGCAACTCTATACGAAAGTACTATCACAGAAAATACGGTGGTTGGAACCACTCTGTTACAAGTTACAGCAACAGATCTCGATACAGGATTAAATGGAATCGTCAGCTATTTTATCGTGGCTGGTGATGATAATTTCGATTTCTATCTCGATCAGAGCAGCGGTGTTTTGCGTGTCCAGAAGAGACTGGATTTTGAGCGCGTGCAGAAATATGAATTGAAGATTCAAGCTGAAGACAGTGGGGATGACACAAAGTATGCCGATGCTACGATCACGGTAACCATCTTGGATTTCAACGATAAGGAACCAGTTTTTCTTGATTCACCATACATTGGATTTGTTCGTGAAAACATGGAAATCAGTGCTGTGCAAGTGTTACAAGTGTCTGCTTACGATGCAGATTCTTTTCCGTTTAATCAGTTAAATTATGAGATTCGTGAAGGAGATCGGGATTTATTTAACATGAGCCAGTCTACAGGAGAGATTATGGCCCTTAGAATTCTGGACAGGGAGGAAACAGCAAAGTACATACTGACTGTCGTCGCTTATGATTCCAGTAAGTAGAATTATTTATTTTAAATTGTCTGCATAAATGAAAAGTATTGTGGAATAAAAGGAAAAGATTTTTAAGAGTGAAAATCTATCCTGCATAATATTTGTTATTTGTTAGAGTTGATTCAAAATTCAGTTAACTATACATTTTGTTTGTTTGAAGATATTTTAGCCTTTCCCGCACACATATAACAAGTCTGCAGCTTGAAAACATATGGTTAAAAATATGGTACACCTATAAATGAAAGTTAACCCATTGAATAGAGTTGAATACATTGTGGATTTTTTTTAAAAAAATATATTCAAAAGTCATCTGCTGCAGAGGTGACCGAAAGCGCCTGTATGCGAGTTATTTTAAGGAATTCCCCAATTCTCCTTGGACTGTGATCCCACTGTTATTTATCATGGTAGAAATCTCAGAGCCAATGACCAGGGCACATTTCCTAGTACTGGTTAATCACAAAACATGAAAAGGGATGATGTGTAGAGGATTTACTGGACAGCTTTTGAAAAAGACATAAAACCGCCCTAAATCAATAAAAAAACATTCAGTTTTAAAAATTCCTCATAACTGATAAACAGTAATAATATGTGTTTAAAAGTCTATAAATAAATCTTCTATTCTGGTTAACTTGATTATATGTTTCTAAAGGGGGACTGTACATGCACCTTGGATGTTGTAAAATGGATTGGTTTTATTAATGTGCAATGAGGCAAAGCTATTTTTTAATATCCTCCATTCAAACACATCTCTTTTTAAAACACTCTTAAACCTCTCCCCCATGCAATAATTCTACAGCAGACGACTATGGAAATATCTACACAGTCGTATATACATGAAAGGTATATTACCTATTGAAAAGATTGCAAGATTGCAAACATCGACAATCGAAGAGACAGTATGCTCTTTCAATACTTTAAATGCGCCAGTAGCATAAGCAAAGTATCTACACAGGTAAGGAAATTAAATTGAAAGCTGACTGATCAATAGATTGTACATGTACCAGTAGTTGATTCACTCATAATGTTCATAACGATATGATGTTGGAAAAGGGTAATTCAGACTGCCCTGTGTAGTTGTATGGCCCAGTGGGTTACAGTAATACAAATGTTTGCAGCTGTATATTTTCTCAATCATGTGAAATAAACTCAAGTATTCAGATCCAGTAAGGGATTATCTCCTTTACTTGATTGAATTGAATGGAATATGCAAACATTAAAGACCTAAAGTTCATAGATATCCTTCTTTTTGAAAATGAAGAATTTTATATGAAGGTTTTTTTGAAGTATTCTATCTACATGTATATGCAACCACTCTCAAGACATCCAATTCAATTTTAAACTCTTGATGCTACAAATGTGATGTCAATGAATTGGCAAGGCATCTTTAAATCAGGTTATATTTTCTTAATGGTTAAAGTTATTTACTTCAAATATATGTATTGAATGTTCAATCTGATGTTTCAATGCAGGATAATTTTGCTTACAATAATTTGTACTTTGGGAAAGCCAATATAAGGGGCAAATTTCTTTTAATTTTTTATCCAGTTTCCTAGATTTGTATTGCATCATAATGGTCAGTGCCTGTATTTTCAAATAATTTCTTACAGTTGTAACTTGTATTAGGTTCTCTATTAAAGTGATGGATAATATCTATTAGACTCTTTCCTCTTTAGAAGGAAAGTGTAGGACTTGGATGGACCACCCCAGTTTTGAACCCTTTCCAACATGCAGACACATTTTAATGTATGGACAGTAGCAGAAAGTTCTTGAAATATTATTGTTACAACATTAGAGATAATAATTTGCTCATAATGTGGAATTTCTCCTTTGGTCAAAATGTTTCCAACTAGAATCAATAATTATATTTTTGCAGAGATAGTTTTGAAGTCATAATAATTCTGCAGATATATCAAATGTGGGAAGGAGATAGTTTTGTATTGAATATATATCAATCTGTCAACCGTTCTAAATTATTGTATCAGATCATTAACATCAGATTCAGTATTTAACACTTTTTACAAAAATTCAAGCTCTTGTTTTTTTTTACCTCGCAAAGACTGTGTCCAAGGAAAGATTATAGTATTGCTCTTGTCATTGAAGTCTTATTCACTATTGTATCTCATTGGTGAAATAATTTAGGCAAACAAAGTGAGAAAAAGCTTTGTTATTTAGAAGGTTCTTCTGGCCAGTTTATTACTTGATATATTTGTGTCAGCCTTAAAATAAGGGAGATAAAAGACAATTAAGTGCTTTCAATACATAACAAGAAGGTCAAATTGGTGTCAAACTGTCCCTACATTTTAATGTTTTAAGAATCATTTGTGCAAAGTTACACATTAGGAGATGTAATAAAGGTCTATTTTCTTTCGATACCCATTCATTTACTCTTAATTATTCAGGTCTAAGCTGAACAATAAAAGTTAACTGTCCTGGGGTTTAAAAAGTACATTGATACAGGATTTAATAAGAATTTTAGCTTTACCTGTAAAATAAAAGTCCTGGCAGCATATGCTGCATAAATTCTTGGGTAAGGATTGATTGGGGTTTAACGTCGTCTTCAACAATTTTTCAATCATATCCAGCGACCTGGAGTTCACCTACTCATATGTTTCTTGGCTTTCTCACACCAGTACTTCATACAACATTCTTTCCAATCAACTGGTTGGTAAGTAGATTAAATGCTCATATTTCTCCTTTTCCTTACTATGTTTTAACCATTATATTACAGTGTCAACTGAGAAGGTTTTTCCCTAAAATGTTAATTATCAAAGCAGACATCTTTTATTTAATTGAGAGAATTATTTAAATACAGTCTTTAATTATTAGCAGTATCTGCTCCCCTTATTTTACATTATTGTTTGTATTGAACTATATATTAACTTAGTTGCTAAACAAATTTGAAAAACTAAAATGAAAATAAATTCCAACTTTTAAGTGAATTATATAGTATCTTTTCAGTAGGTATTTAGATGAAAAGATTATATAAAAATGGTGAAATTATTCAATTTACACCCTTGAATTGAATAGTAACCCTCAGTACAGATGATTTATGTGAGTTGAAACTATCTGCAACAAATCATGTTAGTGAACAAATCCTCAATAAAAAATGAATAAAACCCGTCAAAGGTAAAATAAAGTTGTAATTCGGATATTGATCAGTGCTCCGGGGCTCCTGTCCTATGTCGCGATCATGCTGCGCTAACACTGTATTTTCACAGTTGAGTAGGTTGCCTGTGGCAATAAGGGACGATTCATTCAGCGAAAGCAAACATAATTCTATGCATGAACACATCATTTAAATATTTAAATCTATTTAGATCCATCCCTCAGATCTGCAAATTGTGTCTCGGCCACAAGTAAACCAGGCTTTTTTTTTAGACATTTTGGGAACAAGAATTTAATAATTGGCTCTTTGTTTGGGAAAAATAAATCTTTAATCGCTATCAAAGTAATAATTAATTTATTATTTTGGAATGATAAAACAAAAAAATTGTTAACATGACAAAATGGGAATTCTGCATGATTTTAACCCTTTCCCTCATACGACAAATCTGCAGCAGACGACTTTGAACGCAATTTGTCAAAACATAGAAAATCTCCATAATTGAATGGATAACCTATGACAAAAAGTGGAAAACATTGTGCCAAAAGGAGATATTGCACGTTTTGTGCAATTTCTTCTTTTGTCACTATGTTTTCAAAAAGCCGTCTGCTGCAGAGGCGTCAGAAAGCGTCTATATGAGGGAAAGGGTTAAATTGCCATTGGGACTGGGTCAGATATTCTGACCCATTGGATGCCTAGAAAAGGGCCACAGGTAACCATCACTCTGCAGCAGATGACATTTTATGAAATGCCAATAAGAATGGCGGTTCATTATATTATTAACATTGGATTGTTTTTGTCAGAAATAAAAATTAATAGAAAACAAAAATAAATAATAATTATTACTTTAGGATACTGATTAAGAATCAGAGTTCAGAAATACTATAATGCTCTGTGAATAGATGTTTTCATGTAAGGGAACATAACAGGTTTTTTTTATATTTTCTTCTTTATTTCCAATTTTACACTCGAAATTGTTGTTGAACTTCTGATTCGGAATTTTTATTGACAGATTGGGGAAAAAACATACTTTTTAATTGCCATTGGGGAACATGACCGATTACAGACTTTAAAAAAATGACAAAAAACAACCTGATGTGAGATGTAAGTCTTGGAACAATGTTATATATATGGAGTATTAAATAATGTGAGAGAGCCACTCACTCACTCTGGACACACATTGTAAGATTGAGCTGTCTGAGCCCTGCATGGTGATAACACTAAAATATTATTGAAGAATGACATGATGCTAAGTTTAATAAGAAGTTATGAGCGTATAATTTACTCAAAAAGGGAGTGAAATCAAATTATGATGAAAGGAACGCTCATGAAGAAAACTTGGAAAAAAGTTAAAACAAAAAAACTTTTTTGTTACATGATGTTATATGAGCTTTTAACACTGATTTATGTCTTACCTCAGCTATTTAACCTTTACCAAAATATAACAACTCTGAAGAAGATACCTTTGAAAATGTCTAAGCAAACGTTTATTACATTAGGGAAAATCTCTATTAAATTTATTAGTATTATCATTGAATAGCAATGAAAACATTGTACCAAAGAAGAAATTCCTCATTATGAGGATATTTCTCCTTTTGCCACAATGTGTTCAAAGTTGTCAGCTGCAAATGCATCAAAATGTTTCTGCTTGTTGGAAAGGGTTATAAAGAACATAATATGTATGTGAATATTTCGAAATAGAACATATTATTTTCGCTTCACCAACTATCTGAAATGGTCAATCCTTTGTATACAATGGTCAGTCTTGAGGATGGACAAATAATGGGCATTATTTCTATCTGCTTGATTAAATTTTGTACAACAGATTTGACGCATATATGTGACATATTTGTGTGGTTTAAAAAGTTTACACTTACGTCAGGTTTTCAAAGGGATGTGAAAAGAAAAATGTTAAACAACCCATCCCTTTTATGTGCTTTTGATCTGTTTTGAAAATGATTGAAGAAAAGAAGAGAATTTGTCATCACAGACATAAGTTTGTTTTATACAACTTTAATGAGGCTATGGTTGATTTCAATCTTTTTGCTCAGTCATAGTGTCACGTTTTGGCCTCGCCATTGTGCCCCGTTTCTGACACCCACAATTTGGAAATTTTAGCAGGGTGCCACGATGTGCAACATTGTTGCCAAGTCCTAGCCACGTTGTTGCCTCTTTGTATTCCAGTTTTGACACAATTTAAAGGTGACAACGATTATCAAAGTTGGGTTATGTCTCGCTGTCGCTTGTTGTCACCATGTTGTTCCACACTGTGCTTCGTTATGCCTCGCTGCCGCCATGTTGCAACCACATTCAGTTAAAATGCATCACACATTGATGATCCTCTACCAAGAATGTTGAAATTATCACAATCCATTGACGGGACAGAGTGTACCATTATATAGTGTACCACAACGTACCAAATCAAAGCACAACATAGCAGAAACGTAACACAACATGGTACATCGTAAAACACCGTAGCATAACGCAGCTCAAAACATAGTACAACATGTAACAGCATATCATAGCATGACACAGCGTTGAAATTTGTACGAGGAACATGGTAACGTACCATTATAGCGAAGTACATGTCAGAAAACGCAACAGAATGTATCAACCGGCGGGACGCGCTATGTTCACATATCACGATTTTGCTACGTTTCAACTTTGTTATACTACGCTCTACTATGTTTTCGCCACGTTGTAGTATGTTGTGCGGAAACGTGAGTGAATTTTAAACATGTCGAAAAGTAAATTTTCCACTTCACGTTTTGTCACGTCTTTTTACATTTGATTACGTTTTAGCCACGTTGTAGCCACGTTTCCAAACATAGCTAAACGTGGCGGCCAAGACGTGACACTATGATTGGCATAAGGAAGGATGTAACAATTGTTACATGTATTATAACATAAACCAACAAGAAGTATTTAGAATTTGACCCCCCTTTCCCACCTATACACATTTTCAAAGTCGTCTGCTACAGATTTTCTGTATGTGGGAAAGGGATAAACATACCATCTCTATGATATAGTGGTTACAGTGTCATGCTGTGATATATCTGAAATACTGTTAAAAGTGGAGGAAGCAGTTTAAACAAATTGTAAGATCAACGTGACTTCTGTTTTTGTGTTGCCTGCCATTGAAGGATGACATTTATGTAGCGTATACCTTCTCTGTTGTCTATTTGATTGATTGATTTGGGTTTACCAATTCTGTCAATATGAACCTTTGTCCACTATAACTACTGTGGTGGTTTAAATGAGTATGCCTAAAGAATGCAGTGAGCCAGAAAACAACCAATAGTTACCCATAGTTACCCTCCATAATTGGGATTGTCACACTAAATAAGAAGTATCTGTCGGCCATTAGATCAATTCAAGGATTTAATGCTGAATTATGGGATAGATCTAGAACCAGTTTCTCTTACTTAGCTGTACTTTCCCATTGATTTAACACTTGTCTCAGCTGAATAGCCCCTTTTGCCATCCACAGTGGTCCTCAGGATCCGTTCAACCTTTAAACTGTGTGATGATAAATCCCAGGTTATTGATAACAGTTTGAAGAATTCAATCCAGTCCTTTCAATACAAAATAAACAAACATCTTAAAGTTCTGCTATCAGGGCTAACACATAAATTCCAAAATAGATACAGATGTTTTGTTTCCATTTTGTAAGTATTTAACGTAATCTTTCAAAAAGTTGTTTGCTGCAGAGGCGTCAGAAAGCGTCTATATAAGGAAAAGGGTTAAAAGGGTTATACCATTATTATCCATATTCAGTCTAGATTCTTGATTGGATTGTAAGCACTATATATTAAGTTGATTCTTTTGAGTTACTCACAAATTATTTTTTAGGACTCGCAACATTGTTCCTCCTGATGAGGATGAGTTGAAAACCTTGTGCAAACAAAAGAGAAATTGCTCAATCTGAAGTTTTTCTCTCTTTCTCCTACAATGTTTCAGACAGTCATCAGAGATGCAGACACATACAAAGTCATCTGCAGCAGAATAAATAAACTTATACACTGTGGGGTATCTGACCTCCTCCCTGGAGACACTTCATTAACATTTTTAATCATCTTTTGACAAGTTAAAGAGGAGTTTTTAAATAGAAATGCATAATGTTATTAATCCATCATAATAACTGCACATAAATCTTCATCATATCACATGGAAATCTTCTCCATCTTGACTTTAACCCTTTTCTCACACACACACACACACACACTCACGCTCACACACCTAGTTTTGAGAGAAAATAAAGTAAACAAATATGGAAAATCTGCCAAAAATGAAAGAATTATTATTGAGTAATGTTAAGAACATATACATAATTATAGTTGCAAAAGTCATCTGCTGCAGGTTTATCAAATGTATTGCGTCTGCAAGTGTGAGATGTAATCAGAGATATAGTTCAGAACCGAAACTCAATAAGGACAGATCTATGGATATATATATTCATCTGACATCATCTTTGAAATATAAAACAACAACAATGTAAGAAAAATATCTAAATTTTTGACTTAGTCACATGATTTTTTCATGGCTTCTGCTGCAGCAGCAGTATTGATATCAATGGATGGAAAAGCATTGCATGTGATAATTAAAAATACTTGGCACACAAAAGGGTTGATTATTAAAAATACTCAAGGAAGAAAAGCGTTCACTTTGAAAGATACTGAAGAGAGTAAACTGCTTGATTACCTTCAGAAATGATGTGGTATTTAATTATGTTATGCAAAACAGTGCAAGAATTTCCAATTAGCGCAGTGTAATTAATAGGCACTTTAAATGGAATAGGTTGGACTGTTTTAGAATTAACTTGTCTTAAGTCTGAGAATTAAA
This sequence comes from Serripes groenlandicus, assembly GCA_031761405.1. Lineage (NCBI taxonomy): Eukaryota > Metazoa > Mollusca > Bivalvia > Cardiida > Cardiidae > Serripes > Serripes groenlandicus. The sequence continues at coordinate 55,811,809 of JASEVX010000006.1, read as the reverse complement.
ATTGACACCCTTCACAGTGCTACGTGATGAAGATCAACTATATGTAGTTAAAAGATTACCCCAGGCATAATCCATAAATACAAGATTTATTTTCGAAATAAATATTTGAAGGCATAATTCAGGTGTTTTTTAAGATTCATCAAAATTGTTTGTTATGATAATGTCGCTAAAATATTTTCCAATCCAACTTGTTTTCAAAAAGCACAGCAGTTCTACTGGTAACACTGAATGGGGAAAAAGAGCAAAGATTGCTTCATTTTAACTGGAAGGGAAACTGTGAGTGGCAGATTGGCTGAAATTAGCGGAAGTCTGGAATGATAATTTAGATCCTTAATTTGGCATTCCTCATCGAAAATGGATGTTAAACAAACGTTAAATTAATTGTTGTCGCAAATTTTGGAATGGGGTACTTTGCACACCAGAAACTGGTGTCTTATTACAGATGGTGGTGTTTCTTCATCAGTAGACACCGTTATAAAACTGACAGGTTTTTGATTGGCGGAAATTCCTGAACAAGGTTTATTGGCTCTCCTTAAATGCTTGGAAAGATTTTATTGAATATTGTATCATAAGTGAGACATTGCAATCTCTGATATTTTGAACTCAAACATTGTTGGTCACCATTTCCTGTGTGCAATTAAAGCTTGACCCTTTCCCTCATATAGACGCTTTCTGACGTCTCTAAAGCAGACGGCTTTTTGAAAACATTGTGACAAAAGAAGAAATTGCTCAAAACGAGCAATTTCTCCTTCTGCCACAATGTTTTCCACTTTTAGTCATATGATCCATTCAATTATAGTGATTTTCTCTTTGTTTACAAAATATGTTCAAAGTCGTCTGCTGCAAAATTGTCGTATGAGGGAAAGGGTTGACCCTTATCCCACATGTAGAAACGACAGCAGATGACTTTTAAAAACAGTGTGGCCAAAAGGAGAAAATGCTTATAATCTTGCACAAATATTTCTATTCTTAATTCAGGTGATTGTGTCATTAAATAATAATGTCTTGGTAACATCTCAACTTTGTTCAATACTTTAACATTTTTCAGAAAGAGATTATAACCCTTTACCTCATATAGACGCTTTCTGACGCCTCTGTAGCAGACGGCTTTTTGAAAACATAGTGACAAAAGAAGAAATTGCACAAAACGTGCAATTTCTCCTTTTGCCACAATGTTTTCCACTTAAAGTCCTATGTTATCCATTCAATTATTGAGATTTTCCAGTTTTTGACAAAATATGTTCAAAGTCGTCTGCTGCAGAATTGTCGTATGTAGGAAAGGGTTAACAATAATTTTGCGAATAATGTTATCAAAGTCATTTTCTGCGGATTATTTGATATGTGGGAAAGGGTTTTAAAGTCCCTATAAACCAATGAAGTGATATAATGATAAACATATGATAATGGGTGGCACTATGAGCCTCTATAAATCGTGTGGTAATTATAATGCCAAATTGCAATTTTGTTTATCTTTGTCAATTTGCTAGTTGTCTAATCCAATAGAGAGATGCATGCAGTGATTATAAAGTCATAAAGTCTGATGCAGGTGATAAGGACATTCTCATACCTGATAGCTGATTGATATTATATAATATTACATAAGATGTATTCAACGTGTGTAATCAGTCGGGCTGATTGTCTTTTGATTATCTCCAACAAGAAAGTTTGTTGAATTTTGCTGAAATGATAGAATCTTAACACTTTGCCTTATATAGATGCTTTCCAACGCCTCTGCAGCAGAGAGCTTTTTGAAAACAATTAATAGTGACAAAAGAAGAAATTGCTCAAAACGAGCAATTCTTCCTTGAGCCACAATGTTTTCCATTTCCATTATTTGACAAAATATCTTTAAAGTCGTCTACTTCAGAATTGTCGTATGAGGGAAAAGGTTTAACCCTTTCACACATACATCAAATGTGCAGAAGGTGAATGAACAAATTTAGACACAAATCATGAAAAGACTCTCAAAATGATAGTTATATATATATTAGATATTGAATAAAGTTGAAAACACTGTTCTTAAGCCAGGCACATTTCTGGGTGTCTTACTGGTTTGTCACCCAGGGGTCATGGGTTGAAGTATATATTCAAATGCTGTTGAAAACACCGTAAAACCCCTATAAATGAATGGTAAAAAATGTGGAAAGTCAACTTAAATATTATCATCAAATACAGTTGAAAGTTATCAATGTAGTGGCAAAGGTGAAGTTAAATAGTGCTCGATCATTATCAGTAAATTCTCCTTTTACTTCAATGTTTTCACAAGTTGTTTGCTGCAGCTTTTGTCAAAATGGATCAGCATATTGGAAAGAGTTAACCCTTTCCCTCATATAGACGCTTTCTGATGCCACTGCAGCAGACGACTTTTTGAAAACATAGTGACAAAAGAAGAAATTGTTCAAAATGAGCAATTTCTCCTTTTGCCACAATGTTTTCCACTTTAAGTCATTAGGTTATATATCCATTCAACTATATAGATTTTCCATTAAAAAAAGTCGTCTGCTGCAGAATTATCGTATGAGGGAAAGGATTAAATAGAAGAAGGCTGAAATAATGTGTTTCCCACCACACATCCTGGCATTTAACTCATTCATTTAGATCTTAATTTATCTAAACAAATCATCATTTATTTGGCTTTATCTCAGACAGATCATCCTCTTTAACAGTCTTATTAACCCTTTCCCACATACAACAAATCTGCAGCAGATGACAGAAAACATGAAGCGATAAAAACCTGAAAAATCTCCATAAAAGATAGCTTTATTGTTTAATAAAGTTGAAAACATAGTGGCCAAAGGTGAAATAAATTGCTCATCTGTGAGCAATTTCACCTTTGGCCAAGATGTTTTTCAAAAGTCGTCTGATGCTATTGCGTCAAAATGTGTCCCTATGTGGGAAAGGGTTAAGTCTCATGAAAAAATGTCGCGGAAAAATAGTGTATAACAACTAGAAAACTGGAATGAATTTAATGTATTTTGAACTAATCTGCTGCAACAAAAGTCGTCTGCTGTAAGACGTACATCGGTTACTGTCCGCTGTATTATGGTAACGAAGGGCTTTAAGTCAGCCAAGCTATTTACTCACAAAGAAACAGTTAGCATTGTTTAAGGCTACCTCCGGTAAAAAGAGATTGTTTTACAGTTTATAATCATGATAGATAATCTTGATGGGATATCCATGATCGGACATCCGGATAACCGTCTCCAAATGTCTGTTCTAAAGAGACCCAGTCATTACCCGGTTTGCTGCTACATTTGTTAAGACAATTCAAAATTTAACCCTTTCCCACATACAACAAATCTGCCGGAGGCGCCTATAAAAACATTTTGTCAAAACTACAGAAGCTCTTTATAAATGAAAAAACAATTATTGTATTTATTTTTAAAAGATTGTTGCATCAGTGAGTAATGTCACAATGTCTTCAAAAGTCTTCTGCTGCAGAAATGTCAGAAAGTGTCTGTATGTGAGAAAGGCTTAAGATATTGCATTGAATCAATTATAATGGGAAGTCTTGGAGAATTAAAGTAATCTCACAAAAAGCAGAAAATACAACCATCGATGTAGCAAGGAATTTTTGGGAAATATTTTCGTATTTGTTTGGTGTAGAAATTTCTGTGTCATTCTCTATCAGATAAAGGGTTAAATATAATGTAATTAATGATTTTAAAATGGTAATGAAGTTTTTAATTTAAGGACTTAACACTTTGATTCATTGGGGTCATTTATTTTAAAAATATCTTTTATTAAACCCCCCCCCCCTTTACTACCACTTGCAGACGCAATTTGACTCATTGGCAGCATTTGACTTTTGAAAACATTGATGCGATTAAGGAGAAATTATCGCCTCATAATCATCAATTTCTCCGTTTGCCTCAAATTGTCTTTAACTCATACAATAATTATAATGCTATTACATGTATCTGCAGAGATTTTCGATAATTTTAGCCCAGATGTTTCAAAATTGTTGTATGTGGGAAAGGGTTTAAAAAAAGAAAAAGAAAAAAGAATTAACGAATATTTTAAGAGTACAATCATGGAATTCTTTTGTTTCTAATGAGCTAACATTGATCAAGAACAGGCTGTCTTTGCTTGTTAAAATGTTAAAATTTCAACAAACTTTACGCCCTTCTTTGGTTATTCAAGCAAATGAGGCATTATGTTCTAGAGAATCTAATTGGAACAACTAGCTAACGGCCAAAGTAACAACCTGATCGAAAACTACAGTAACAAAACTTAAATATTCAGAAACTTGAAGTTATAACCTTTTACCATAACCTCCATGTACTGATGTAGAATACTGGTAGAAGAACGCAAGATTTGAAAAAATAAATATTTAACCCAAGTCGAATTTACAACAAATCTTCAGTGGGCAAACAACTTGACAAAAATAATGACTATATAAGTAGAATTATTGAAAACAGTTGAAAAGATAATGCTCCTCAACTAGCTTAAAAGGAGAAATTGCTAATGATGAGCATTTTCACCTTTTATGCTACAATGTTAAATTGTTTCCAGAAGGTGTCTGGTTCACATGCGTCAAAATACATTTGCAATTCAGAGAGCTAGGGTAAAACAGTATCTGACATGTTCATAAAGGTACACGTCAGTTAATGAAAAGAAGAATTGCAACATATATATAATTTTCCTTTTAAGTTTGATAATGAACAAAATTATGAAAATAGTAGATGTTAAAATATGGGGGGAGATGTTAAAGAAAAAGCGGTCAACATAAATATTATTTTGAAAAAACTTCTGTGAGAAAAAGTGTTAATTATATGTCATTGTCTCAGTTACTTCTCAAGATGTGTGCATCTGACATTTTAAATGTATCCAATTTCTCTTAAATTGACAGGCAAGGAATTGTTTTGTTCTTCCACAACATTGGATTTATAAATGTCACTTAACGAACCGTCCGAGTATTTTGATTGGTTGATGCTTTCTTTTTGAACAATTAAGGATTGGTTGAAAAGTAGTGTCATTCACTCGGAGCCTGTTACTGAAATGTGGACAATGTATTAAAGTTCTTTTTGCTTGATCAGAGTGTACTTTACTCTATGACAGAACAGAACAGAACATATGTTTATTTACAACACACATTAGTATCTCGAAGGCTTGGCGTAAAACAGTCGTAACTAAAAATCTACTTTGAAAACCCTGGTTTAGGTTTTGTTTTTTTACCCCTTTGTAAACAATACAAATTTAGGAGCCATTGCTCAGAACGAGCAATGGCACTTAAATTTCCATTGTTTACCAAGAAACATTATTTAACGCTTATGAAGACTTTAATTAACCTTGGTCAGAAAATACCAATTTTAGTTACAACCGTTTCACGCAAAGCCCCCGAATTCTGTTCTGTTCTAATCTATAACATGCATGATAAAAAAAAAAAATGCATTATGTTATTATTTTAAGATATATTCATAAAATAGATGTTTTGCACATTTGTCTTGAGGTCTGAAGGTATATAATATTGTTTGATGTTGGCATAACTATAACTTCGCAGCTCAGCTTTAAGTTAATATAATAGAGAGATTCTTCTTGTGTAATTGTCATTTTGCTTTTTATTGCCATTTTATTTAACACCAAGATGTGACTAGGAATAGATATGAAAGCTTTGGTAGTATTTTGAATTTAATGCCTTTCAGTAGAATAATTAAAAGATTCTTTAAGTGTTTCATAATTATGAGTGTTTTGTATATAATTACTGAATATTTTCCTTCTTCAAACCACATTGAAGTAGTTAACCCTTTCCCACATACAAAAAAAAATGTAGCAGACGACTTTGAAAACATGCAGGGAAAAATATGAAAAAATATCTCTAAACGAAAGTTTTGATATTGAATAGAGTTGAAGCAGCATGGCAAAAGGAGAACTTGCTCATTTTGAGCAATTTCTTCTTTTTAATTGCCACACTCTTTTCCATTGTCGTCTGCAGCAGCTAGATGCTTCAAAATGCATCTATTTGAGGGAAAATGTTTAATAATCTTATTATGGTAGATCAGGATCAGTCTAGCAGCATACATACAGCCTATAAAAAACCTCTTGAAATACATGAGGGTGTAATATGGGGGGGTTATAAAGATAGGCAACTTTATGATCACATATTTTGGTCTGTCCATGAAGTGGCTGCTAATCCCAACACCTAACACCCTGTAATAATTCATACTTCCAACTTTAATCCTTTCTCTCATATAGGCACTTTCTGACGTCGCTGCAGCAGACAGCTTTTGGAAAGCATAGTGACAAAAACGTTTAAAACGAGCAATTTCTCCTTTTGCCACAAATTGTTTTCTTCTTTTAGTCTTAGGTTATCCATTGAATTATAGAGATTTTCCATTTTCAAATTACCAAATATGTTCAAAAAGTCGTCTGCTGCAGAATTGTGGTATGAGGGAAAGGGTTAATCCAGGTTATATCTCAAAACTGGGAAATGATTGGTGTCGTAATTCATAGACTTGAGTTGGACTATTTTCCATCTTGCAATATCACATGGAGTTCTTGTGATAAATTACCTTTTCCAACAACAGCCAGCTTCACCAGATTAAATTCAATCTTGGCATAGCCTATAGGATTTGAAATGTTGTGTAAAACTCTACTAAATGAACTATAATAACAATACTCTTTTTGGAATGTTTCTTAAGACAATATCACTGGTGGATGAATCAAATCCTTCTACCAAAATACTTGATTATTCTAATCTATGGAAAATCACCTTGTTGGTGTAGTGGTTGAACATTTGCCGCTGGTGCGGGAGGTCGCAGGTTCGATCCCTGGCCGAGTTATATCAAAGACTTTAAAAATGGTAGTAATGGCTGCACTCAGGGTTGCAGGGTTAGCATTAGGACTGACTGGCTTATGTCAGGATAAATGTAGCGGTTATCATTATTTTAACCAGGTAAAGTGGTTATATAACTGAATTATTGTTGAAAAATGGTCTTAAACACCAAACAATCAATCTAGAAAAAGATCCGTAAAAAGAACTATCTATCTGGTGTGGATTCATTCAACAAGGGTTGGAGGGATTTTCGTCAAATCATACACTTCAAAAAGTCATGAAGTATCAATTTATTCTCTGATAAGCCTTTATATTTACTGATAGTATTATACCCTTTGTTTCATCATATTTTCCAGTGACAAGCGCCATTCGTCTTTCACCAATGGGTTAACAGCCTATGTGGAAAAGCAGCCAGTTGCTTGGAAAGTATGTTGTGTGGAGTACTGGTGTGAGAAAACCAGGAAACATATGAGTAGGTGAACTGGCCGCCATGAAATTGACTGAAAAATTGTTGAAAATGGCGTTTAACCCCAATCAATCAACATTCATCATATTTTCTGAAATTTTAATAATAAAGTCAATGTGACGTTTGATAGTTTTCTAGCTGCAGCAGTTAAATTCACATAAAGGACATTATGAAAAAAATATTGCAAGCCCCCAACATGTGAACTATGATTTCAATAAATGTCATCCTATGTAAAAAAAATAATAATTTACATTGTTACCTTTCAACAACAAGTCTGCAGCAGTCAAATTTTAATTCATGTTAGCATAAATATGAAAAATCTCTACAACTGAAATTAAAACTATTGAATTGAGTTGAAAGCATTGGTGTAAAAGGAGAATTTGCTCATCATGACCAATTTCTCCTTATGCCATAATGTTTGCAAAAGGTGTCAAAATGTATCTACATATGGGAAAGGGTCCAAGTCACATACAGGTACGGTAACTGGGAAAAAAAAAAGGAATTGCTCCAAAAATACAAACCATTTCATTAAATGTCATACGTAAGTACTGCATGTGTTTACAAAATAATATTTTACATTTTAATGCATTGACTCCAATGAATGCAGTATGATACTTAAAGATACAGACTACAGAGCCTTGTCAACACTATGAACCTGTCAAGATTAAAAAATGGTTGTGAAAGATTGAAACCGGTTCCCTTAACCCTTTCCCACACTCATTACAACAAGTACACAGCAGACAACTTTTTAAGCTACAATTCTTGTTATAATGTGTCCCGCAAGTGGGAGAGGGGTAAAATAATAATTATGCAAGCGATGCAGCAGAAGTCTTTAACTCTTTACCTGATACAGGTGATTGTTCATGCATTATTGCAGCACATAACTTTTTAAAAAAATTTGGGAAAGGGAGAAAGTGCTTTAGTTAAAACCCACTTGTAGGCGCATTTTGATGCCTCTGCAGCAGACGAATTTTTGGAAACATTATAACACAAGACGAAATTGATCATAATGAGCAATTTCATCTTTTGACACATAATGTCTACAACTACTACTCAATAAATATACTTTCATGTATAGAGAGTTTCGATGTATTTTCTTAGATTTTTTTCATTTCATCTGCTGCAGATTAGTTGTATGTGGGAAAGGGTTAACACAAGTAAGTTGTTTCCCTCCACAATCTTTTAAATTCTGTATCAGAAGTATATGACTAAATTTCCAGATAGTATAAAAAATGCTTTTTAATATATGTGCTCGCGCAAAGCAGATGACACAAAATACCATGTCAGGAAAAGTTGGAAGAAAAGTATCATGCAAGAAAACCCTTGATTACGTTGGTGTAACTTGAGGTGTCAAATCATTAATATTAATGACATTCCGCGCAATATTTCATGAATAACAGGAGACCCATAGAGAGGTTTTTATTATTAATAAAAATGTCAGAAATTGTATAACTGGCATACTTTGATGTTGATGGAATTTTTTTTAATCTTGTCGCTCTTGGACATGCTTCATTGTAATACAGAAAATGTAACATATATATATATATATACATTTGGTTAAATATGTTCTACATCGTACATGATCATTCATGTAATGAAAAGAAGAGAATTTGAACCATGTCATTTAATCCTTTTCCTGTTGTAGAGAACTTTTGAACGTGGTAAAGATTTTTCAAATGAGATTATTTTTTACATGTCAACCTGGTATTAACCCTTTCCCATATAGAACAAATTTGCTGCAAACGCATCTTTGAAATCATGTATGCAAAAACATGGCAAATCTCTATAACATTGTGGCAAAAGGAGAAATTTCTCATTATGAATAAAATATGATTATTTTAAACAAGCATTGAACTACAATATTCCAAAATAAGAAATTTCAATCCTCAAAATAAGTTTGAGACGACCCCTAAAACTCTGACATTTTTAGTTAGTCAAAGGGCAGTAACCCTTTAAATGTAGGCAGATGCATAATTGAGTATATATCATTTTACCTGGGTTAACATAGATTGATGCTTAAAGTGACAATCACAGAAAATGAAATAAAACTTGTAAACATTGTAAATATATAAACAATCATTACATACCTTTTTCATTGTAATTAATGTAAAAAGTCAAAGATTTATCACTCACAATGTGAAGTATTTATGAGGTCATTTTCTATAGAAGGTATGTAGATAGGGTGCATAGGTATATCATGTTTTATGGACTCAAAAGCAGGGTGTAGTTTACCTTTGAGTAACCACAATATAGGATTTTGTCAGATCATAAGAGCAATTGTGTGGCAGAAAACTTTTAACTCATTCTTACATAATTCTAATTGGCATATGACACTGAGATAGTCCCTTTTCACATTTATAAAACAAATCTGCTGCAGATGACTTTGAACTCATCAAGGTAAAAATATGAATTTCGTTATAAAAGAAAGTAATTTTATCAAATAGAATTATAAACATTGTGGCAAAAGGAAATATTGCTCATTATGATTTAAGGCTTGTCATTAATTTGTGAGTGCATTATACCCTACACGGTCTGTATAGGGTAAAGTGGGTTAAGCAGAGTCCATTCACTAGCTCAAAGATATCAGATTCTACTTTGCGATATGAAAATATCAAAATTTGAGTACAGTAAAAGTTTGTCCTTCAGTTTGTTCTTGATATTGTGTTAATATCCAGTAATTGGTTCAGTAAGTTCAATGTTAACATTTTCCCTTACACTTAGACCCTTTCCATTATACACATTATACAGATGCTTTCTGACGCCTCTGCAGCAGACGATTTTTGAAAACATTGGTAGCATAAGAAGAAATTGCTCAAAACAAGCAATTTCTGCTTTTTCCACAATATTTTCAACTCTTTTTAATGGTTAAACTTTCCCTTATGAAGATATAACATAATCTTGCCCAGATGTTTTCAAAGTCGTCTGCTGCAAATTTGTTGTATGTGGGAAAGGGTTATCTTTGATGTTGTTGCAATTGTAATGTCACTATTTTAAAAAACATATACAACAAAACAGCATAAAAAAGTTATAGTTACTAAGCATTTGATTAAACAATGCTGCCTATACTTGTTCCGCAATTATCCTTTTGAAAATAACAATTAAAAGGCTCTGCATGTATTTAGAAATCTGAGATAAAAACATATGATTATGAAATCTCAATTTTAATAAATGGCTCTAATGTAGCGGAAAATTGATTTTATATAAATTATAAATTGTTCTATATTAAGATGTCTCGTGTAATCCTTTTTCCTGATGCAGATTAATTTTTACGCATCTGTAGTACACAGCTTTTGAAAGCAATGTTCCAAAAGGAGCAATTTTTTCACCTTTTGCCACAATGGTGTCAGACTTGCGATTATTCAATATTTATATTTACATACAAGAGAGTTACCTATTTCTTGCTGTGATATTTTCAAAAGTTGTCTGTTGTAGATTTGATGTTTGTGGGAAAGGGTAAAGATCTGATATTGCTAATTATGTCTGAACTTAATAGACAGCATTCTTTAACCCTTAAATTTCCACGATAGAGACGTCTTTCGAAGTCTCGGCAGTAGACAATATTTTGGTAACAATGTAGAAAAATGAGAAACTATCAATTTCTCTTTTTCCAACAAAATTATTTCAAAAACTTTATCAAAATGAAATTTCTATTCGACGGATTTCTGGTAAATAATAAATGGTATGCTTCTTATTACTCCATTTTGTGTGAATAGTTACAAGCCCTTTCCCACCTGCAGACACATTTTGACATATCTACAGTAGAAGACTTTTGTTAAACATTAATTGTGGCCAACGGAGAAATTACCCATAGTGAGCAATTTCTCCTTTCATCACAATGTTTTCAAAAGTCCTCGTCAGAATGCGTCTTCAGGAAGGAAAGGGTTAATACAGCCACATTTTTGCCAATTCTGCAAAGTGACCGTCAGTATTTCCAGTATTATCTGATTTCGTTATCCACACATATCCTCTACAATGAACTGTTCTTTATTTTCAGCAACTGGACGAGGTAATACGGGGTCTGGAACGGTGTCTGTGTTTGTAGAAGACGTGAACGACAATCCTCCGATATTTGAGCATAACGGTACCTACGTTGCTCATATCAGTGAAAGCGCTACTGTCAACACCGAGGTTATCGTGATAAAGGCGACTGACAGAGATGAAGGCGTGAATGCTCAAATCATGTAAGTACATAATATAATATCATGACGTCACCATGGTTATTAAAGCTTTTCATGAAAGATGTTTGCATGATTAATATTATACCAATCATTGTTAATATCTCGCCAAGTTGACGTACCTATGTGTTCAGATCAATATTGAAATCTTCATCATAAATCTTACTAGCACGTACAACAAATCTGGAAAAGTCATCTACTACAGAGATGTGAAAACGTTAACCCTTTCCCACATACAACAAATCTGCAGCAGACGACTTTGATTGCATGTCGTTAAAAATGTCACAATTTACTATTCATGAAAGAGGAATTATTTAGTTGAAAACATTTTGGCAAATGGTGAAATTGCTTATTATGAGCAATTTCTTCTTTTGCCACAGTGTTTTCAAAAGTCGGCTGCTGAAGATGCCTCGAAATGTTTCTGCATGTGGGAAATTGTTAATGACCAATGTTATCTTGGTGTAAATGGACATTAACCCTTTCCCACATACAGCAAATCTGTAGCAGACGCCTTTGAAAATGTCTACTAAAAAATATAGAAAATATCCATTTTGAGCAATTTCTCTTTTTGTCAAGATGTTTTCAAAAGTCATCTGCTGCAGATGGGTCACAATGCATGGAAATGGTAAAGGAGAACTTGGTTCAAATTAAATTTCTTATTTCACCAAATACTTAAGGAAAAATGATGATTACAAAATTAATGTTTCAAAGATAAAAATTATAAAAATCCAAACTATTTAGTCATATCAATAAAATGCACATAAAATTGAAAAGTGAGATACGTAACAGTTGGAAATTCAATAAAAAATCTTGCGCTTGCTTGCTTTAATATAAAAACATTGATTCATGTGTCAATGTAATAACTTTTAACATGCATTTAAATTGGGTTTTCTGAATGTTTTTGGATGGTGCATCATGACATTAGTGTTTACAGCATTTTTTCTCTCTCTTTAACCCTTTTCAACATGAAGATCTGACCAATCTTGAACAGCAAACAACTTTTGAAAAGATTGCGTCAAAAGAAGAAATTGCTCATGATGAGCTTTTTTCACCTTTTGCCAAAATTATTTTTCAACTCTTTCAATAATTAAACTATTATTTTTAGAGATATTTCCTATTTGTTTAAAGATGATTTCAGGGTCTTCTGCTGTCGATTTTTGCCATGCAGGAAAGGGGTAAAAATGCGTCAACTATCTTAAAATTATAAAACAGCATTAATATCTATACATTTATCTGGAGGAGTTTTAAATGTGTGTATCACGTTTTTTAACTCTTTTCCCATCCACAATTTATCTGCAGCAGACGACTTTGAAAAAAAACATCTAGGCAAAAATAGGGAAAATCTAATTAAATCAAAGTATAATAATTGAACAGAAATAACAACATTGGCAAAAGTCATCTGTTAACCCTTTCAAACCTGCAGACACATTTGGACGCAATAGCAGCAGACGACTTTTGAAATCTTTGTGGCCAAAGGTGAAATTGCTCATGATCAGCAATTTCTCCATTGGCCACAATGTTTACAACTTTATTTAGCAATTAAGCTATCTTTTATGGAGATTTTTAAGGTTTTCGTCACCATGTTTTCAATGTCGTCAGTGCTGCAGATTTGTTGTATGTGAGAAAGGGTTAAAGATGTGTCAAAATTCATCTGCATGTGGGCAAGAGTAATTTCCTTCATTACGTATCTGTAATAGAAGTTTCGATTTTAACAGCTATTCATTTCAAAACGCCCCAAAGTCCGTTTTTCGTATGATATGGACTTCAGATGTATTATGATTATTTGGTGCTTTCACAGACAGACTTTTAATCCTTTCCCTCATACGACAATTATGCAGCAGCATGACTTTGAACGTATTTTGTCAAAACATAGAAAATCTCCATAATTGAATGGATAACCTATGACAAAAAGTGGAAAACATTGTGGCAAAAGGAGAAATTGCATGTTTTGTGCAATTTCTTCTTTTGTTACTATGTTTTCAGAAATCCGTCTTCTGCAGAGGCGTCAGAAAGCGTCTATATGAGGGAAAGGGTTAATAAATAGATTGATTCATTTTTCACCATTTATAATCTTGATTCATGCCATACAATCAAGAAGGCCTTTACACCATCATGAGTTTAAATATTGTCTTCTGGTGTCAAAAGGTCACTATGTTTTCAAAAAGCCGTTTGCTGCAGAGGCGTCAGAAAGCGTCTATATGAGGGAAAGGGTTAAAGAAATCTTACAGTCAGACTTCTGTACCTGCATCAAACATTTTATTTCATAGCACAGAAATGTATGCTACTGTATTTAAATGCACTTTACCATAGCTATTTAGATAAATAAGAGATTCCAACATCAAAAAGACTTGTAGTTGAACAGTCAAACAAAACTGAAGAGTAATATTTATTTTGTCAAAATCCTAGTCAAATATTCATAATTATATCATAACCCTTTACATCTCTTTTACATGATGTCAATAACTTGAATATCCTTTTACAACTTAAAAAATATTATTGAAAAAGGAGTATTTGTTTGTTTCCACAATATCCCACATACAATCATTCTTCAGCAGACACTTCCAATTCATAAACTTCTAGGCAGGAGCCTTGGTAAATATGTTTTATGATTATTAACCCTTTCCCTCATATAGACGCTTTCTGACGCCTCTGCAGCAGACAGCTTTTTGAAAACATAGTGACAAAAGAAGAAATTGCACAAAACGTGCAATTTCTCCTTTTGCCACAATGTTTTCCACTTTTTGTCATAGGTTATCCATTGAACTATGGAGATTTTCTATGTTTTGACAAAATACGTTCAAAGTCGTCTGCTGCAGAATTGACGTATGAGGGAAAGGGTTAAATAGAGTTCAAAACATTGAGGCAATAAAAATAAAGTTGCAAATGGAGAAATTGCTCCTTATGTCATATTGTTTTCGTCTGCTATAGAATTGCGTCCCGAAGTGGGAAAGGTATGAACAAGTTATCCTTTTCCCATAATGTTTTCATTAAAAATCAAATGTCATTTGTTTAAGTACATAAATTCCCTAGCTTCCAAATGATCATTATTAGTAGATAGAGTTAAATGCAAAGGAGTGAATTGGTAGGTAGATATTTGCATACTGCAGGTGGAGTGCTCGCCAAATATAATGCTGCGAGATTAATCTTTAATTAAACATAATTCTTACTTTTTTCCACTACACTGGATTAACATTTCATGAATGTCGCCATTGTTAACTGGGGCTGTATCAAATTTCATAAAGTGTAGGTGCATGGTATTAGCATTGCTTTCACTTTGATTTGCAGCCTTTCACTTCATGAAGTTATAATTACTACCTTGTAAAACCCTTTACCTAATACAGCCATGTTTCGATCACTGATTCACAAAAAGGAACGACTTATCTATGAGCGGAAGAACCATCGAAACTCACTTCTTCCATGTTATCCCTTTCCCACTCAAAGATGCATTTGAAAAACATTGAGGCAAGGGAGAAATTGCTGGTAATGAGCAATTTTTCCTTTTACCCCTTTAACGGTTAGGACACTTTTCAATAATCATACTTTCATTTCTTTGAAATATGTTCCATATTCTGGCCTAGATGTTTTCAAAGTTGTCTGCTGCGGATTCCCTGTATGAGGGTAATGTTTAAAGGTGAAACAAATTAAAGGGTTAGTGAAAGTGAAAAAGTAGAATTGTCAACTCTTTTCACTATATTTCCTATAGCATTGTTTGTTCATTTTATCACATCACCTACCTTGACTAGTTGACACTAAATAGGGAACACTTCTGCTAAGTTTGTCTGTCTCTCAGTATATCTGTCCCTTGTTGATTTATACTGCCTAGGTGGTGTAGTGGTATAGTGTCCGCCTCAGGTGCGGGAGGTTTCGGGTCTGATCCCAGGCTGGGTCATACCAAAGATTTTAAAAATGGTAGTAATAGGGTTGCGAGGGTTTTATTATTACTGACTGGCTGGTGTCAGGATTAATGGACCAGAAATAATGGTATCATACCCAGCAAATGCCGTGATACAACTGAACAATAAAATTGTTGAAAGCAACATAAAATCACCAAACAAAACCTTGTTGATTTAGTCCTTTACATGGGTTGGCAGGCAACACATGTGAAGTAACTGTTGGAACATTCTGATATATCTATCATGTGTTGTGCCTAATGATTTCTTTTCATTTCAAAGTACCATTAGTATCATATTATAAGAGTCCTGTTTTGAATATAAATGAGTAATTAGTAAGTCAATGGCGTCATAATCCATTGTGTCTCTGTAGATCATAGAAGAGATAAGAGGGCAATATTGTCCAATATTGTCACCACTGAATGTGATTGTAATTACAATATGATTTATTAAGAAGACTACTTATACTATTGCCTAATGAGCTCGTTTTTTGTACAAGTATTTTAGAAATGCAGATAATGTACCAGTTCTTTGACAGAGACTACCAATTCAGGAAAATAAGTTGTTTTGATATTTAACCCTTTCCGACAAGCTTTTTGATGCCCCTGTAGTAAAAAAACCTTTGAAAACTTAGTGGCAAAAGGAGAAACTTTTGCTAAAATATTTTCAACCCAATAATTTAATTTTAGTTTCCCAAATTTTGCATCGATGTTTTCCACTGTCTGCTGCATATTTGTTGTATGTGGGACAGGGTTGAAAGTGAAGGATATATAACCTTTATGATCCCTCTCTCACGATTAGTGTCACATATAGCTTTAATAGTTTGATCTCTGTCCCCATGCACACAAATCTGTCACGATTGTGTTCTGCTTTGTTCATGACATTGATCTTGACCTTTACAAAGTGTTTCTATTTTTCACCCCCGTCAAGAATAAAGTATCAATATGTTTATTGAGACAATTGACACTCATTAGTGTTTTTTTGAAAACATTTAATTAAAATTTAGATAGTTTAGTCAATATTTCTTTATAATTCTATCTTGAAAACATTGTGGAAGAGTATAAATTTGATACAAAAATTGACAATTATTGAATTAAAATAAGTAACTGTTCATTTTATTTAGACTGATGAACATAACTGTCTATTACAGGTACAGCATTGGAAATAGTCTGGAAGATACCTTCACGATATACCCGGATATCGGGGCTGTTTCAACACGAGCCTTGTTAGACAGGGAGACGGTATCCCAGTACACCTTGCAAATCATCGCCAAGGATGCAAGCATGCTACCACTGTCGTCAACGACGACCCTGATTGTGTATGTGGACGACATCAATGACAACCCACCAGTGTTTGAGCATGATGTCTATACTCGAACAATGTTATTACCTGTCAATGTTGGTAAGTAGACTTTTGTTTCGGCTTTTTGAAAACATAGTGACAAAAGAAGAAATTGCTCAAAACAAGCAATTTCTCCTTTTGCCACAATGTTTTCCATAGGTTATCCATTCAATTATAGAGATTTTCCATGTTTTGACAAAATATGTTTAAAGTCGTCTGCTGCAGAATTGTCGTATGAGGGTTAACCCTTGCCAAATTTTCAGACACATTTTGACACATGTATCTGAAAGAGTCGTCTTTTTACAACATTGTAGCAAGAGCAGAAATTGCTCATTACGAGCAATTTCTCCTTTTTGCCACAATGTTTTCACCTCAAATATACTTTCTTTTATAGAAATTATCCAAGATCATTAATGCATACAAGTTTTCAAAGTCCTATAGTTAAATCTGCTGCATTAAATGTCTACCACATTTGATATTTACGTGTCCGATAATATATTCTGAGGATAAAACATGTAATATTTGCAAAAAAGGAAGTATTATGCATGAAGAGTTTAAATCATTGTGGGAAAAGAGGAACTTGCTTAAGCTGCAAAAGGGTTATTTCTTTCTGCTGTCAAGTTTTCTGCATTAATGTCATCTGTCCCAGAGAGAATTGATCTTTAACATCCATGCAGTACTCTCATTTTAAAATGATGCAGTAAAGAGAAAGGTTATTCATTAGAAAAAAGGTTTAGGTAGCCTGGACTGGCCGAGTTATTGGTAATGGCTGCATATGGACTATTTTTGGCCGGATTGCTCTAGCAATTCAGGTCTATAGATTGGCGATGTCCGTCCGTCTGTCCATCTGTCTGTCTGTCCGTCAACATTTTGGTTAAAGTTTCAGGTTGAGGCAAAATCTCAGCACTGGAAATGTTTACAAACTTGAAACTTTGCCTGAAGGTAACCAGTAACAAGTTCTATTGATTTCTATGGTTACTTTGACCTCGACCTTGGTTTGTTGATTTTCAAGGTCAAATTGCCGACAATCCGGCCTTACCGTCTTCAGCGGTTTCTTGTTAAGTTTTAGGTTTATGTTTTAATTTACTATCAATTTCCCACACTGTGAAGCTATGCTGAAGTGCAATAGCTCTTGTTACATTTCTGGGAGAAAAAATACCGAGATGAAGTTCATGAACACATCACAGTCATTTGTATCAGGTGTAACTCTTAGCACGCTAGCGGCGGGTTTTGTCAACTGTTGATGATATTTGCAAACACTTTGGATCCAGATCAGACCCCACAAAACGTGGGGGCTGATTTGAGATCCAAACAGTTTGACACTCAGGTTCTATTTCAGTTAATGTTTTTGGGAAACAATTAATTTTCAAAATTTTGCAGACTACAATATAGCAGACGAAAATAATTTAGCATGCAAGGAGTTAAGAAACCATTCTTTCATTGCAGGCAATTTTGTTTGTGGAGTGACTGCAACAGATGCTGATGTAGGGGACAATGGTCTGATAGTGTACAGTCTATCCCAGCAAGGGGCAGACAACTTTCGGATTGATTCAGTGACTGGCGTTGTCACAGTCGGACAGCCGCTCACAGACGGACAAGCATATAACTTCCAGATCACTGCAACAGACAAGGTAAGAAATCACATTCTATGGATGGAGAACATGAGGTGTTACCCAAGAAAACTAACCATACTTTAACGTAGTAAAGTGTAGATAAAACATATCCGTGCAATGTTATTCATATAGACAATTTTTATCACAAGTTTCTGGAAGCCTTCAGTGACTAATTGGGCGGCAGTTGAAAGCCCGATCAAAATGGTTGTGATGGCCATTTTGTTTGATTGTGAAGAGCATAACCCATTTATCGTGAAATTTAAACTGTTTTACATAAATTTTTATTGGGAAATATAATTATAATTATCAATCACCCCATTCCCATATACAGACACTCTCTGATGCCTCTTCAGCATACAACTTTTGCCACAATTTTTTCAATTTATTGCAATAATACTTCTTTCATTTAATCAGGGACACTTTATTATGTAATATAGTGTCCCTGATTTAATGATTTATAGAGAATTGCCATATTTTTAACTAAATATTTTTAAAGACGTTTGCTGCAGTTTTGTTGTATGTGGGAAAAGGTTAATATACAGTCAAACTTGCGATCAGCAGCCACCCAAGGGACATGATAAAACTGGCTGCTTAAGACAGGTGGCTGCTGATCACAAATATCATGACTTGGTCTGATTTGTTCAAGTTTTGTCTGTTCACATAATATAATTACATGTAACTTTTAGGAATAGTCATTACATTACAAAAAGTAAAATGTCTTTATAAACTTGTATTTAAACATTGTTTTGAAGATTTGTAGCTTTTTTCTATCAAATATTTCATTGTGCTATCTATTCTTTAGTTTAAACCGACATTTACAACTAACTTGACTATCAAATATTTTTTTATTTCACTTTCAAATTCGCCGAATAATGTATCCGGAAAAAAAGCGTCCGAATCTACGTCTACTTCTTTAACAAAATTGTACTCGATAATCTTTAGATTTAAAATGGAAATGGGAATATAATTTGACTTGGGGCTTGAAAGTGGACATTAATTTTCATATTAACATATAAATGTACTGTCTTTCGGTCTAAAATGCTCATAAAAATCTTTTTTCAATTTATCGATATTGCCCGACATCATAAACAGAAGAACAAAATCGCAACTTCTTGTTGATGAATCATGCAATTATCATTCGGCACACGTCAGCTCTTTTCGGTACCCTAGATCTAACATGTAAACAGCCTACGCGTATGAAAAAACCCGACAATGTGATTGTCACAGTATGCTTTATTACCTGTATGTATTAAACACCGATAATTTAACACCTTGCGAATCCAAGTCGTGTGTTGATTGACCGTTGAACACAGTAAGATTACAGTTAATCTCGACCAATTAGTGTGGCCGCTGGCCGCGTTTCAAAGGGGACCGCTGATCAAGGCAGTTTATAGAGTATTATTGGTTGGGAGGGATTTAAAGTGACCGTTTAACGCCGGTGACCGCTGATCGCAAGTGACCGCTCACACAAGTTTGACTGTATGTTGTAACATCATGAAATATGTATTGTCTTATAAATTAGATTAGTTACAGAGGCGCTAATTTTTTATAGACAAACATATCCTCAAACCAGTTTTAGATATTTTGAATACCTTACAGGGCCGTAATTCATTATTTTTGTTATCTATTTCCAGGGCTCCAAACCATTGAGCGCAGCTGTACCAGTTACAGTTTCTGTCACTTCAAGTAGTTCAACCCCACCCACCTTCAATACCATCCCAGATAACATCTTGTTGAATGAGAACCCTGACCTTCAAGACTTTGTCACCACTGTTACAGCAGTACCCTCTGTAACGAATGCACCAGTAACATACAGTATTGCAGGAGGCAATATTGGGCAAGCTTTTGGGATTGAACACAGTTCAGGTAGAATGTATGTGTCTGGAACTGTCGACTATGAAGTTACAAAAGCATTTCACTTGTGGATCGAAGCCGTTCAGTCCGGAAGTACTTCTGTCTCAAGTTTTGGCAAAGTGGATATCCTTATAGAAGATGTCAATGACAATGCACCAAAATTCGACAAACCTTTCTACAACACCTCTATTATTGAAAGCTCTGTGCTCGGGTCACTAATAGCAACTGTTCAGGCTACAGATCCAGACTCTGGTGCCAATGGTATTGTAACATATTCTCTCTCCGGAGCAGATAGCAGCAAGTTCAAGATCGACAGTAAAACTGGAAAGATAAAGAACTTCATCTCACTAGACAGAGAAAAAATTGATAGATACAGTCTGATTGTCATAGCAACTGATGCGGTAGGTGGATTCACATGGTTTTGTGTCACTTAAATTTGTAATTAAATTAATATCTTTTACATGATAGGATACTTTCCGTGTAGTAATCTTTCAAAACTCCTATAAAAAAAACTTGGGTACTTTATTGAAACCGGAAAGTACCAGTAAGGTTTTATGAAGAGGTATGAAATATTTTGAAAAGAAAAAGAATGTTGTTTTGACAAATATCTCTATCCATAATTGTATTCAAATAGAGAAAAAAGCAATAGTGAAATTGCTTATAATCCTGTAATGTTTATTGGTATAATATTTGTTATTGCAGGGAGATCCAGTCTTGTCTTCCACAGCCTCAGTCCGAGTAAATATCTTGGACGCCAATGATAATCCTCCAGCCTTTAAACGCCAGTTTATTGTTAAAATTCCCGAAAACATGGAGGTTGGAAGTTTGGTCATTCAGGTCACGTCATCCGATAATGACATTGGCGAGAATGCGGTGGCACGATATTCGTTCACTGACGATGCCAGTGGAACATTCACCATTGAACCAATCAGTGGTAATATAACATTGAACAGACCTCTTGATGCAGAGAAGAATCAAAGTTACAATCTTCGTGTCTCTGCCACAGATGGTGGTAATGAAGTATTGGGTAACGTGGAAGTGGAGATCAGTGATTTTAACGATAACAGTCCAGTGATCATTAAACCTTACAGCTTCAACTTCCCAGAAATGAGCCCACGAGACTCCCCCATTGGACAGCTGTATGCCACTGACAAGGATGTTGAAAAACCGAATAATAAAACCTACTTTGCACTAAAATTAGCTTCTAAGTTTTTCCATCTTGATAGTGACACTGGAAGGATTACCTCCCTTGAGATGCTGTACTTTGATCCCTCTGTCCCACCGACAATGCCACCAAATAGACATGAACTTGTAGTTGTTGCGAGAGATCTTGGCACGCCCGTGCAATCCTCGGAGAAGACCATTCACATCAACATCATGGACTTCAATGATCATGCTCCGACATTTGAAGAGTCCAGTTACAGAACAGCAGTGCCTGACAATGCTCAAAGGGAGAGTAGCATCATCCAAGTTGTTGCCAAGTAAGTATATGAGCCGTCCCGCGAGAAGACCAACATTATGGCCTCTGCGTAATGTATCGACCCAGACTGATCCGGGCCGACACATTCCATCTCTGAGGGATAGAGTTATAGAGTAATGATTCCTGAAACAGAAAATCCACAGGAGGCGAAAAGTGTTGAAAAGTGTCGATCCAGGTAAGCCGATGGTTAGGCTGATCAAGGTCGATACTCTATGCACAGTCCACAATGTTGGTTTTCTCGCGGGACGGCTATTATCATGTTTTATTCTTTCATACATACATCAAATCTACAGCAGAAGACTTAAAAATCATTCAGGCAAAAATTATTGAATAGAGTTTAAAAACTTGTTACAAAAGTCTGTCTATGTGTTGGAAAAGGTTAACCCTTTCCCTCATATAGACGCTTTCTGACGCCTCTGCAGTTGTATGAGGGAAAGGGTTAAACATTGCATTGATACAAACAACTTTTGAAGTCTACAGCAAATGTATTTTGAAAACATTGAAAGCATTCTTTGAAATTGACAATTCTGCGCAATTTCTCCTTTTCCTTCAAATATTTTCACATTTCATATTAAATTGATGCTTAAAATGGTTCCACGATGTAACAGTTTGACTGAAATGTAATCAAAGCAGATGACATTTATTGTCAAATCAGGTAGACATACAACATATCTGCAGCACATGACTTCGAAAGCATCGAGACAAAACCATGGAAATTAAAATTAAAATCAGTGACATGCTTGTTCTTTATTTTATAAAGGGATGAACTGGATTATGGAGACAATGCCAAAGTCGAATATTTTCTGGCGGGAGGAGATGGTCAGGCTCTTTTCCATGTTAACAGATTTACAGGTAAGGCAAATATATATTAAATTATATAGCTGACCCAGAAGAGTGTCTGACTGTGACACATGAGTATTCTTGAGTAAACATCAAGGACTTCGGAAAGGAGGTTGTGGTGATTCTACATGTTATAGAATATTTCTGTGTGTCAACTTGTTAGCCCGGTTGGAAATCTAAGAAATTAAGTGAGCTGAAATAACTACATGTATATTCAAAGTATATTCAAATTGCATTTTTGGCCGGATTGCTCCAGGAATTCCGGTCTATAGATTGGCTATGTCCGTCCGTCCGTCCGTCCGTCCGTTTGTCGATTTTCAAGGTAAAATTGCTGACAATCTTCAGCTGTTTCTTGTTTATGTTGTGTTATAGTAAAATTTATGTTGTGTTATGCATTTTTATGTCAGGTTAAGTGTTATTTCCATTACCAAAAATAGATTAGCAAACTATTTTAAGTATAATCATTGATATGATACAGGTGTGTGTTCTATTCTCTTGATGTGTTCAACTTCCAGTGTTGTAATGGGTCCCCTGCTTTGGCAGGGAAACACATACGGATTACTTCTATGTTGTCCCATCAATCCCCTAATTGTCATACTTTCACATACTAATATTCCGGTAGGCCACTCATATGTTCCATAGATCTCTCTTCTCATTTCAGCAGATTGAATATTTTCTCAATAATTTAAAACAATCATTGGTATCATTTCAGGTATTGTTTCTGTGGGAACCAGTCTGTCCGGATACAGAAATAAGGACTTTACAATAACAGTAAAAGCTGAAGACAAAGGTTTCCCACCCCAACATTCGACAGTGGATGTCCAGCTAGTTGTAACGGACATCAATAGATTGCCACCTACATTTAATCTAGACACTAAGGGTGAAGAAACCATCGCCGAGGATGTCAAAGTTGGAACACTGATCACCACTTTTGGTGCCTCTGACCAGGATACTGGAATGAATGCTGAGGTGGTTTTTGAGATAACTGGGGGGAATGGAGACGATCTGTTTGACTTGAACATGGACAGCGGTGCCCTAACAGTGAAACAAGCCCTTGATTACGAGCTGACCCATCAACATGTCCTCAACATAACAGTCAGTGATAAAGCCCTTTACAGTAAACATACAACAATGAAGTTTGTTGTCACACTTGATGATGTCAATGATAACGATCCTATCTTTGCTACAGCGGAAGATAAAGTATTTGTTGAGGAGAACACACAACTTGGTGTATCTTTATACCAGGCTATTGCAGCAGATGCCGATTCTGGTATCCATGCTAGGATTCATTATGCTTTAGTGGGCGACGCCGAAGCTCAAGGTAAATTTAGAATTGATGATGAAACGGGCATTCTCACAGTTAAAGGTGACCTTGACTATGAAACCAAGGATGAATACTCTATCACCATTATGGCCTTGAACCCTGACTCAACCAGAAAGAGTACAATGTTCCTTACTGTCCATACTGAAGGGGTGAATGAGTATGTACCCACGTTTGTCAAGGACACTTACTACTTCAGTATTAGCGAATCTGCTCCAACGAAGACGTCCGTTGGAATGGTGTCAGCCACTGACGACGATGCAGGTGAAGACGGAATTGTCTTCTATTTCCTAATCGGTGATAGCAATGCTAAAGGATTTAAAATGGAAGCTAGAACTGGGGTTATTTCTGTCTCCGCTCAACCAGATTATGAAAATACAAACAGTATTACCTTGAAGGTCCTTGCTAAGAACTGGGGAAGTGTAAAGGGCAATGACACTGATACCTGTGTCATACACATATCAGTTGAAGATGCCAACGATGCTCCACAGTTTATTCAGGAGATCTACACAACCAACATTATGGAGAAATCTGGACCTGGTGTCAGCGTGATCACTGTGAGTGCAGAGGATACCGATTACGATATTACAGATCGCACCTTTAGTTATCTCCTACTGGCTGGGAATAATGGTGATGCTTTCAGAATAGATGCTACGACCGGATACATCTCAACAACAGGGAATGTGGAACTGGATCGAGAAAGTGTTGCTATTTATAACCTGACAGTGGGAGCCAAGGATACAGGGTCCCCGTCTCAAACAGGTAAGGGTTTCATATTCAGACAAAACGTATCATAACTTTTAAAACTATTGACTAAGGGAAGTTTATTGGTAATTGATTCTAAGTTGTTATAAAAACATGTATCTTTGCACAAAGGTCTGGATAACATTTATTATGTCAGTAATGTATAAATATGAGCCGCTTCTATCTCACCAGAGCCTTCACTGTCCACCTACATGTTATTCAGTCCTAGATGCATCCTTTGACAAAAAACTAAGAACTGTAACCACATTAGTTCTACGCAAATTTACCTTTATATGCTTCTGTCTCGGAGAGTCAATAAGATTCCAAATTGCCAGATGTAGCTCATATACAATTGCATTGAAGTTAATTGTTACACATGTAAATGTTTAATGGAAAATTAAATCTGATTGCAGGATCAGCCTTGGTACAGATCCATTTAGACCCTTACAGAGCCATCTGTGGTGATACATTCTGTCAGAACGGGGGAGCCTGTGTCAACAATGTGTGTCGGTGTCCCGACATGTGGACTGGACCAGGGTGTGCAGCAGACGTCAACGAATGTAACAACAACATCTGTAAGGAGGGTTCCACCTGTCAGAACACTCCAGGCTCCTTCAAGTGTCACTGTCCAAATGGACTTACAGGTCGATATTGTGAAAATGTCGAAAACTTCTGTCAGTCAAGCCCTTGTATCCGCGGTAACTGTGAAAACACAATCACTGGCTATGTTTGTGTTTGTCCTTTTGAATACTGGGGACCGGAATGTCAGTTTACGAGTAAAGGGTTCTCAGTTGGCTCTTACATGGAATTTTCAACTTTGACCTTTGTGAATGAGGTCACGGTCACATTTGCAACCTTGAAGCTGAATGCTCTTCTGTTATATAATCCATCATCATACACAGATTCTACGGAGTTTGTTTCCCTCGAAGTGGTAAATGGACAAGTCACTTTCTCGATCGCAGTCCGTGGTGATAATCCCATTCGGATTTCCACAACTATGCTGGTCAATACAGGAGAGTGGTTCAAGGTCAAGGTCACCAGAAACAATGATGTAAGTATGACAATTTAGAATTTCCTATGTTCTTTTGAGTTATGCATTTGTTTGATCAATTACCTACAGGAACAGGTCAAACTTGAGTTCTACATAGTCTCACATTCTTAAATAAATTTTTCCTTGAAACACTGTTTTTAATACTGATGCAGCCCACAAATATTAACCCTTTCCAGACGTTTTTGAACTCATCTGCAGCTGACACCTCCTGAAAACACTGTCAAAAATATGAATTGCTCATGAGCAATTACTCCTAAATTGCCACAAATCTTTCAAATGCTATACAACTGAATCTAATAAATTGAGTTTTTCATTATTTTGTCCAGATGTTTGAAAAGTCGTCTGTTACAGATTATTATTTTGTATTTGGAAATGGGTTTAAAATGTTGAAACAAAAGTAAATATATATTGATATACTTTCTCCACTCTCTGTCTGAAACAATTAAACGATTTTTCAAGTGTTTCTTGTATAAGATTAAAACAAATTCCTAAATACAAAACAATAGTAATGATACAATAAAATATTATAAGAAATGTTGTTTTTTAGCAATGCAAAATAATGATGTCTTCTGAAAGATGTCAAACAGTGGCGCCAAGTGATATGATAAACAACAAATCTGCAGCAGACAACATTGAAAACATCTTTTTGTGCAATTTCTCTTTTTGTCACAATGTTTTTAAAAGCCGTCTGCTGCATAGGCGTCAGAAAGCGTCTATATGTGGTAAAGGGTTTTATTTATTCCTACATCTTTGTTGTGTTTGTATATTTACAGATTTACAAATTGGAAGTCCAGAAATGTCCAGAAGATGTGGGTGTGTGCAAGGAATGTCAGACTGGTTCCTGTGTTTCTCAAAGTCCAATTCCAGCCAACGAGTATGTATCTAAAAAATCTTACTTTAACCCTTTCTCTCATATAGATACTTTCTGCAGCAGACAACTTTTTTGGTAAAAAAGGGACGAAAGAAGAAATTTGTCACCATTTTTTCAACTCATATTGTACTTTCATTTAAAGGGTATTTCCAA
Source organism: Serripes groenlandicus (assembly GCA_031761405.1). Taxonomy (NCBI): domain Eukaryota; kingdom Metazoa; phylum Mollusca; class Bivalvia; order Cardiida; family Cardiidae; genus Serripes; species Serripes groenlandicus. Next base: position 55,785,235 of record JASEVX010000006.1, on the reverse strand, counting down.
TTTTTTTCGGGTATGTTTTCAAAGTCGTCTGCTGCAGATTTATTGTTTGTGGGAAAGGGTTGAACCAATTCACAAACAACTTTGTTGTATGATCCAATAACCCTTTCCCAGGTACAAATTACTGTAAGAATCCGACTAACCCTTTCCCTCATACAACAATTCTGCAGCAGACGACTGAACACATTTTGTCATCAAATAGAAAATCTCTATAATTGGATGGATAACCTAAAAGTGGAAAATATTGTGGCAATAGGAGAAATTGCTCATCTTGAGTTATTTCTTCTTTGTCGCCATGTTTTCAATAAGCCGTCTGCTGCAGAGGCGTCAGAAAGCTTATAAATGACAATTCTGCAGCAGATGACTTTAAACATATTTTGTCAAAAAATAGACAATCTCTATAATGAATGGATAACCTATGACTAAAGGTGGAAAACATTGTGGCAAAAGGGGAAATTGCACGTTTTGTGCAATTTCTTCTTTTGTCACTAGTTTTCAAAAAGCTGTCTGCTACAGAGGCGTCAGAAAGCGTCTACATGAGGGAAAGGGTTAAGCAGCCGTTTTATGTGCTTCTTATCTCACATCGTTTTTGACTTGGTATTATTTAACGCTCCAATCTTCTAGATGTTGCATTATATCTTTTATCAGACCTTTTCAAAGCAAATAACATAAAAGGTAAATGATTAAATGATTTGAAAATTTATAGTGCACAGTTTTGGCACGTCGATCTCCCATAATCCATTGGTATGTCTTTGTATTAACTGTTCTACCCAATGCGATATTTTGAGAGACATCTTTATTTGTAATTGTTTGAATTAAAAAAAGTAAGAATTTGAAATTTTGCACATTTTGAGCACTTGTCATCTGCGATAGAGGCATCTGTCTCAAGAAAGGAGTTAACCCTTTCCCACATACAACAAAACTGAAGCAGACGACTTTGAAAATGTCTACTAAAAAAAAATATCTAGACAAAAATATACTTAGAAAATATCTAATGAAATAATACTCATTGAAAAGAGTGGAAAAATAATAATCAATGAAAAGAGTTAAAAACATTATGGCAAAGGGACAAATTTCTCATTATGAGTACTTTCTCCATTTACCACAATGATTACAAAAGTTATCTGCTGAGAATGTATCTACATGGGTGAAAAGGGGAAATCCTTGATTTTGTACTATTTTTGTATTCTTCACTGATCTTAATGTCAGCATGGGATTAAAGGGTCTTACCAAGTTTCTAAATGTTCTCAAGTCTGCCCCAGATTAACGGCCTAATGTCACATGATTAATTTCCATGACAACCAAACTATTCAAACATTTAGGAAGCCATGAAGAAGTCATCATGGTATTAATACTGGTTTAAGATGACAAATGAACTTGTTTCTGAAAAATTTAATTCATCACAAACAAACTTAGGGATTTATTTTATTGAGTCCTTTTATCCTTAAATATTAACCATGCTTGCTCCTTGTTAGCAATTTCTCCCTTTTCCAACAATATTTTCTAGTCGTTTATTATATTATAGAATCGATTATATTATATTGGAAAAAAAGAAAATTGTGATTATGATACTTGTAAAGTAAATGGTGAAGACACATAATATAAACATATTTGACTGTTTATTTTTAGGATCCTTGACCTGGGATCACATCTGATGTATCTTGGCGGAGTGAGAAACATATCCACAATTTTGAGTCATCCAAGACAAGTTTCGTCTCACGACTTCGTCGGCTGCATCCAGAGTTTCTCTATAAACAGTATTGATAAGTTCCAAGAGACTCCAACTGGTTCACATGGACTAGCTTCCCAATGTCCAAGAAGTAGCAGTGGGGATGTATGTAAGGAATACTCTTGTATGAATGGAGGTTCATGTAGTCCGGAATGGGAGGGGCCAGTATGCAAATGTACGGCTAGATTCTCTGGAAATTTCTGTGATAAAGGTAGGTAGAAATTAATAAAGATATTTTTTATACTAACTAAATGAAAATTAAATAAGTATCACATGTATTTAATTTACCAACTTTCCAATATTCTGTCATAAGTTAAAAATAAGGCAATAAGTACATGTATACTGTCCAAATGTTCTCTTCTGCTAGTTTTCTGTCACTTGCCTTGAAGCTGACACTTACGGATAGATCATTCATTCATTCTCTGTCTGTCTGTCTGTCTGTGTGCCCGTCTCATTTCTCTGGTTATAGGCAGTCTTCATAATGTGTTCCTCAGGAAGTTCTTGGAACTCTCTTTCAAACTTGAAATGTGTTTAGATTAAATTGATGAAAATTATGATGGAAAAAGATGCAAGTGCTATATGTCATGTGTTATTTCTTCTTTCTTCAAATTGTTGTAACCATTTCCCACATACAGACTCTTTCTGCACCTATGCAGCTAACTACATTTTGAAATCATTGTGGAAAAAAGAGAAATTGCTCATGATGAACAATGTTTCTTTGCCACAGTGTTTTCAACTTTATTCTATTTTTGCCCTTTCATTCATAAAGATGCTCCATATAATTGCCCAGATGTTTTCAAGGTTCTTTGCTTCAGATTTGTTGTATGTGGAGAATAGTTAATGATATATTTAAGATCTGTTGATTAAAATTACTACATTATTTTATGACCCTACAGAATTACAGCCATTTGGATTTTCAAGTGATACGTTGGTAAAAGTGTCGATGAAAGAGAGTGTCAGGCGTGATGCCCAGGTAGTCGCATCACAACAACAGAGGAGAAGGAGAGCAGTTGGTGAATCCAGTGTAACGGTGAGATTCCGCATCACAGCACAAACAGGCATTCTGGTGTTCGCGTCTACGACCGAGGAAAATGGAAGCAAATACAGCTTGCTATCAGTAAGTGTCTTCTGGTGTTTAATGATACTGAAATACTTATTTGGTGTTTAATGAATTCAAATTTGGAGCCTATACATTTAACCCTTTCCCCCCATAAAGACGCTTTCTGACGCCTCTGCAGCAGACAGCTTTTTGAAAACATAGTGACAAAAGAAGAAATTGCTCAAAACGAGCAATTTCTCCTTTTGCCACAATGTACCACTTTTAGTCATAGGTTATCCATTCAATTATAGAGATATTCTATTTTTTGACAAAATTTGTTCAAAGTCATCTGCTGCAGAATTGTCGTATGAGGGAAAGGGTTAAAGTGAGACCTTAACCCTTTACTATATGAAGACATAAGGAGAAATTTGTCATCAATATTTTCAACTCGATTAATAGATTTTTCCCATATTTTTGACTAGATAGTTTAAAAGTTGTCTTTTGAAGATTGGATGTATGTGAGAAAGGACCAACATCAAGTAATTTTGTCTCAACTACATTTATAATGTATTTTGGTTTTTTACAGGTTATTGATGGGAAATTGACTTTCACCATATATCAATATGGTAAATTAGAAACAGCCAGTATGGAAACGCCCACGGTAACCGATGGCAATTGGCACAACGTCACAGTAACTGTCACTGGTAAGGAATAGTTTCTCTCTTTATATGATACAGGTGAATTTCAAAGAATTTGAAAACATTGTAGAAAGAGAACAGATTATTTGCCACTATTCGCTCTTATGTAATATAACCCATTCCTTCACAAGACTTTACAAAGGTTGTCTGCTTTACAATCATCAGATGAACAATTTCAACAATCTATAAAACTGAAAGATTTATATTGATAAAGAGTTGAAAATATTTCAATAAAAGGGGAAATTGCTTGTTTTGAGCAATTTCAACTTTTATTGCAGTGTTTTGAAAAGTCATGTTCAATGGCAGGTGTCAAATGTAGTCTGTGAAGTAATGGGATAATGGAACTCTTAGTTGATACAGTCCTAAATGGTACTTATAACAGAAAATTAATCATGTATCTGTTCGATTGTATTGTTTGAGTACAGTCAAATCTGTGCTAAAGACCACCTTGGAATAGTGATTTCCTGTCTATAGTAACCCTACTTTTAGGTTTAGGAAACCGCTGGTCGAGTGGTTAGCGTCAAGGATTTGAAACTGGGTGTCCCAGGTTCGATCTCCAGTTGGAGCACTACGGTCATGGTGGAGTGACCTTGGGCAAGGCACATTTTCTAGCCTAGTACTGGTTTGTTTACCCAGGGATCATAAATAAGTCAACTGTTGCCGTTATATAGCTGAAATATTGTTGAAACCGGCGTAAAACCCCAATAAAACAAAAGTTTCCCAATTACTCATTTTCTGCATATATTACCCGGCAATTTAAGACCACCTGTGTACAAAGACCATATTGTGGTGTTCCCATGGGTGTTATTTATACACAGGTTCCACTGTACTTGTTTGGCTTTACCACATGTTTGAAATCAATTTTTGTGTCACCCTGCATAGCATGGTAGGCATTTAGGGATTACTTTTTTTTTGTCCGGAGTCTTGTCTGTCTGTCTGTCACACTTTCAATGAGCAGGTGCAGGTGACACAATCAGTCATGTTCTCCGCGGAACACTCCATTCTAGTTTCATTTACTCTTTGCCAGATATAGACACGTCACTTCAGAGTCAAATTCAGCCTACAAATATAGAGAATAATAGTCCAATGTTTTCAGCTCTTATCAAATGTTCATGACTATAGTCTCAAGATTAGATATCATGTTTTTAAAGCAGATGAGTTGTAAGGATGTAAATCATATAAAAAAATGAACAATAAAACTAGATTTAATTACACAAATTATCTCTGCACTGTTTGACAATCCGTCCTAGGTTAGAATGCTTTTTTAACCCTTTTCCCAGCTGCAACAAATCTGCAGGAGACAACTTTGAACGCACCTAAGCAAAAATATTGAGCAATTTCTTCTACTGTCACAATAATTTCAAAAGCAGTCTGCTGCGTCTGAATGCATCTTTTATTGGAAAGGGTTAAGTTTTGTTTTCCTGGCTCAGATGTGATTGTTGGATGACGAAACATACAGAATGCAGCATTTCTTACACAAATCTTTTCTTTGCAGATAACGAAGTACAGATAATACTGAATGGTAAAAACACAGAAACATTGTCCCAACAAGTATTCAAATACAATTCACTTGATGTTAAAGAAATCACCCTCGGAGGTGCCCCTTCTTCCGTTTCCATCGGCAACAGATCCCTGAAAGATTTCGATGGATGTATCTCGGAGTTTCAGTTGGATGGAAAACCACTTCCAATGAATGGAACAACAGATAGTTATAATATTGAAGTTATTGGAGGAGTGTCCAATGGATGCTCCGCCCTATGTGGAGGAGGAGCTTGTGATGGTAATGGCTGTACAGTGAATGGGGAGGCAGTGGTGTGCAGTATGACAGACAGTGATGATAGTGTACTCAGTATTGGTATTATAGTGGTGATTGTATTCTTTGTGTTGGTGATAATCGGTATCATTGTCGTGTTCATAGTGTTTCGTAAGAGACGCCAGTTATGTATGAAAACAAAAGAGCACACAAAACAGAATGGTGCTACCATGAATAAGAGTGCAAATAGCAGTGGTCACAGCCATCAGGACTCAGGTTATGGGGAAAATAACATTGATGAGTTAATTATTAGAAACCATATAGCCCAGGAATTGGCACACAATAAATTCCATACTTCTAATGGTCGCCTGATGGCACCAGATATTATAGAGTCTGACATAAGTCGACCCTCAATGCCTCTTGAGATAGAGGATGGGACAGTGATAATTGACAATGCGAGTGATCTGACACACTTGCGCGATTTAAACGGTGATATGCCAGAGCATTATGATCTGGAGAACGCCAGCAGTATTGCCCCGTCAGATATAGATATAACAGACCATTATAGACATTTCCACGATGGCGGGAGACATCGGCGCAAAAATAAATCACACTCAAATCATTCCCATTCCAACTCACAGCATTCTTCCAGACACCATCACAGTAACCATAGCACCAATCATCCTCATATGATGAGAGACAGTCCCAATTTATTATCTAGTGTTCCGTATCTGAATGATCTTGCCAGAAACAGTCCAAATCCACGGACCAATCAGAGTCCTGTGAATCAGTTGTCACGACAAATTCCAAACGTACAACACAGTCCCCTTACTAGCGTAAATATGAAAGGTCATGGAATGCCAATCACCGACTTAAACACAGGAAGTAGAACACAGTCAGAGCGAAGTCTTGCCAGTCATCAAAGTAAAAATTCTACTCCAAATAAACCCAAACGACAAATGCTGCCAAGTGGCCCGCAAAAGAAAATATCAAATAACAATTATGAAAACAAACAATTTTTAACTCTGGAAGAAGTTGAAAGACTCAATGCCAGACCAAGACAGAGTCCAGCTAGTATGCAGGAGGCAATGTCCACATCTAGTGAAAATAACACTCGCAAAATGCAAAAACCATTTAACAGTTTTCAAGACACAAGTGTATTGTTGGAGCCTCCAGATTCGAGTTCAGAAGACAGTGCAAATGACTCCTTTACGTGTTCAGAGTTTGAGTATGACAATGATAAACAAAAAAATGACTTTGATCCAAAACAAAGGATCTTTTCTAAACTTCCAGAAGTGGAAAATGAAGAGGATGGTGCATATCATAACAAAACATTTAAACCGGACGGAATGGATTCCGGCGGTAATTCTTTCTCCAGTAATATAGAGTCTTCCGACGAGGGCAAATCAAAATCTTTGAATAATGCATTTAATTGGGATGATTTACTGAACTGGGGGCCAAAGTTTGAGAAGTTGGTGGGTGTGTTCACAGATATCGCATTGTTGCCTGATGCGGACAGCCCAGATTTCGGAGAGACGGAAGGAAAGATAGGTGATAGGGAAGAATACGTCTGATTTACTCAGGAATTCCAGCGATGCAATTAAGCCATAATATCAAATTTTCTTCTATCTGTGGAATCTTGGACAACTTTTTATGATGACACTTCAAATCATTTTTACCCTGAAAAAGCAATGTTATAAGTAAAGTACTATTCTGAGATTGATTTGAAAACGTTGACCAAAACGAAGACGCTTGCTCTTCATCTATATAATTTAGTTTGTTACTATCCAACATATTTTACAAAAGTCTAAGACTTGTCAAGTTGTACCTTAGCAGAGTTACAAAAAGGTATCACTTTTCTGTCTGCAACTCCATGATTAAACTGAAAAATTGTCGAAAGGGGCATGAACACCAATCAATCAATCTGTCAGTCATGGTTTTACATACTTACTTATTGGTGGTTGAGACAAGTGTTCCTTGAAACTGTTGTTTCACTGTAATAATTCTGTAAGTCTTATTTATTCACAAGAATTTCTAAAGGATATATGTAGTGTTTACAATTTTTTTTCCAAGATTCCTTGATTCATCTGTAATTATTTTGTATTATTCTGTAAGTAAAGAAATCATCTTATACAACATGTGTGTTAGCTAACCTGCAAAACAGTTTTAACTAGATATAGTTACAATTTGTAAGCATGAAGCCATCTGATTTTAAAACGATCATCATCTTCACTGAATTAGTGACTACATGTACCACATATATTTCCAGGCATATTGAATTGCCTAATGTGGCCAACCAAAGCTCTAGATACGGGCCATTTCGAGGGCTTGGCGTGAAACGGTTGTAACTAAAATTTGTATTTTTATACCAAGGTTATTTACCTCGCCATAAAGTCTTTAAAGGCGTTATATCATTTTTCTTGGTAAACAATGGAAATTTAGGTGCCATTGCTCGTTCTGAGCAATGGCACCTAAATTTGCATTGTTTACAAAAGGGGTCAAAATTGCCCCTAATCCAGGGTTTTCAAAATAGGTTTTGAGTTACAACCGTTTCACGCCAAGCCCTCGATTTTCGTGTTCTATATCCCTTATTTGACACGCAAACCAACCCTAGTCTTCGGGCACTCAAAAGAATTATCTCAGTGAGATGATTCTTTTTAGTACTCACAACATGGGGTTTGGTTAAGTAATAAGAGAGATTCTGTGGGGAAAGACAAGTTTACTCCTCCATATCTAGTCCTCTGGTCAATTTGAAAGATAGTTATTTGATAAAATAAATTTAAATGAATTGTGAATTGTATATATACAATGATTTGTAAAAAAATACCACAGGCCTATTGCAATTGTACATCTTTCCCAATTTTAATTAATTCAGTTTTGTTTTAAATAATTTAAAAATTGTAAATATCACCAAGAGATTGAAATTCCAGTTCTTAACCCAAAACTATTGGATTTATTTGGTTGAAGTGGGTGGATGTAGGCCCTCTTTCCCTCTTGTTGATGCATCTGCAGTTCCCAACAAGGTTGTCTACTGCAGATTTGCTGTATGTGGGAAAGGGTTAAGATGCATCACATCATTTCACAGAATTATGTTAAATTTCAAGATTATGCAAATATGGTAGTTGTAGACAATCACATTGTCATAATGTATGTGTTGTGGTAACTGTATGTGATACTGTATGTGTGCATGTTTGTGGTAACAGTTTTCCCCTACAAAGTTGGGCTGGAATAATTTAGGTATTAACCCTGTCTGACGCCTCTGCAGCAGACAACTTTTGAAACAATTGTGTAGAAATTGCTCATCATGAGTAGTAACTGTTTCTCCTTATGCCAACATGTTTTCAACTCTATTCAATTGTTATATATATACATGTATTCATTTTTAGAGATTTTCAATATTTTTGTCTCAAACTTTTCAAAGTCGTCTGCTGCAGAATTGTTGTATGTGGGAAAGAGTTAACAATTTTTCCCTATATAATTGCGCTGAAATCATTTAGATATATAAAATCAACTCTTCTGCCTAAAGGTGAAAATTGATTTGCCTTTTCTCTAATTCCAGATTTGTTTTCAAATTCAGTGATCAATTTATGGAAATTCCCTTTCATTTACATATGTCTACAGCATCATTTAACCCTTTCTCACATACTGCATTTCTGCAGAAGATTACTTTGAAAACAATGTGGAAATCTTATCAATTAAAGAACAGTTATTGAATAAATTGAAAACATTGTAGCGCAATGTGAAATTGCTCATTTTCAACAATTTTTCCATTTGCCACAATGCTTTTAAAAGTCTTCTGCTGCAAATGCATCAGAAAACATCTTTATGTGGGAAAGTGTAAATGGGGGATTTGTTAACCCTTTCCCTTATACAACAATTCTGCAGCAGACGACTTTGAACATATTTTGTCAAAATATAGAAAATCTCTTTAATTGAATGGATAACCTATGACTAAAAGTGGAAAACATTGTGGCAAAAGAAGAAATTGCTTGTTCTGAGCAATTTCTTCTTTTGTCACTATCTTTTCAAAAAGTTGTCCGCTGCAGAGGCGTCAGAAAGCGTCTATATGAGGGAAAGGGTTAAAGCAACATATTGTTATAACATGAAACTTGTGACCTAAGCCTGTTGTCCTGATAGAAACCATACTTTGCCACGTCTGCAGCAAAAGGAATATTGTCTCAAGTGCATTCCATTGGAGCATATCCGCCCCTTCATTCAGAATCTGGTGTCTTATTTTCAGGACAAACCAAGACTGTTTGGACAACCAAGTTTATCGACACAAACTTGAAAATATTATGGGAAAAGCAGAAATTTCCTTTTCTTGAGCAGTTTCTATAACCCAATCCCACATAAATATACATGCTTTCTGACAGCTCTGCAGCAGACAGCTTTTGAAAACACTGTGGCAAAAGGAGAAATTGCTCATAACAAGCAATTTCACCTTTTGCCAAATGTTTTTAACTCTTCATTCATTATACTTGCATTTATAGATATTCCATGTTTTAAATTGATATTGCTGTTTTCAAAGTCTGCTACAGATTTGTTATATGTGGGAAAGGGTTAAAGTTGTCTGCTGCAGAGGTGACAAGACTGGTCTGTATCAGGAAGAGGGCTAAAGTTAAAGTTCTCGTTAATTTTGTATTCAATGTCAGAACAGTATTTCGTTCCTTCATATGTGTATTGTTTGTTTCATTAATATTATTTTTTGTCCATCCTTATTTCATTCACTCTCAAACATCCATCAAGATCTGTTTTACTGAAAAACATCTTACAATCCTAAAATATTAAACTTTTTATTTCCAGATACAGTCAACTTTTGACACCATGGTGGAAAAAGGAGAAATTGATCAAAAACGGGCAATATCACCTTTTCCATCCATTTTATCAAAAGTGTACTTTTAAATTTTCACATAACTGCATGTTTATTCGTATCTGCTTTTAAAACAAACAGCTCTAAAATTGCCATATAAGGTTTATTCATCAATTCATCATTGTTTGTTATATCTTTTATATCCCTTTTTACTGTGGTATAGAAACGAGTTGTCACTGACTGAATCAGCCATGATAATGAAAGTTCAATGTGCAGAATGTATACTTAGGATCAGTCTTAAGATGTACTAGGTAGATATATCCCTTTACCATATGCAGACTCATTTGTTGCACCTGCAGCAGATAACTATGAGATCAAGGGAAGAATTGCTATAAAGTTCTTAACCCTATTTAATTAAACTTTCGATTTAGTGATTTTCCATATTTTTGTCAGAATAATATTACAAATTTATCTGCTGCAGATGCATAGTATTTGTGAAAGGATAACATGTGTCTGTTAATTAATAAAAACTACAAGCACAATGAGTGAAATGTGTATATCTGGTTTTATTCATTGACTAGAAATTGAGAGTATCTTTGACTTTCATCATCAAGCTAAAAATAAAGCTCTTTGTTTTTTTAACATAAATCAGGGACACTATACATGTATTACTGTTATATAGTGTCCTTGCATAAATTAATGTTTTTAAAAGGGAAAAACAAAATAAGAACATTTTTCAGAAATAAAACAACACCTAATACTTTGGTTGAATTTTGACTTTTTCATAATGTTTTCAAATGATCACACTTGTTTAAAAATATCTAAATCTCGTTGGATTGATGAGAGAAAGGATGGAGATACATGTACTCTGTACCATGCAATTCATTTTGTATAGATCTGGCTATATTTATATGCTCATTTTTTCAGAGATATTTTGTATTATTACAGTCTGTTCCATTTTTTATTTACTTTTATTTTGAATATGAAAAAGAAATAAAATTATTTAATTACTATATCCAACTGGTTAATTGTGTTGTTTTTCAAACACCTACACAAATATTTGAGCTGCATTGAATGATACGTGCAGACATTGATGAATCATGAAAGCCTGTGCATCCAAAGCATCACCAGAGCCTCCACTGTCTGTGTTCATGTACAAATGAGCCATTCCACGAGAAATCCAACATTGTTGGCTCTGTGTAAAGTATCGACCCAGATCAGCCTCAGCATGCTTCACAGGCTAACCCGGATAGAAACTTCTCCCTGCCTGTGGATTTTCAGGAATCATTACTCTATACCTCTATCCCGGTGAGACAGAATGTGTCGGCCTTGATTAGGCTGATCTGGGTCGTTACATTATGCTGAGTCCATATTGTTTGTTTTTCTTGTGGAATGACTCAAATGTAGTCCTAGATGCAACTAGTAGTATAGCTCCCACTAGTTCTATACCAAAGTAACTTTTTACATCATGCAACAGTGGAGTAAATTAAACCACAAATTGATAGATGCTTCTTATTTCGATATCAGAGTTAACAGTTACGTCTCTGATTGGAGATTGACGATAGAACAACGCCTCTGATTGGAGACTGATGATAGTACAGCGTAATCCCACTTAATTGAACAGCCTAATTGTCAGGAAATCTTTTGCAATTTAAAAGAAACCTTTATTGAAGTTATTGTATTATTATTTGTGTTTCTGTCCAATTTGCATTATAATTAGTTATTTTCAATTATCAGGTTTTCTATCCAAGTTAAAGGTTACGGCATTGACTTGTTGTGTTGGAATGCTTGTGCCATATCAACAGTCCCATAACAGTAAACCAATCATCATTATACCCCCAAAAAACAAAGTTTTTTGGGGGGTATATAGGAAGCACTGTGTCAGGCTGTCGGTCGGTCGGTCGGAAGCCATATTTTGTCCGGCCTATTTCTTACAAACCACTGGGTGGAATTCAATAAAATTTTACATGAAGCTTCTATACCAAGAGGAGATGTGCATATCCTTAAGGGGTTACAATTGCGTTTTGTCCGGCCTATTTCTTACAAACCGCTGGGTGGAATTCAATAAAAAATTTACATGATGCTTCTATACCAAGAGATGTGCATATCCTTAAGGGGTTACAATTGCATGTTATTTTACAGAGTTATGGTCCTTTTACTTATTAAGTAAGCCATATTTTGTCCGGCCTATTTCTTACAAACTACTGGGTGGAATTCAATAAAATTTTACATGAAGCTTCTATACCAAGAGGAGATGTGCATATCCTAAAGGGGTTACAGTTGCATGTTATTTTACAGAGTTATGGCCCTTTACTTATTAAGTAAGCAATATTTTGTCCGGCCTATTTCTTACAAACCACTGGGTGGAATTCAATAAAATTTTACATGAAGCTTCTATACCAAGAGGAGATGTGCATATCCTAAAGGGGTTACAATTGCGTTTTGTCCGGCCTATTTCTTACAAACCACTGGGTGGAATTCAATAAAATTTTACCTGAAGCTTCTATATCAAGAGATGTGCATATCCTAAAGGGGTGCATGTTATTTTACAGAGTTATGGCCCTTTACTTATTAAGTAAGCAATATTTTGTCCGGCCTATTTCTTACAAACTACTGGGTGGAATTCAATAACATTTTACATGAAGCTTCTATACCAAGAGGAGATGTGCATATCCTAAAGGGGTTACAATTGCATGTTATTTTACAGAGTTATGGCCCTTTACTTATTAAGTAAGCAATATTTTGTCCGGCCTATTTCTTACAAACCACTGGGTGGAATTCAATAACATTTTACATGAAGCTTCTATACCAAGAGGACATGTGCATATCCTAAAGGGGTTACAATTGCGTTTTGTCCGGCCTATTTCTTACAAACCACTGCGTGGAATTCAATAAAATTTTACATGAAGCTTCTATACCAAGAGGAGATGTGCATATCCTAAAGGGGTTAGAGTTGCATGTTATTTTACAGAGTTATGGCCCTTTTACTTATTAAGTAAGCCATATTTTGTCTGGCCTATTTCTTACAAACCACTGGGTGGAATTCAATAAAATTTTACATGAAGCTTCTATACCAAGAGGAGATGTGCATACCCTACAGGTCTTACAATTGCATGTAATTTTACAGAGTTATGGCCCTTTTGTTGGTCGGTCGGAAGCCATATTTTGAATCAAGGTGCTGTTTTTGGGGTATTTATCATCTTCAATGATAGTTCTAGTTTATTTCAGCCATGTCATAAATACATTACCCATTATCTGCGAGCCATTGTTGTCCCTACCAATTCTAGACAAGATAAAATTTGTCCACCCTCTTCCACATACAGATAAATTTTGATGAGCAATTACTCCATTTGCCAAAATATTTTCAACTCTATTTCAAAAAAGTTATTTCCCTTTATGGAAAATTTTCATATTTTTGCTTGTATGTTTTCAAAGTGATCTTGCTGCAGATTTGTTGTAAGTGGTACAGAATATGAAATAAGTCCTTTGCATACAAAATGGTTTAAATACCACTCCTACGGCCTTGTCGTAAAAGCCGGCTTTTATAGCGACGTTGGTAGAGTGGTTGACCTTTTCATAAAGTTAAGCAATGTTCATTGCGGTTAGTACCTGGATGGGTGACCCGCGATGTATTAACAGCGGTACACATTACAAAAGAAAGTCATTACAAAACGGGAAAGGAGAGTTCAGAATGCTCATATTGAGCCATATGATCTCTCCATGCACTGTTTTCCAGACTGTAACTAATGGCCTAATTCGCCCATAACTGATAAGTGAAGAATTAATGTCACTCATATAATTCTTTGAATTTGTAGGGGATGGAAAATTCTTTTTGAGCAAAGATAAGCATTTTCTTGGATTCTTCGAAATTGAAAGTATTCATTCCCCACTTATGCTCACATTTACGGAAGATTTCAGATTGCTCAATACGAGCAATGTAAACTCTTCCTACAAATGTCTGCTTTCATTGGCTGCAGGGAAATGCAGTATTATGGAGCAAAGGGTTACTATCACTTTCTTGTAGTCATGCACTTTTAAATATTCACACTGTGCTGTAAATAGCTGTTAATGAAAGTATCTGTTTTGTTACATAAGCAAAACAAAACCTTTTTGGATGATCTAGTCTGAGGGATATGTTCAGAGATAATTTGTTATGTGATATAATAATTACGCAGGGGTATTAATTGATGTTTAGATAATGAAAAAACACATAGGAATTTAAAACAATGTCTTTTCTTTTCTTAAGTGCTCACAGTTGCATGATATGTTCATGAATCTATTATAGGTTTTCCAAAATATATCCATTCAATACAGATCTGCCATGGCAACAAACAGGCAAAACCTTTGAAACTGTTCTTGTCAGAAACTACAGGCCCAGTTTTGAAACATTTTCAGTTCGCTTAATCTGTTGGGATTCATTAAAACTGTTTACATATATCGCTATTGTTCCTGGGATAGTCCCCTTTCAAATGTATGCCAAGAGTTGGATTGTATTCAATGCATAACTGTGTTGCTATGTCTTTTCGGAAACTACTGTTGCATTGTAAATTTCGCCGAAATGTTCTTTCTTTGTTCATCTAACAAGTGTGCGTAAGCTGATGCAAATCTACCAAAAACAATGCTGTGGAGTTAGGGCTGGTTTCTTCCAGTGCTCTAGTGCTATAGAAAAATCTCCTTGTCTGAAAACAGTAACTGCTTTCAATATAATTTGGCACAAATGTTCCTTTGTTTTAGCAGTTGCTTTTGGCAGGGGTGTCCAAGCATTGTTCCTTTTGTCTTATTTAAATGATGTTTTACGTTTCTTTGCAAGTGTATGCTTATGTGCTCTCATGTGCTTCTCTTGTAATAACTCATTCACTATGTGCTGTTAATTGTAATCAAGAATTGTTTATGTTCAGTATAGCCATGATCAAACACTTTCTCCTGGTCTAGTCCATGGTTTAGAGATTCTTTCAAACCTTTTTCCCCCCAACATCATTAACAATTCAGTTAATTGCATTGGTGCAGAATTTTAATTTTGTTTTTAATCATCATGAAACTTTGTCATACTATTTGTTTCTCATGTACTTTGGGCCTCATTCAAAACTGTCCAATTTGCTCAAACTAAGTCATTTGTCAAAGCATTATAATGGTTCATGGGGACTAGATGACCATGGTGCTTTTTCACACAAATGCTACATAACCATGTGCACCATAAATACACATTTTTCCAAAACCTTGCCAGCACGCTATTAAAAATGGTCTACTAAGGGTTCAGAATGCTCATATCTTTCTGAACTCTTACTCCACTATGTTCCACTCTGTCCGTAAAAGTGGACCCAATCAATCCATAACTGATACATGGTGAATTAATGCTTTCAATGTGTAGGAGTATACTTTTTATATGCTTATGGAGTGCAGCATGTTGCTCTTTGTGAAACTTCTACTTTTCATTCATTCACCTTGATCTGTAACTAGTTTTAAGTAATAGAACCTCCACCAAGTTTGCTCGAGTGGGTGCAATTTGTAAAACTTCTTAATGGAAGTTAATTTAACATTGACATATATCTCAATACAATAAGCCGAAACTTCAAAATGTTTCCGCCTAAACCTGCTGTCAAATTTCCCTTTGATATGTGTATACTTGTGAGCTATTGCACTCTGGTAGGTAGGCCAGCAAGGTCCTCCTGTTTTCCAATTGCCAGTTTCATAATATTTACTATTTTTGATATGATCTTTCGACTTCTTAACAATAAATATATAAATATAAGCTGCAATTGTTATTTCCTTTCACATTTTACCTTCTTCTCCAACCTTCCTGCAGCCCCCAGGCTCTCAGCATTTTCAATGCTTTGATTTATGAATACCTCTCCGTTTCCCATTTCGTCCACACATGACCACAAAATTGATCAGTATCATGACTGATAGATAGATTTGAGTCCAACATGGGTATCACTCTGCCAGTTCACCTAACCATGTGTTTTGTGGCTTTCTTGCTGTACCTTTCAATACCAGTACATGTACTTCATACAACATTCTTCCCAGACAGTTTATTGGCTACATTCCCAATATCTTCATTCCATTGGTGGAAAACAAATTACATTAGTCAAAATAACGTAAGTCAATAATCAGAAAGAATCGATGGCTAGACAGGCTTTGAATTAACCTTTACCCTCACATAGTCGCTTTCAGACGCCTCTACAGCAGACTATGTTTTGAAAACGTGGCGCCAAAAGAAGAAATTGCTAAAAACTAGCAATTTCTTCTTTTGTCACCATTTTTCAACTCTATTTAATAATATTCATTTAAAGGGAGTTTCTAAAAATATCAGGACTGTTTTCGAATTTGTCTATAGGAATCCACATGGTCGAGTGGTTAGCGTTGGGGAATTGAAACCGGGCGTCCCGGCATATAAGAAATATGATTACAAATAAACAAACATCACATTGACCAGAGATGAGATTTAATTTATGAAGGCACAAAATATACATGACTAAATGAATGTATATTATCTGACAATGTGACAATACAAAAACTAGAACCGTCACCAAGGATGACTTCAAACCCCGCAAACTCCTTTATTAACATGAAAAAAATAATATTGAAGTTCAAGAGAAGATAAATTGATAATGCGTGAATAGAAATAATCTAAAATATTTTCGTGCAATTCTGCATTTCATGATGACTATTTGTACCAACCAAAAAAGTAATAATAGAAGTTTGCTCACCAAGGTTAATTTGACACACTGACAGACCAACAAACAGAATGATTCCCGTATACCTCCGACAAACTTTGTTTTCCTGGTATAATAATGACATAGCATATGGCATAAATTGAACAGTACATGTATGACCTTGAAAAAAACCATACATGTTTGAAAGGTCAATATGTGTCGCCTGCAAACAAGACTAGGTCAATATGTGTCACCTGCAAACAAGACAAGTCAATAGGCGGAACCATGATTAAACAGACAAGACGACCAAGAAGTGATCCTCCCATCGTCACATCAAGACAAGTAACACGAAAAATACCTATATCAAATGTTTATATTTACAACTAAATACACTCTTTCAAACATTCACAATTATTTCATTATTACATCCATTATCTTATCAGCCATTTAACCCTTTCTCTCATATAGAAACTTTCTGACCCTCTACAACAGACGACTTTTTGAAAACAGTAACAAAAGAAGAAATTGCTCAAAACGAGCAATTTCTCCTTTTGCCACAATGTTTTCCACTTTTAGCCATAGGTTATCCATTCAATTATAGAGATTTTCTACTTTTTGACAAAATATGTTCAAAGTTAACCCTTTCTCACATGCAAGCGCATCTGCAGCAGAAGACTTGTGAATACATTTTGGTTATAGGAAAAATAGCTTGAGATTAGCAATTTCGTTTTGCCACTATTTTTTCCAACTCTTATCATTAGATGGAGATTTTTCATATATTTGACAAGATCTTGTTAAGGTTGTCTGTTTCAGAT
Source organism: Serripes groenlandicus (assembly GCA_031761405.1). Lineage (NCBI taxonomy): Eukaryota > Metazoa > Mollusca > Bivalvia > Cardiida > Cardiidae > Serripes > Serripes groenlandicus. The sequence goes on along the minus strand of JASEVX010000006.1, from coordinate 55,767,741 downwards.
ATGTTGTACATGTATTTGGGAAGGGGTTAAATTCTTTAAAATTGAGATGAAATGAATGAAAGCATTATCTCTCATACCATTTTTGTCGGTATTAACCCTTTCCCATCTAAAGACGCATTTTGACGCATCTGCAGCAGACAACTTTTGAAAACATCGTGACAAAAGGAGAAATTGCTCAAAACAAGCAATTTCTCCTGTTGCCACAATGTTTTCAATTTTTTCAGTAATTATACCTACAATTAGAGGTTTTCCATATCTTTGAGTAGACATTTTAAAAGTTGTTTGCTGCAGATTTGTTGTATGTTGGAAAGGGTTAAAAGAAATCCTCTCAGTGGGATGACTCTTTCGAACATCAACAACATAGGGTTTAAATGGGTTAAATTAAGATAAACATAGATCCGAGATTGTATCTTATGCCACGCTTATCATCATGCATCACAAACAAAATTGTTAAAAACTACCCAGTTATCATGCATCACATTGCTTTTGTTTGTCATGAATAAATCGCTTACTGCAATCAAGAGTAACAAACAGAGCATATCAAATTTTTCAACTGGCTAAATCACTGCATATAATTTGCATAGTGGATCTATGAATTGTGGAGAAGAGACAAACGTACCGTCTTTTAACTAGATCTTTGCCAATGCTTGAGCAAGGTTTTTACTTCTACTTCTTCAATTTTAAACTGTTGGAAATTTTATTAGATTTCAAAGGCTATCTCAATATCTTGAATTGAGTCACTTGCTTTATATCAGAGACAAAATATGTCACATCTGAAAATTGGAAGTAGAAGTTTGAAACGGTTTAACAAAAATTAATATCGCAGGAAAAGGTGAGACAGCTTGTTTTGATTCTCCTCTTTCTCCACAATGTTTTAAATGACCCCCCTGGAGCATAATGCATCAACAGTCATCAGGGCAGTTTGATTTTGATAGTGAGTTAAAACAGTGCGGGTAAAGGACATTTTTTTTTTCATCCAACATGTTTCCTTGGTCATCTGATGCCGAGACATTAAAAGACAAAGGATTAGGGAAACCAATATCTAAGCAAAAGTTAGGAAAATCTCATTATTAACAATTTCTGCTTTAACCCTAATGTTTTCAAAAATTGTCAGCTGTAGATGTGTCTATATGTGTGTAGGGTTAGAGGGAATGTGTATATTAACTATACAACTTAGCAGAAGAAGAAAATCTTGGCAATTTAAATTTGATTTATAACTAGTTCTTGAGATTTCCGATTTAAAATCGATTGGGACTGTATTCTGCGGGAAATTCGAATATATGCTGTCCGTCTCCAGAGATCTTTGGTAAGGTTCCTGCGTTGGGTATAACGTTCCATGATAATTTCAGTGTTACATTCTTGTTAGCCCTGAAAAAACAAACAACACAATACAATTACAGTCAAACCAGTGCTAAAGACCACTTTTGTATAGCTATTTCTCTGTACAAAATGATCTGCATAAATGACCCTGCAATTAAAGACCAGGGTCCAAAACTATAAAATCTGAAAACGTTCTCGGTGCTCAGAAATGGGAGTTCTCCATGCTCCAAAACAGGCCCTTGATTGGTCAATTTGGAGAACGAATTTTCTTTTGAACAATCAGATACTTGACCATAAATTCTGAGCACAGATCTAACTTTTATGGTTTTGAGTAGGGCCTGCGCTGTCGTTCGCCACTTTCGCCAAATGCAAAGATTATTTTAAAGTGGCGAAGTTATTTCATGATTGGCCAATGTAAGTGGAGAAAGGTTTTTATCATTAACATTTACCTGTTTTGGATATCAGTTTACGACATACAGTGACTGTTTCCGTTAATCTAAGATAATGCACCGCCATTTGATTCAATGTCGGAAACCACTGACCACTTTACGACATTTTTACGACACCCGTTTTTATCATTTTGACGGCTTGTGTATTTCACACTTCGTGACTTGTTTTATTGTTGTGAAGTGTTAATTCAGCCTTTTAATCCGACTGACCAACAACTCTGAGCGATAACGGACACAATAAAGGCCATACATATAATAATTGGCAATAATTGGCTATTATAGATGCATTAAATATATCGACACGCTTTTTGAAGCAGGTTTCGACAATCTACGTAGGCCTTTCATGATTTAATGACAATGTAAGTTTGTCATTTTTGATTGGAAAAAACATATTTAATTATGAGCGAGTACAAACAATTAGTGGACCCATTTATGAGATTGCATATAAATATTTCTTCTCCTCCCCATTTATCCCCGAAATTAAAGAAAAGTGGCGAACAAATAGCTAAAATAGTGGCGAAAATGAATGTCTCCTAAACATTTAAGTGGCTCCTAAAATTAAACGTGGCGCAGTGTCCGACAAATTTCAGAATTGTTTGGTAGCCCACTGGGCTACCAGATTTGGAAGCTGGTAGCCCGAAATATCGCGGATGCCAATGAGTGTTTTATGATTATTTTTGTTTTCTACTTCTGTACAAGCATAATATTAAGAGCACACCATGTACATGATTTAAGGGTAATGACCATTTCAAATAACATGACTGTGTTGCAAAAGACCTGAAGTGCAGCATTCAGTTAAATAAAATGAAATTTGGAAAAAAGACTTTTTGGTAGAGCTTAATTAACATATAGGAGAAAATTGGTACTAAAGATTTTCAAGATTACTTTTCACTAGGTTATTTGAAATATTCAGCATAAAATGTATGTATTTTATCCATATTTACAAAAGATTTAAAAGCTAGTGACAGAAATGTTTAAACTTGAGACCAAAAAATCAAAAGATGTAGTATAAACTCTTCAAATTGGAGGTCACCGATTTAGGTCCCTCACCGAAACAGGGCATACGATACGAGTGTCAGTTTTACAAAGAACGACATATTAAATAAGATTCAAATTTATTAACCAAAAGTCAAATTTATCAGGTTCAATGAAGTTATTAACCCTTTCCCTCATATAGACGCTCTCTGACGTCTCTGCAGCAGACAGCTTTTTGAAAACATAGTGACAACAGAAGAAATTGATCAAAACAAGCAATATCTCCTTTTACCACAATGTTTTCCACTTAGTCATAGGTTATCCATTATATTTTTTATTTTTTGACAAAATATGTTCAAAGTCGTCTGCTGCAGAATTGTTGTATGAGGGAAAGGGTTAAATCATAAAATATTGTCAAAAACAATGACTCGAATAATACCGTAACACATGTAACACGTTAAATTTGTTTCATGTGTAACGGTATTATTCACAACATAGCCGCCATTTTGATAATTGCGCAATGTTAATCATGGTTCCCTACTGAGAATTTGAAATCGGTAAACAGCGTTGAATGTAAACATCGGGGTCGTCGGGTCGTTAACGTCATTGACCCAATTTCTCATTTCTTCCAATGAAATCGCAATTATTAAGTCATATGATTTTTTTTCCCGCCGGTTATGCTAATTAATTTTGGTAAACAAAGCCGTGATTGGGCATTTATTATTCATTATAGATTTCATCCCAAACATTTTCTTTGACATATCGCATACTATGTCGATTATGAAGGCGTTTCATATTTGATTAACAACAAGATAAGATCTAGAAGTGGGCGTATTGTATTGTCTTTAATATTTGGATCGAATTTATTTTATTAGCTTCTGCATGGTGACAATTTTCTTCTCCGTCTTTCTGAACCGGTCTGCACCAGTTTGCAAACATCGCATACCGAAAGTAGAAATATGGATCAAAATACGTTTAAGGGAATATTTGAATTTCATTGGTTATTCGCAATCATTCATGGATTAACACCAGGGAACAATAGTCACTAATGATTGGACCGCCGTAATGGGTATATATATCACGTTAATTGACTATTACTGAAGCGATTCGGTTGGCTGAAACCACTCGATCTGACAGGTTGGTAACTCCGCCTACTGATATTGATTTGTTTATGGTCACAGCGAGTGTTTTTGCATGTAACATACAGTCACTGTTTATACACGACATGTGTGTAAGTAATTAAGCCGGGCTACCAGACACGGGAATAAACAGTAGCCCGCCGGGCTTTCATTTGAAAATGACAGTAGCCCGGGCAATTATTGTGGTAGCCCGCGGGCTCCGGGCAATGGATTTGTCGGACACTGTGGCGAAAGAAAAATTCAACCCAGAGCAGGCCCTGGTTTAAAGCCTAATTGTTCTCTTCCCATGGGTGGTCTTTAAACACAGATTGGGCAGTATATATATTTAATACAAATTATATGATATATCTTAACCATATACCTGAAACAGATGACTTTTGACAACTCTGCAAAAGATCACATTAATACTACATGTATCAATGTTTTCAAATTTTGTAACAAAAATAAACTTAAAATGTTGTAAATGTTACACATTTTTACACAGACATTTTTAAAGTAGGAAACTATAAAAAATATCATACAAGGTAAATGATTGAGATTCAATTGGTTTGATAAAATCTCCAGAACTAAGAAAAGTTGCTATACAGAGAGTTCAAGAATTACTAGAAAATGTTACAACAGTCATCTGTTGCAGAGGAATTAACTGCCATCCAAAGGTCCAGATAAGGAGGGGGGTATTCAGCTCTTTTCCCCACAATTGCTCTTATTATTATAGCAAACCCTATGTTATTGGGTACTCAAAAGAATTGTCTTACTGAGACGATTCTTTTGAGTACCCACAACATAGGGTTAGGTTAGATGGTCGAATAAGGATTTTAGAACAAGTACAATGCCCCTTATCTAGAACTCTGGGGCCCATATGTATGAAGATCAAAGTTGAAACTATTTCCTCACAAAGACTATTAAAACACTGAACATTTATAACCTTAATTCTAGGCTTTTACTTATTCAAAATCTGCTTGATTGATTTTACTTATTCAAAATCTGCTTGATTGATAGAAAACATCACATTCAATTTTGAGTCATGGATATATATAATTACATTTTTCCATTTTCCTCTTTCCTAAATTAAATCAAATTCAATATACTGCTGACAACATTTGACACCTCTACTACATTTAACTTTTTTCATAATGTTTAATTATTCAAAACTGTAAATCAAAATTTATTATACTTTATTTTTCAAAAAAGTGACATTTATTGACGACATTATACACTGGTTAAAAACTTTGGCCAAACTATTGATTCACAAACAACTTTTAAAGTATAAAAGAAAAGTATGCTTCTCACCTTAGCCCGTTTCCATAATCCCAGAAATAGTATTTTGTATTCATTTGCCTGTAATCTAGGATGGAGTCCTCCCCCCTACGTATTATCTTGTCCCATATGACTACTTGATTCAATTTCTGTAAAAGAAAATAAGTACAATATATCTCTTTTCCTATAACAATGGACTTATACACTGTAGTTAAGAATTATATAGGAGATTTTCATTCATGCGCGAAATGGTCCAACAAATTGCTTGTAACAACCATTGGTAAATAAGAGGGCCACGATGGCCCTGGGTCACACTCACCTGAGTAATGCAAAGGGATTTTTCATTCAAACCACATTAACTCATTTTTTTTACTAATCAACATGGCTTAAAGGAATCAGTTAGAAGGTCACCTAAGGAACATTTCTACAAAATTATTTTGAAATTGGCCCGATACTTTCGGAGAAAAATATTTTTTATGTTTTTACTATAGCCATATAATGAAAAACAGCCCATCCCAGCTTTGGCAGATTAATGTCTTAATCTTATAACAAGTATTACAAGAATGACTAGGGGTTTCAAACTCACAATCTCTTATCATTATACTCTTGAGCTTTCTTAAACTCAAATATTAATTATGTAGAAAACAATAATTGGATATCAAAATATAAACTTACATGATCCTTTGATTCATATTCAGCAAACAGGTAAAGAAACAGCTGCTTAACATTCCAATTAAAAATACTGGACAGATGTAAGAAACAGTTAAGGAAATTAGCACGCATGTATTCAGAGGCCTTGATATTAAGAAGGAGTAAATTGGTCCGTTCTGCACAATACGTCTCCTCTTACCCTACAAACTATTACTTTACTCAAATCAAATTCATTTTTGAATAACCACATCAAAGGATTTGATGCTCATATTAACTCATTCTAAATTAATGCAAATCTGTAGCAAACGTCTTTTCAAACATCGGAGCAGAAATATGATAAACCTTCATAAATTAAAGATGAGTTATTTATAACAGTTGAAAACATTGTTACAAAGATTTCCTCTTTATGACAAAAGTCTTCAGCTGCGTATGAGTCAAAGTGCACCTGCATGTGGGAAATGGTAAAATTAGGTTTTTCGAACATAAAATCTTCACCTTATCATTTGCTAGATGCATTTTCAGTCCACTTTAATAAATTTGTATAGTGTAAACTTTTTTATCCTTTCCCACTTGCAGATGAAATTTTATGCATCTGCTGCAGACGAATTATAAAAACATTATGGACAAAGGAGTAATTTGCCACCCCATGTGACCAGGGGTGGCAAAATATGGTTTTGACTTACTTGTCCGTTTTTTCAAAATGCTATTTTGCACTTGTCCGTATGATAGTTATATAGTAAATCCCTACAAAATTTCTCTTGTCCGCACAGGCTCTGGGACAAGCTGGGCAATACGGACAATGGATTTTGCCACCCCCGATGTCTTCATTGAACATGAGAGCTCCAGATAACGTGCGTATCTGCGTAAATTACGAATGGAAAATCACCAAATACGCACGTGTGTCAAATCCCATGAGTTACAAATACGCATACATTTTGCAATTTACTCATCCGTTCACGTTATCATGCGTATCTTCTTTTTAAATCACAAAACAATAATATTTTCTTTCAAAGTTTCTCGGCAAAACCTAGTCTATTTTTAGAACTAAAGTAATGGTTCCCGTTTTCTACATTTAGCTTATTATTTACGTAAATCGGAAACCAAATCGATCTTTGTCATTGAAGCGCCTGTAATTTCAATTGAATTAAATGAAAGCGCTTTTGACGTGATCAGTGTGTATTTGTTGCTGTGCTAATTTGTAATCTCGCGAGACAGTTAAAAGGAGAGCTTCATCCAATGGAGTCGCTTTCTACTTGAAGAAATAGCACCACGTGATATTTTCGCAGGCATACAGATCACGTGATTTTTTTTCGCGCGCTTTCTTGAAGCTGTAGTAAACATCTCCTTATTTGGAAATCTATTACACAGGAAATAATTTCTCATATATGCACCATGCGATACATTTTTACAGGGTTCGAATTTAGGCTCGCATACTCGAGGTGAGATTTCAGGCACACGCATTTCTAATCGTCGAATGTCTTTGACAAATCGCGGTAACTGCAGTTAATTTTCGAGATTTACCGAGTGGCTGGGAGTATTCTTTTTTCAATATTAGCGGAAGTTTACAATCGATACATGTCTTGTGTGCATTCCTATTCAACGGCCCCAATATTGATGACGTAAGTCTAAAATTAGTTTTGATTTACATATCGCGAATACGATTGGCTGGAATGGTCACGTGTATATTTTGGGTTTCCCAAGTAGTATTTTTGCACTTAAAGCACACGTACCCCACCCCCTACATGATAACAAGGGCTGTGACCTATCCAAAAAATCATTTCTGTATTTATATGTTTACACTTGAGACCACAAAAAACATTGATACCATAAAACTCTTCAAAATTGAAGAATATGCAAAACAACAAGGTCACCGATTTAGGTCAGTCACTGAAACAGGGCAGCGTGTACGATTTATATGTCATTCAACATTCATATTAGTTTATTAATCCTCCCCTCCAAAAAAAATAAAATATTTTTCCGACCTACCGACCCACCTCTAAAATGGCTTTATTAAAATACTCATGGTACTATGGGCGTTACTCATCACTCAAAATTTTCATGAGTAATTACTCCTCTTGCCAAAAAATTATCTGGAGCCCTGAACATGTTGAGATTTTCCACTTTTTTTATCATGATGTTTTAAAAGCCGTCTGCTGCCGATTTGTTGTAAGTGGAAAAGGATTAAGAGCCTTGAGGGAGGAAAATAGCCTTTAGGACTTTATACATCTCAGCTGATTCAAATCCGCCCACAGCATACCAATTAACCTTTTCCCATGTATACCAATCGGATGCCTTCTGACGCCTCTGCACTATACAACTTTTTAAAAGATTGTGGCAAAAAAAGAAATTGTTCATCATGAGCAATTATTCCTTCTGTCACAATATTTTCAACTCTATCATAAAATACAACTTTTATAAAAAGATAATTTCAAAGTTGTCTGCCGCAGATTTGCTGTATTTGGGATTACCTGTGTTTTTAATTGTCTAATGACAGGATGGAGGACACAGGCTGTTCTGGGGCTACATCGATTGTCAACTTCTGAAGGGCTATTTTACAGCATCAAGGCTCAAATAACACATCTTTACCCTTACCCACATACGAAAAATTTGCAGCAGAAAACCTGTAGACAAAATGTTATCATTTTCTTAAAGTGTCAGAAGCATCAATTTATCTTTTCCTACATACAATAAGTCTGCTGCAGAAATCATCTCCATAAAAATATGGTAAAGCTCTCTATAAATGAAAGTGTTATAAATATAATTGAATGGAGGTGAAAAACATTGAAGAAATAAGAGAAATAAATTATTGTGCGCAATTTCTCCCTCCTTTGCCAAAATGTGTTTTTTTAAAGTTGTCTGCATGTAGGAGAGGCTTGACCTATTTCTTAACCCTTTCCCTCATATAGACGCTTTCTGACGCCTCTGCAGCAGACGGCTTTTTGAAAACATAGTGACAAAAGAAGAAATTGCACAAAACGTGCAATTTCTTCTTTTGCCATAATGTTTTCCACCATTTGTCATAGGTTATCCGTTCAATTATGGAGATATTCTATTTTTTGACAAAATACGTTCAAAGTTGTCTGCTGCAGAATTGTCGTATGAGGGAAAGGGTTAAACTAGTCTGGTTATGATTGTTCAAGTTTGATAACAACAACTTGACATAAATAAAATCATGTTACATGTATAACAACAAAAGGATATCCGTTTGTAAATCAAAAATGATGAACCCAAGATCATTCTTCTCCCTGGATGCACTGTAGTCTGGAATATTTTTACTGAAAATAAAAACAAATTCAAAGAAAAATTATTGACTTGATGCACATAAAAGATCAAAAACTCATGGGGTTTACAGTATTCATGCTCTTCCTTTTGTGAGCAAGGCATCTGTCTAACAACTGTTGCATGAATGAAACCTGGCTCCCAAACCAGGGGTTGCATTTAGTTTTGGAGTAGCAAGAAAATAATTGAAAATAGGTGGGGTCTGGGGATCCTTCCCCCAGTAAGGGTAAAGGAAATTCTGTTAAAGTAGCTGGGTAAAGGTGCTTTAGTAGTTGGGTAACCGTAATTTACCCGGCCGGCTACCGGGTCATTTTGAAACCCATGCAAACAGGCTCCAAAAGGGCAGGAGTGTAAAATGGATGCGAAGATGAGATTTGATTGCCAGGTAAGATAAGTTGCCTAGACCAGCAAACTAAAATAATGGGGATCATCATAGAAAGTCCGCTCAAAGTTTGGTACAAACTCCCCATGAATCATGGGGAGTTTGTACCAATTTTTGAGCGGACTTTCTGTAGAGAACTATACGTTACTCTTGTAGACAGGTTACAACCTTAGTTTCCCGAGGAGCCTGTAACCTTAAGTAAACTGTTGAGACACATTCCAGTTTATAATATTCGACAGCAGTAAAATAATTTTCCAATAAAATCTAAGGATTTGTTATCGGTTTCTTAAATGTAAAATTTAGTCATCCAGGTTTTACAGATTTGAATGCCTTTAGTGACGGTGACTTAAGTCTGCAACGTTATCATACTAAGTGGGGCTGCTGCTAAGAGACATATAAAAACAGCGATCCACAACTCTTGCTTAAATCATGCGGGGCATGATACTCACTATACTTGGTAATATTGGCATATAATATGATAAGATGCCATATTTCAATCGATTATGTCATTACAGAATTTTGTAAACATATATATATAATATCCATCTATAATTCAAGATATTTTACATTTATTTGCGAAAATAGGTAGAGGTTTTTGACACACAATATAGATATTGTCCTAGAAGAGTGTTTTACGTTTTTCTATTGATTATATTTATACAATAATACTATTTCAGTGTTTGCAGGGGGTCTGCAGACACTTTTTTTTCCTCCTAGACGCCTCTGAGCAGACGACTTTTTGAAAACAATGTCACAAAAGGCAATTTCTCCTTTTGCCACAATGTTTTCAACTTTTTTTAAGGAAATTATACTTTCCTTTATAGAGATTTTCCATATTTTTGCTTAGATGTTTTCAAAGTCGTCTGCTGCAAATTTGCTGTGTGTGGGAAAGGGTTTATCGCAAATCTTCTTGTAATCAAGTGCCAAACTCCGTCTATCTCAATAGTCTATGTGCTATCTCAGCAGAACATTAATATATATGGTGCTTCCGAAATGACAGCCAACAGAAAATAAGTGTCGAAACAACAAAGAAATTAAGAATGAAGGATAAATTCTATTCAAATGGAACTTTCCTTCTTGTTATTTGTACAAATATTTATACAAAATTCAACTTGTTTTTTATCTCGAGCCTAAAGCTGATCTGTGACCCAAGGCATGCCAAAAACTTTAAAAACATTTATTGTTTTAGCTTTTGTGACGCTTTCAACAATATTTTAGTACACATATTCATGATCCATGGGTAACTTATCTTTTTTAGGCATTCTAAGTTCTAACATGACTGTTCAGTGTTCCCACCACCTTTTCAAACTGGTTTTTTTTGGCACCCCCAACTAACTGATATTTTTATAAAGTGGAGGTTTTCTGAAAAAAGTGGGGGTGCCATTTTTGTTTACATGTAAGGTCGATGAGAACGAAGTGAAAATGTTTATAAACACACATAATCATTTAACATTTATATTTTTATTTTATTTCTATGGACATATCAATAAATGACAGTTTAATTGCTAAAAAGGTTGAAACAAATTTTTTAATTGGAAACAGGAATCTAGAGTATCATTCTTGATTCCTGCTTGGAATCATTTAAAATTATTTTGCTAGGATCGAATGTTTTGAAAACTTATATGAATGTTGATATATCAATCGTACAAGCTGCCCTGTTTCAGTGACTGACCTAAATTGGTGACCTTGTTGTTTTTCATATGCCCTTCAATTTGAAGAGTTCTGTGGTATCAATGTTTTTTGGATCTCAAGTGTAACATATAAATACAGAAATGATTTTTTGGATAGGTCACAGTCCTTTTTATCATGTAGAGGGTGTGCTTTAAGTGCAAAAACATCCATTTATGCTATCTCCGTAGTGAAATACAACTTGGGAAAAACCAAAATATACACGTGACCATTCCAGCCAATCGTATTTGCCATATGTAAATCAAAACAAATTTTAGACTTCCAAAAGCCCAAATGTATGCAGTAAACATCATTAATATTGGGGCCGTTGAATAGGCATGCGCACAAGACATGTATCGATTGTAAACTTCCGCTAATATTGCAAAACTGAAAGCACTCGATAAATCTCGAAAACCCACTGCAATTACTGCGATTTGTCAAAGAAATAACCCTGTTAAAGATCGACGATTAGAAATGCGTATTATTCGGCCCAATAATTTCACTTGCAAAAATATAATGGTGCCTGAAATCTCACCTCGCAAATTCGAACCCTGTAAAAATGTATCACATGGATGAATATAATTATGAGAATCGCTTTGCTGTGTAGTAGATTTCCAAAAAAGGAGATGTTTACTACAGCTTTAAGAAAGCGTGCGAAAAAAATCACGTGATCTGTAATTCCCTGTGGAAAATATCATGTTGTTATTTATTCAAGTAGAAAGTGACTCCATTGGCAATCTCCTTCGCAGAGTTGTCGTTCCTTACACTCACCATACATGTATGGTGAGTGTAAGGAACGACAACTCTGCGAAGGAGATTGCTCCATTGGATGAAGCTCTGCTTTTAACTGTCTCGCGAGATTAAAAATTAGCAAAGCAACAAATACATACTGATCACGTGGTCAACATACTAGCTACAGTATTTGAGTGAGTTATTTATAGAAAGGTCTACACATCCAAGTTTATCTTTCATTCTTTCTCATCATTCGTATATATGCATTGTTTGACATACTTAGGAGCATTTCAGCTTATTTATTCTGTGATTTTCTGTGCGTGACAGTCACGTATGCTCTCTGATTGATTAGAAAATACTTGCGTGACTTTTGAAATCTGTGCGTGAAAAACGCACAGATGTACGTGAATGGGAACACTGCTGTTGTAACAGGGATTACATATTTGGATCTGAAACCTCCCCAACTATTCATTTTAAACTTATTTGTTTTTTTCATCTATTGCAAAACAAGCTTTAAGCTTATATTAATAAGGCTCGATGTCTGCTTCCTTGAGACAAAACCAGCACTCGCGCCATTTGTGTGGAAAATCCCAAAGGCAGAACCCACTGATCACGGGATTCGAACAAAGGACCATTGGTACGAGAGGCCGACGCTCCACCCCTGAACCACTGTCTTCCACTAAATAACCATTCGGATTCCATTGCAGTACTTAAATAGATATTTGTGCAAATGAAGCCCCACGAAGTTATCCTGCTTTTTTTTTCAGTTTGTTTCATTTATTTTTCCAAATATGTTTACAGAGGTTATTGAGAATTGGTTGATCAAAGCATAAAGCAATGAGCACCGACTCTTAATTCAACATAAATAAGTATCCATATGCCGGTCCGTTTATGTTCAATTTACAGATACTTACACTATAACTTTCCCAGTTTTGATGTTAACGTCAGATCTGTGTTCATTGAAGTACGTTGAGAGAAAACAAAGAAATGTCAGAGCTGCCATCACGCTAAGCGTGAAGGCAAAAATTGTATTCAACCTAGCTAGTACTGTGTTCATTTTGTCAGTCAAATTAACCGGAAGAACACGTGTCTTTGACTGGCACTGAATATACGTTGCCGTTCAGCTATTTGCTACGTATTTTAACCAGTAAAATTGTACAGTAACCCAGTCAATTATTGTTCTTGATCATAAAGAAGCATTCTTTCAAATTCAAACACCTATTGATATCGATCATGATCACATGATGATCATGTGATTCGCCAAAATGTTGGTCGTACACAAAATAGTGTTTTTTGTTATTTCCTTATTTATTTCTGGTTGTTTTGCGAAAAGATCTATCGATTTACATCGACATCGAACGAGCAAAGTTCTCCTGACAGACTACAAGTATGAGACCAAATATTTTCAGCAAACAGTACGTGAATTATCTATATTTTTTTTATTTTAAATTTTAGTGGGATTCCATGTCTTGACACTGACAGTCTATTTATTATTTTATGTTAAATTAATAATAGTTGTTCATAAGCTCTAATTCTGATGGGTCTGATTAAATTATACTCTTAAACAAATAAAGGGTTTATTTATTTTGTGCTTTGCTTGACACTAAAGTGACTTTAACAATTTCTCCTTTTCCCAAAATAATTTTTTTTGTTCAAAATTACAAATATTTGTACAGATCATGATGTTGAGTCCCTGAGATGTTATCAAAAAAAAAAACTTTAAAAAAATTATGTTAATCCCCCTTTTCCACATACAGACACTTTCTGACGACTCTGCAGCAGGTCAGGCACTTTTTAATTTAATACAATAATTGGTCTTTCTTTACAATGTCATCTTCTGAAGATTTCTTATATATGGGAAAGGGTTAATTTTAAAGTCCTTCATTTACAGGTAGATCACTTTGGTTTCCACAACACAGACACATATCAACAGAGATATCTTATTACAGATAAATACTGGAATAAAGATGGGGGACCAATATTTTTCTATACTGGAAATGAGGGGGATATTGCTTGGTTCTGTAACAATACAGTAAGTACATTTTAACAAGGGAAAATCTTCAAAAATCCAAATCATAGACAAATTATAACAAAGTTGTTTTTTTGCTGAAAATAATCTTCTCCAAAACTTCTGTCATATGATATATATCCATATTTTCATTTTATTCAAAATCTCTTGATCTCCTAAAGGCAATTTTGTGTCTAATATTGGGTCCCGCTCCACAGCCTCATATGTGTATATTTTCCCCAGCCTTAGTTGCAAGTTACCCTTGTGAATAAGAAATCAAGAAAAGTCTTGTTTTTTTCACAATGTTTTCAAAGATTTTCTTATTTAAAAGTATAAATTGATTCTGCTATTTGGCATTTTACCGTTACGCCATAAATTTCCCCTTTCAAAAGGACCCAGCACTCATCCCCAAAACTTCAAAGAAGGGCTGATAAAGACTAGCATCTTATTTCTGTGCCATGGTTATTATACAATTACAAGGAAGTATTTTGTAAAATTGTAATCAAATACACACAAGTACTGTTGCATAACATGCAAGGACTGACTATATAATATATTATGCTGGTCTATTTCTTCTGTCAAACGACTTGGCTCCTAGGCTGAAGTACTGCTTGTCCGTCCAGGGGTAAGGAATGACAGGCCTAACGCTATGTTGTATATATTTTATTAAAATCTTTCTTGGAACCAGCACCAACATGATTGTGTATGTCTTGCTTTTATGCCACAGCTAGAGCAAAATTATGGTTGCCACAAACTTGAACTGCAAATTGTGGTTTTATTGCCCTCCTTTTTGTATCAATTTACAAAACAAAAACAGTGGGGCTATGCTTCTAGCTTACATATATTGAATGTCCTGGTATGATGATAATACAAATGTACTTACTTACTTGAGTCTTGTCTGTGTGCAGATGCCACTGGATCACTTTTTGACTGATAATAAGATCATGTGCACATTAAACATTTACCTTATAGGATATTTCTGGATTTGAAAGAAATAAAACATTTAGAAAATTACCATTTGTGTGAAAGAAGAATGTACTTGTTTTGAACCTTTGCTCCTGCCCCAACAATGTATTTTGAAACTGCAAATGCATGAGACCTTTTCCTGCATATTGTAAAACAATTCCACAGCAGACATATTTGAACATAAAGACGAAAATATCGGAAGTCCTTGCAAATACAAGTAATTAAAGTATAACTATTGAATAGAGTTTCAGGGTTTTCATTAAGAGGCGACAGGCGGCCAAATTGACTGCTTCAAACCAATTTCTGGTTCGCTGAAATCTGTCCAGATTAGAATATTTGCTGTGAAAAAATTGACAGAAACAATTTTAAAGAGATCAGAAACTGTGTCAATCCTGTGTTAAGCACTTTGTTTAACACTCTGCATCTTACTTTCACAATTTAGTCTTCAACTCAAAATTCTTCATGAAAACCCTAAATTTAAAGCATTGTGTTTTCAAAAGTTGTATGCTCAAGATGAGCCAAAGTGCATCAGTATGTGGGAAAGAACACCATAATGGTCTAAAATCGTTATATTTTATACTTATTCTAATTAATCCACAATACGTCGATATATATGTAACGGAATGTTGTAGAAGGTCGTACAAGTCTTGTTTTTCATTATTTCAAAGGAAATAAGCAGTTAAAAAACGTCCGCTCCGTGTTTTCCCGTTTAATAATACCGTGGAATTTCCTCTTGCTCATTTGAATTTGTGGATTAAATTCGTCATTCTCTAACACTATCGACTCATTACATTCATGTATGCGTGAGTGTAAGGAACGACAACTCTGCGAAGGAGATTGTCAATTCGGTTTTAGTGATCATGTGATAAATATACAGCGATATTTTTAGATTTACTGGGTTACTAGCCTAGTAGATTTTACAATGCAAAATAACGAAAAATCTCCGCAATATTAAAAAGTGTGCATATATTGTAGTACATCAGTCAGCAAATCTCAATGCCGTACATGCAAAAACATCAAGGTAATAGCAATTTTTAACAGTTTTCTTTTGTTTTCGCTTTTTTCTAATATGGGATTCAGTCCCTTTAAAGGATAAGATATTGACAAATAACTGATCATTATCTTTATATTTTATTTGTTTGTTTATTATAAGGGATTCATGTGGGACATAGCTGGAGATTTTAAAGCCATGCTGGTATTTGCGGAACACAGATATTATGGAGAGTCAATTCCTTACGGACCTGAAGCTTACAAGGTATTTTACTTTGAAATCTTTGCAGTTTTAAATGCTCTTCTCTTCATTTTGTTATTATTGGACTGTTCAAAATAGAAAACGTAAAAATCAAATGAAAGAATACCTTAGTTAAAGAGTAAATCTTGGAAAGGGTATAAGGTTATTTCTCCTTCTGAGATACAAACAGTCATCATTCTGTGTTGTGATATTTTTAAAGTCATTTATTTTGAAAACATCTGGGAAAAAAAGAAAAGTAATTGATCTGATACCAAATTGAAACCAAAGTGGGAAATGTGGAAAATAATTTTATTGATTTGAATTTTTAAAAGTCATCTGTAGGTGATTAAAACCATTTGGTTTTTGTTTTCAGAATGGAGAACAGTTGAACTACCTGACATCAGAGCAAGCTCTGGCTGACTTTGCTGTTTTGATAGAACATTTGAAATCTACAATTCCAGGAGCTAAAAACAGCTCTGTCATCTCATTTGGGGGCTCCTACGGGGGAATGTTGTCTGCCTGGTTGAGAATTAAATACCCCGATGTAGTTATAGGGTAGATATTAATATATCCTTTCCCTAAGGCAGAAGCAATTTGCATCACACAACTTTTACCACAATACTTTCCGACATGCAGAAGAAAATTGACACATCTACAACAAACAACTTCTGCCACAATATTTTCAACTGTATGCATTTTTTTTCAATTTGTTGCATGCAGAAAAGGGTTAACCTTTAACCTGATACTGATAGTGACCAACTTTCCAAAAAATGTGGGAAAAGTAAAATGTTTTTAACTTTTTTCTGATAAAAAACCCTTCAATTTTCCATTTATTTCAAAATTTCACATGGATATTTTCTTGCAGGTTCCTTGTGTTTCTCACATACAACACATCTGCAAGCTTGTTTAAGTTATATACATGTATGTGAATAGTGTAGATCTTGATCAGTCTGTGCAGATGTTTGGGCTGATCTATACTGTTCGCATAAGCCAACAATAGATATTAATAAAATTATATACATATTTGATCGAGAATTATAAAAGCATTGTGGCAAAAGGATAAATTGGTTATAATAGCAATTTCTTTGTTTGCAACAATAATTCCAAACAATGTCTGCTGCAGATGTGTCAAAATGCACCTACATGTGGGAAAGGGTAAATATGTGATTTAACCCTTTCCCACATACAACAAATATGCAGCTGATACTTGAGTTGAAAACCTTGTGGTAAAAGGAAAAGTTCCTCATCATGAGCAATATCTCCTTTTGCTACAATGTATTCAAAGATCATCTGCAGCAAAGGCGTCAGAAAGTTTCTGTTTGTGTGAAAGGGTTAACCCTTTACTGCATACAACAAATATGCGGCAGACATATTTGAAAACATTTTGGTGAAAATATTGAAAATCTCTTCACATGAAATTGTAATGATACAAAGATTGGAAAACTTTGTGGCACACAAAGAAATAGCTTATCATGACCAATTCCTCCTTTAGCCAATACATTTTCCAAAGCTGTCTTCTGCAAATGTGTCAAAACATGTTTGCATCTAAGAAAGGGTTAAAATATGGATATGTCATTCACTTGATTTCATGCCAATGCGCTTTCATAATTATGCTTGCATAACTGAAAGCCATCATGACACCATCTGTGGGTCCATTTATTTTGCAGATCTCTTGCAGCGTCAGCTCCAATCTGGCAGTTCACAGGAATCACCCCATGTGAAGCATTCAATGAAGTTCTGACAAAAGGTTTCGAAAGAGAATCCAAACAGTGTGTGGACAATATCAGGAGTTCATGGAAGGAAATAAATGACCTTGGAGATATAAGTAAGAACTTACAATATGGAATACATTTTTAAATGTACCTAAATATGGGAAAATAGAAAGAAACATTAAACATTGTTAACCCTTTCCAACATACAAAAAAATCTGCAGCAGACGACTTTGAAAATATATTGACGAAAACCTGAACAATCTCCATGAAAGATGGCTTAATTGTTATGAGTAATTTCACCTTTTGCAACAATGTTTTCAAAAGTCGTCTGCTGCTATTGTGTCATAGTCTGTCTGCAGGTAGGAAAGGATTAATACCGTTTCCTTACCTGTTATTATCTACACTTGACTTTCCCTTTTCAGAAATATAATGATTTGACTTTTACTGTTGATTTTCTTTTTAAAAATTGCTCACCATTTTTTTCCATAATATTTCCTCTTCTATATTTATTCAGGTATATCCCCCTTTGGAAGTTTAAATTGGATACAGAGTAAAACAAAACCATGGATTATATTGGTTAAATGTTTTTATTTGGTGCAATTTTTCGCCTTTTTACAAATTTGTTTTAAAATAAGGTGTCATTTGTTTTGGGTTAACCCTTTCCCTCATATGCACCCTTTCTGACGCCTCTGTACCAGGCAGCTTTTTGAAAACATAATGACAAAAGAAGAAATTGCTCAAAACAAGCAATTTCTCCTTTTGCCACAATGTTTTCCACTTTTAGTCATATGTTATCCATTCAATTAAAGAGATTTTCTATTTTTTGACACAATATGTTCAAAGTCGTCTGCTGCAGAATTGTTGCATGAGGGAAAGGGTTAAGGTTTAATTTACTGATGATTACAGCTGGAGGAAGACAGTTCATGTCCAGTGAGTTCAAGTTGTGTAGCCCTCTGATGACTATAGAAGATGTGTCTAACTTTAAGGCCTGGCTGACCAATGCCTGGACTGACCTGGCCATGGTCAACTATCCGTATCCAGCCAACTTTCTGGAACCTTTGCCGGGATGGCCTGTAAAGGTATTGATGGAACTCTACTGTTTCCCTTTCTCTGATACAGATGACCTTGGACACCTCTGCAGCAGATAGCTTTTGATAACAATGGCCAATTTTTAGCTCTACTGGCCAAAGGCCAGAAGGGCTTAAATCGTGTAGATTTGTCCGTCGTCCGTCCGTCCGTAAACAATTTCTTATTAACACGATACAGTCTTCACTTTTGATTGTATCACAACCAAACTTATACAGTAGTTAGATATCCATGAGAGCTCTGTTCCTTTCAAAAACCAGTCACAGATCCGCCCATGCATGACTGGATTATGGCCCTTGAAATGGTCAAAATTGCTATAAAAGAGCTTGTTAACACGATACAGTCCTTATTTTTGATTGTATCTCAATCAAACTTATACAGTAGTTAGATATCCATGAGAGTTTGGTTCATTTCTAAAAAACGGCCAGATCTACCCATGCATGGCTGGATTATGGCCCTTGAAATTGTCAAAATTGCTATAATACAGCTTGTGAACACAATAGAGCTTCCATGTACTATCTGATCTTCACCAAACTTAGATGGTATTTGAATATTGATGACATATTGGTTCCTTTTGAAACAAGCCAGATCAATGCCAGTAGAGCATAGGCCCTCATGGGCCTCTTGTTTCTTTTCCCACAATATCTTTAACATCTGCGGCAGACAACTTGAGAAAAGCTTGTGACAACAGTAGAAATTGCAAATAAGCAGTAATTTCTCCTTTTGAAAAATTTGTGGCCCGACTATTACTCAGCAACTAGCCGGTTAAATTGAATAATACTAAATCGGTTGCTTCTCTAACAAGAGATTTGCATATTATCACCATGTTACAATTAACAATAAAAACATTAATACAGTCATTATTTACATTTTAGCATATAAGTGGGAAAACTATTTCTACTTTTGTACTCATGTTTCTTACTATTTACTTACTTATGGCCAATTGATTTTGCTAGATATCGTTTATTGTAGCACCATTCCTGTGTCCTCCCTATGCTTTTGGGAGCATCCACCAGTTCCACATATATCTTGTTTCTTTTTCCATCAAGTGTCATTATATTTAAAAGACTGCAGAACTTTTTTCATTTTAACCATTTCCCACATACAACAAATCTGCAGCAGACAACTTTGAAAACACTGACAAAAACCTGAAACATGTCCATAAAAGATATATTTATTATTAAATAAAGTTGAAAACATTGTGGCTAAAGGAGAAATTGCTCATCATGAGCAATTTCAACTTTGGCCACAATTTGTTCAAAAGTCGTCTGCTGCTATTGCGTGAAAATGCGGCAAGGGGGAAATTATGGCCAACAAATCTGCAGCAATCAACTCTGAAAACATCTAGGTAAATATATTGAATCTATTTAAATGGAAATAGAGGTAAGAATAATTTTGTTAAAGGAAAAACTATTGATTTTGCAGCAATGTTTTACAATGATGTTTACTTGTAATGAATCAGTGTGGGAGGTAGCGGATTCGATGCCAAAAGTTTTTAAAAATGGTAGTAATGGCTGCCCTCGTTGGCGCTCAGGCTTGCAGGAGCATAACACCTGACTGGCTAGTTTCAGGATTAATGGACCAGTTGTACTGGTAACATACCCGGGAAACAATGTGATATAACTGAAAAATGGTTGAAAGCGGCGTAAAACACCAAACAATCAATCAAATTATAGTATTACATATCACATGTACCAATTATTGTATAGTTGACATGTTCTTTATGTATTATTTCAGACTGCATTCATTGCTAAACAATAAACAGTAAAAGGAACATGATTCTATTTATGAACGCAGTGTAATGACATCGGTAGTCTGACTCTGAGGTTGAATATTGTTGATTTATCCCATATTTATGTCACAAAAACATGGTGTCTTACCCAGATGTACCAAAAACTTGGGGGGAGATATACTACTATAGATCACATGTACCAATCATTGTGAAGACATGTTCTTTATGTATTATTTCAGACTGCGTTCATTGCAAAACAATAAACTGTAAAAGGAACAAATTTACAAATGAAATAAAACATGCCTTCATTTGTGATTGACTTAAGTTCCTTGTTAAGCTAATTGAAAACTTGATATTGACGTATTAATATATGATAATCCCTGTTTTTCTACCAACAGGAGGTATGTAAAATTCTAGACAAGCAAGTGAGTGGACAACAGCTGATTTCTGACCTGGCCAAAGCTGTGAAGATCTATTTTAATTACACAGGTCAAGCATCATGTCTGAATATATCTCAACAAGCAACCTCTGACCTCGGAGATCTTGGATGGGGATATCAGGTAAATATGATTAATAAGTGTGTAACATCATACAACAATATCCCCTGATTTTTGTGTCATCCTGCGTAGCATGGTAGGCTTACTTTTTATTTTGTCCGGCGTCTGTCTGTCCATCACACTTTCATTGAGCAGGTGCAGGTGACACAGGTGCTCCGCGAAGCACTCCATTCTAGTCTATTTATCAATTTACATGATATGTTTAAATTTGTCTACACATTTACATGATATGTTTAAATTTGTCTACACATTTACATGATATGCTTATAGTTTTGTCCACAAATTAACCATAAACCATTGCTTATATCTATGGAGCATAATTCATTATGATAACATGTACCATAAGTTTGATAGAAAAGCCATTTTAACATTAGTTTATGCCATTCTAGATCTGTATAAAATAGGACTTAAGTATGAGTATTAAACTAGTAATGTTTAACCCTTTTCTACATATGGCAAATCTCCGGCAGATGACTAGAAAACATCTTGGGAAAAATATGAAAAATCTCTATAAATAAAATGATAACTCTTTAACCCTTTCCCTCATACGACAAATCTGCAACAGACGACTTTGAACATATTTTGTCGAAAAATAGAAAATCTCTATAATTGAATGGATAACCTTATGACTAAAAGTGGAAAACATTGTGGCAAAAGAAGAAATTGCTCGTTTTGAGCAATTTCTTCTTTTGTCACTATGTTTTCAAAAAGCCGTCTGCTGCAGAGGCGTCAGAAAGCATCTCTATGAGGGAAAGGGTAAAATGATTTAGATTATTGTGGTAAATCGGAAAATTGCACATTATTAGCAATATTCATTAATATTTTCAATACTGTCTGCTGCATATGTGTCTGCAAGTTGGAAAAGGATAATAGAAGTTCTTTTATTTAAAAAAATAATAAATGTATAATTTACAATGTTTATCCCCCTCAGAGTTGTACAGAGATGGTGATGCCAATGTGCGCTAATGGTTTTACGGACATGTTTGAACCTGCTCCATGGAATTTTACATCAATAAGCCAGGACTGTAAGAATCAGTGGAAAACAACACCTCGTGAAAACTGGATCACAACCGAGTATTTGGGGAAAAATATTCAAGGAGCAAGCAATATCATCTTCAGGTAAGATATGTCATAGATGCTTTTCAGGATAATTATGACAAATCTGCAGAAGACAACTTAGAAAAGATCTAGGCATAAATATAGAAAATATCTACAAATAAGAGAATAATTATGTCTCCCCCATTACATGGGGGTGACATATTGTTTTTGCCCGTTCCGTCCGTCCTTCCGTCCGTCCTTCCGTCTGTCACACTTGTTTCCGCTCAATAACTGAAGAACGCTTGGGCATAGGAACTTCATACTTGGCATGCAGGTTGGTCATGACCAGTAGCTGACCCCTATTGATTTTGATAACAGAAGGTCAAAGGTCAAGGTCATGGTGACCTTGTGAGGTAAAAAGTGGTTTCCGCTCAATAACTGAAGAACGCTTGGACCGAGGAACTCCATACTTGGTATGCAGGTTGGCCATGCCTAGTAGAAGACCCCTATTGATTTTGAGGTCAGTACGTCTAAAGTCAAGGTCACAGTAACCATGAGCTTGAAAGGTCACAGTGACAATAAGCTGATAAATAGTTTTTGCTTGGGCCCAGGAACTTCATACTTGATGTGCAGGTTGGTCACCACCAGCAAATGACCCCTATTCATTTTAAGGTCACTAGGTCAAAGGTCAAGGTCACAGTGGTCAAGGTCACATCCTTCACACTTGTTTCCACTCAATAACTGAAGAACGCTTGGGCCGAGGAACTCCATACTTGGTATGCAGGTTGGCCATGCCCAGTAGAAGACCCTATTAATTTTGAGGTCAAAGTCAAGGTCACAGTGACCTTGAGCTGTAAGGTCACAGTGACAATGAGCTGAAACATTGTTTTTGCTTAATAACTGTAGAATGCTTTGGCCATGGAAGTTAATACTTGGTGTGCAGGTTGGTCACCACCAGTAGATGATCCCTATTGATTTTGAGGTCACTAGGTTAAAGGTCAAGGTCATGGTAACCTTCAGCTGAAAAATGGTTTCCTCTCAATAACTAAAGAATGCTTATATTGAGGAACTTCATACCTGGTGTGCAGGTTGGTCCTAACCTGTAAATGACCTTTATTGAATTTGTTTGATTTTGAAGTCACAAGGTCAAATGTTGAAGGTCACGGTAACCTTCAGCTGAAAAATGTATTTTACTCAATAACTCAAGAACGCTTATAACCAGGAACTTCATACTTGGTGTGCAGCTTGATCCTAACCTGTAGATGACCCCTATTGATTTTGATGTCAGTAGGTCAAGGTCACGGTGACCTTTGGCTGAAAAATGGTTTCCGCTCAATAACTGAAGATTGCTTGGGCCCAGGAACTTCATACTTGGTGTGCAGGTTGGTCACCAGCAGCAAATGACCCCTATTGATTTTGAGGTCACTAGGTCAAAGACCAAGGTCATGGTAACCCTCAGCTGAAAAATGGTTTTCGCTCAATAACTGAGGATTGTCACTGTTGCTTCATCTCCAGTCCAAAACTAAAAAAATCATCTCCATCATTTCATTTCCTCCCCTACAACCACACACATGGGGAGACAAGCGCTTTTTCAAAAAAGCAATCTCTAGTTATTGAATAGATTTGAACTCATAATAGTAATTTCTTCTTCTCTCACTTTTTTTTTCAACTTTGCCTTAATATTTGACTACAGTATTCTGATCTGGGGTGTAAAATTTAAATCAGATATTTCTGAGTTTAGGGTTAAAAGTTAGGAGGGTGTAAGGTATAAAGTTATTTCTCACATAATATGATTCTGCAGCAGACGACTTTGAAAACATCTAAGCAAAATCACATAAAATCTCTATAAATGTAGGTATAATCACTGCAGGGAAAGGTTTTGGGCAATTTTTCCTTTTCTCATGATATTTTCAAAAGACATCTGCTGTCTACTCAAAAATATCGAAAATCTCTATAATTATTGGTATAATTATTGGTATAATTATTGATAAAAGTTGAAAACATGGTGGCAAAAGGAGAAATTGCTCGTTTTGAGCACTTTCTCCTTTTGTCACCATGTTTTCAAAAGTCGTCTGCTGCAAATGCGTCAGAATGAGTCTGCAAATGGGATAGGGTTAAAATGAGTATATATGTGGAAAAGGGTTGATGATTCGTCTGCTTTGAATGCAGTTTTGGAAGAACGGCATTGTCTTAAAGTTGTTTGTATCAAGGAAATATTGGATTGATAAATTATCTTCAATAATTGTCATTATAAGTGTATTCAACTCTTTCCCACATACAACAATTCTGCAGCAGACGACATTGAAAACATCTCGGCAAAAATAACTACTATTGATAGTGTAGTTATTGAAAAGAGTTGAAAACATTGTGGCAAAAGGAGAAATTGATGAATTTCTCCTTTTGTCACCATGTTTTCAAAAGACATCTGCTGCAGAGGCATCCCAGAATAAGTTGAAAAGGGGGGGTTAAAGATATGAATCTATTTTCAGTAATGGATTGCTGGATCCCTGGTCGTCTGGGGGTGTTCTAGAGAGTTCATCACCAAGTCTGGTTCCCATCATCATCCCAGATGGAGCACATCATTTAGACCTCAGAGCATCCAATCCACTGGACCCACCAACTGTTATCAATGCTAGAATTCAAGAGAGAAATATCATGAGTATGTGGCTTCTTCAACATGATTCAGGAACAAGCTCCGCGGAAGCTGCTACAGTCTATTACAAGAATAAATTTTCAAAGTTATTCCTAAGCAGGCTCAAAAAGCACAAAGAGTCTCCCAAAGTAAAAGAGATGAATCAATACTAAACACAGACTTGGTACTTATAAAGGAAATGAGCACCTTCTTGAAACACTTATCTTTAAAAATTAAACCCTATCCCTTATTTCAACAAATCAGCAGCTGTTGATGACTTTCAAATCAGCCAAGCAAAAAAAATATCTAGTCCAGACCATTATCTACTTCATTTATTCCTTTCCATCATACGACAATTCTGCAGCAGACGACTTTGAACATATTTTGTCAAAAAATAGAAAATCTCTATAATTGAATGGATAACCTATGACTAAAATTCGTCTGCTGCAGAGGTGTCAGAAAGCGTCTATATGAGGAAAAGGTTTATGCAGATCAAGCAGGCACGTAGCTGACTGTACGCAAAATACGCAGCTGCGTACACATTGTCTCCAGTAGTCAAATTTTAAAGGTTCAAATCCGCATAAAAACTTGACATGGATAGGATAAGTATAAAACAACCGATCTGACTTGATAGATTTGACGAAAAATGACAAATGCAACACATGTTACTATCTCAAAATTTCCTAGAAAATATGTTTATTTCACCATCAAGATCAGTCATATTTTGCTACTGAAATGCTCCCAGAAGTCGCCAAAGATGATATAGAGGGGAAGAAATTCCCGGGGAACCCCCCCCTAAAAGAAGACTTGCGTACACACAAGTTTTGTATGAAGATGCATATTTTAAATTATTTTATATATTGTTAACACTTTCCTACATACAGATGCTTTCTGACGACTGCAGCAGACACATTTTGAAAACATTGTGGCAAAAGAAGAAATCACTCAAATTGAGCAATTTCTCCTATTGTCACAATACTTTTATTGCATACAAATTGCATTTATTTAATTATTACACTTACATTTATGGAGATTTTGCATATTTTGCCTAGATTTTTTCAAATTTGTCTGCTGCAAATATGTTGTTTGTTTGAATAGTTTACACATAAACATGTACTTGCCTTAATGCGCAAATTCACAATTGTTATTTGGCAATAAAAATATGTAAACTATGTTTAACCCTTTCCCACATACCTCATTTCCGCAGCAGACGACTTTGAAATCATATTGGCAAAAATGTGA
This sequence comes from Serripes groenlandicus, assembly GCA_031761405.1. Taxonomy (NCBI): domain Eukaryota; kingdom Metazoa; phylum Mollusca; class Bivalvia; order Cardiida; family Cardiidae; genus Serripes; species Serripes groenlandicus. The sequence goes on along the minus strand of JASEVX010000006.1, from coordinate 55,741,685 downwards.
AATATCTCCATAAATGAGAGTTTAATCATTAAATAGACTAAGATTTGAAAACATTGTGGCAAAAGGTAAATTGCTCATCAGGAGCAATTTCTCCTTTTGACACAATGTTTTCAAAATTCGTCTACTGCAAAGGCATCGGAATGCATCTGCAAATGGGAAAGGGTTTACTTTCTCTGATCTATTTGTAAGCCTGTATACATGTTTATGTGTTTTGACTTTCTATATTATTTATGATTGAGAGAAATCAAAATGTTATCTGCAATTTCATTATTTTCTTTTTTTTATACTGCCATTCAGTTTTTCAGCTATCTTATTGTCTTTAATGAGAAGTTTTGATATTTTTCTCATGTTTTAAACTTAACAAGTGTATTTTAATATGTCCAAAAGGCATTTTCTACTATGACTAAATTGCAACCTTAACCTTTGCTGAATAGTTCTTTCTTTCCTCAGATTTTTTACATTGCAAAAGTCTGAAAAATGTTTCATCCTTAGTTATACTTATAGATGCATTTGTAGCAAACCACTTTTGAATTGCTCTTTATGAGCAATTTCTTCTTTTGCCACAATGTTTTTGACTCTATTCAATAATCATTCATCTCAAGCTTCCCAACTTATAGATGCATTTGTAGCAGACGACTTTTGAAAACATAATGCGCAATTTCTCCCCTTGACACAATGTTTTCAAACTCTTTTCAAAAATCATACTTTCATTTGTAGAGATATTCCATTCTTTGACCAAAGGGCTTTCAAAGTCTTCTGCTGCAGAAATGTTGTATTTGAGAAAGGGTTAAATAATTGAAAATGCTGAACAAAGTAAGGACATCAACCAGTATGGCCAAAAAAACAGAACCTACTGTCACTTGCTAAACAAAAAAATGAGTAGTGTTAAATGGAATGAATAATACCGTTTAATTATTATTAAACTTGAAAGCCTTTTTTAAAAGGGGTATAGTAACAAATACTTCTTCTACAGCCTTTTTATAGAAACTGACTTTTGTAACGCTGTGGGTAGAGTGCCCTGTTCAGCCCCCAACCAACATAACCACATTCTGTTATATTAAAACCATGGCAGTGTATTTGACTACACATTTTAAGTCAGAGTATCTAAAATGACAAGTAGCGAACTTTATGTGGATAAATATTCTGGTAGCGAAATATCTAGGCACATTTTTGTGAATAGAGACATGACCTTGACCGATTTACTTTGTAACGACCAATGAAATTTCTTATTGTCGAGGGTGTGTACAATTTGAGAAAGGTAATCTGCGGGTACTACTGCCATACTACATTTTAGGTAAACAAAACCTATTAATTTTTTACAAACGCCATCTCATTAGGTTAAATATAACAATATTGTGTTGCTTCGCATGATCTTTTTAAAGAACCAGACGTTTTATTTAAAATTTATAAATATCTCCAACTGGACAGATGGAGCCGTAAATGACACTCGAACTTGATTGCATCACGGATCCAAAGCCGGGTACCTTTAAAACGAAAACACGACAGCTCTCTCATACTTTCTAATTTACTTTCTTAATTGGAGAGAACCTACATTGCATTGTAAGTATTTTGTATTTACGGACAATAACTGGCAATGCTGCTAATCATTTATTGTCATTTTTGGATTAACATGTCACTGACATGAATATGTGTTTATGAATTGTTTGTAGTTGATTGACATTCCAATTAGGATTGGCTATTTTGGATTATCAAAACAAATTAAGAAAGCTATATCTATTATATATTTGCTTTGTGTGATCATAGCTGATATTGTATAGTAATATCGGCAAGTTGATGATGCACAAGCATTATTATTATCGATAAAAGCGATTCGGATCATAGATAAGAAAAACCCTATCCAATGGACCATGTCATATACAAGATATAAACCCTTGTAAGGCCTATCCTTGAATATGCATGTACAGCATGGAACCCCTAAACCGCGATGAAGGTTAACCAGATTGAGGTCAGCCAGCTTCAAGCAGTTAGACTGATCAACACTTACAAGTCAACAAGCAACACCAACCAATTTATCAATGACCTTGGCTGGAAGGCAATGCGCAAATCAAACCTTTTTCACATTGTTTCATTTTTTATTGTACAACAAAATTGCAGCCAATGGTTCGAAAACATTAAGCCAAATTTAACATAAAGAAAATCTCTATAAATGAAACTTTAATTAATAACCCTTTCCCTCATACAACAAATCTACAGCAGTCAACTTTGAAAACATCTTATCAAAAATGTGAAAAATCTCCATTAATGACAGTTTTGAAAACATTGTAGCAAATGGTGAAATTGCTCATGATGAGCAATTTCACCTTTGCTACAATGTTTTCAAATGTCGTCTGCTGCAGAGGTATCAGAAAGTCTTTGTATGTTGAAAAAAGGGTTAAATCAAGTTGGAAACCTTAAGGCTAAAGAAAAAATTGCTCATTTTGTCACAATAAGTTATTGCATCAGAAACCGTCTGTATATGGGAAAATGTTATTTTAGACATGCCCTAAACAAGAGGGGTAACGCATTGAAGTTCCTTGTCCCATTCTGCATAATTGGTATCTATAGGAATAATACTGTGAAGCAGCTTTCCAGAGAATATATCACCACAGCCAGGACATTTAGCCAAGCCTTCAGGGGGAGAACTGGTCTCTGAGATCAGGGTGAAAGGTATTTTCAACCCTGTTTAGAAAGGGGACCTCACAAATAACCTTGTATTATACACCAATTGTATGATGATGCAAGAAGAAGACATTTTGATATATCTGTGACATCCATTTTTTTTTAAATAACTATGTAGGGGTTTTCTACATAAGAACATTAGAGATTATGTATAGCATTGCCCAAAAATCTCAGTAAGTGGAGGAATATTAGTCAATAACCAATGCATTATTCATATTAAGTAATTAACTCTTTTACCTCTGATTTTCTAAACAGACTTTTGCCCTGATTTAATGTGTAAGAGTCCATAGCCAATTTTATGAATATCGATTGATTGGGGTTTAACGCCGTTTTTAACAATTTCTCAGTTATATCACGGCGGCCAGTTCACCTACTCATGCATTTCCTGGTTTTCTCACACCGGTACTCCACACAACAATCTTCCCAAGCAACTGGCTGCTTTTCCAAATAGACTTGGCCCATTGGTGGAAGACGAATGATGCATGTCGCATTGACTTTTGTCAATCATCAGTAAGAAAGTTGACCGAGCCGGGATTCGAACTCACAACCCCTGGATTGACAGCCGGCGTCGCTACCAACTGAGCTACCGGGGCTCGGCATTATGAATATCAAAATAACTGTTGAATTAGGCAGCCAATAGAATAGAGCCTGTTCAGACAATGTAGATGTGCGGCTGGTCTTGCTTTAAACTAGTGGCACAGCCTTCAGAAAATTGGTTTCAGCAGTGAAAGTTCTAAGGGTATATATTTTTCCCATGTACAGAAAGCATGGAGCAGACAACTTTGAAAACATATGATCTAGACAAGATTAGGAAACATGTATCTAAATGAAAAGATCACTTTTTTTATAGAGTTGAAAGCATTGTGGCTAAGGGGAAATTGCTCATCATGAGCAATTTTTCCTTTTGCCACAATGTTTTCAACAGTTATCTGCTTTAGAGGCATCTGTATGTGGGAAAGGGTTAATGAAAGGTGACAAGGTTGATTGGTGTGATATACACTATTTCTATCCATAGGTATTTGACACCGACAAGAATTCGAAAAGAGATTTTATTATACAGAAAAACAGCATAACCATGTCAAAATCAACTGAGTCATCCCCTTTCCCTGTAATTGAAACAATACCCTTGGGAGACCATCTACCTACAACAGAGAGGATTGTTTATAAGAGGAACCCAGCTGTTGATGGAGTGATAGACTTTATGGGAGGAACAATGGGTAAGGGAAATGAAGGCTTCACACAGTTGCTGAAAAGCTAATCCGATATTCTAACACAATTGAACATTTCTTTTCTTTACGCAAAGAGGGATTTGAGCGTTATATACCTTAAAGTATATCCCTCTAAACTTTCTGAACTAATTTTGGCTGTTGAAATTCTCTCCTGCGTATTTTTTATACAACATTTCTTAGTGTGCATGCGTTACTACGCTGGGCATGGCATTTTACGAATGAAGCCATGTGATGTAAACAAATAGTTGGCATCATATCCCCACCCATTGCCACTGACTGTGTTTTTAATTCCAACACAGTCAATGAATGTTCTAGAGCATAAAGCAGTTATGAACTTGTTCACTGGAATTATCTCCAACAGCACTATCAATGTAAATATGTATTCCAAGTAGACAATGGATAAAATGGTCAAAAACATTTGTTTCCTTTACAAGCAATTATAGACCGATCTCCATGTTGACATTTTTACCTGTTATCATAATAAATGTCTCATTTGTTGTATTTCAATCGTTATATATTCAACCATCTGTTAAAATAGTAATATGAATAAAATGGTCATAGACTGTTAATAATACTGATTTCAAAATGTTTTATTAGTTGAAGAAATCTGTGAATATTGCCAAAACAAATACAATGGGGATTAAAGATAGAATAGCCAATGCATGTGATTTTATCAAGGGAAGCAATGTCATGTCAGAACAGAACATAGGTCTCCCCTCAGTTGTATCCCTTTTCGTTATAACATATTAGAATGGAAATAGATTCACTTTTGAGTGTTATTAGTCGCCGGGCAGAAGCCCGCGACTTCTATTTTTAATAGGTTTTCGGAAATCACATGGGAGGAGGAGTTATTATTAGAAAAAACAAATTTAAATGTCTTGAACATATTACAATTGCGTTTGTTTAAAAACACTAAGTTATGACATATCTAAAATTAAATAAATATTCCGATGTTTTAAGTATTAGTAGTTTCTTTATTTTGACTCGCATCTCTTTTTTGGGGTTTTATTTACGAAGACAAAACCGTCCCCATGAGACTTGCAGCAAGCAGACTGTTATGTGTCAATATCAAGTAAAAATCACGTCGAATTCTCCTTTAAAATAGCAATCTTAACTTACTGAATGTTATTTTCATGTTCAAAGAGATGTCTTGATTTGTGAGGAATTCATTTTATAATGTTTATCCATGTATATCTAAAATATGAACTGTTTCTAAGCTAAAACTGTTGATCGCGTGACTTGCGAATACCAACTGCGTAGATCAATCTCCTTTGCAGAGAGCCGCTCTTTACACTCACTTACAAATATGTTAAAATGTTTATTTGGTTCGAAACAAATGAAGAAAAGAACAAACCGAGATAAAACTGGTTTTAATAGAAAAATGACTTTGAACGAACACTCTCTGCCTATAAAGAGAGTTTCAAGAACGACACCTCTGCGAAGAAGAATGTAGGTCACGAATCGGGTCTTTCGTACAAAATTATTTCGTCCTTGACAATTTTAAATGTGTCATTAAATTCCCTAAATACATTTTCAATCAGATTTAACTGTTTAGCTGATATTGTATTTCGAAGGTGGTCTTATTTATAAATATTGGACTACATTTCATCATTTGTTAAGGTATGATATAATTAGGATGCCAAGCTAATATCATTTTGAGAAAAAGAGAAAACTCATGTCTTCAGCGATTTAACCCTTATCTCATTGTTTTAAAAGTAAATTGCTGCAAAGTTGTCCAATGTTGACTTTAATAGGGGAAACATAAAATGACGGTCTATTGCATGCAAATCTTAAATTGTCTGTTTTGTGGTTTTATTGATAAATGATAAAATTCAAATATTCTGACAAACATCTTGAAAAGTGTATGTGGAATTCACAAATCTTATAATTATTCCTTAATGAAAGCACTGTATATATACTAAGACTAATGATTGTCAAGATTACTCATTTCACTGTGTATGATCAATAATTAGTTGGCTGTGTGTATGGTCAACCTACTTTGGAATGGAGATTGATCATAAACAATGAAAGGCTTCAATTATCATTCACTTTGTTGACAAAACAATGCAAGTTATGATACATTTTCAGTTGACCCCGCCCCTGATGTTCCAATATGCCCCTCAGTTGATAACTGTTTATTCAACTACTATAATGTTAGTGTTATGCATAACTGCAGTATGCATTTCCGGCGACATTGATGCGTTGCATCAATTTTCTCTTGTACTGGATCTTATATCAAATTTTTTCGTTCAGCTGTTTTGTAATTAATCACTCAGGCCCTTCCGCCTTCGTGATTAATAACTACACACCTGAACTACAAATTGTGATATAAGATCCGATATATCGCTCAAAAGTGAAATCTATTTCCTAAATTTAACCCCCTTCCCACAAACAATAAATCTGCAACAGGGAAACTTCAATTCATCTCGGCAAAAATATGGAAAATCAAAATAAATGAAAGAAGAACTATTGAATAGAGTTTTTAAAACATTTTGGCATAAGGAGAAACTGTTCATTATGTCTATGAGCAATTTCTTCTTTTGCCATAATGTTTTCAAAAGTTGTCTACTTCAGAGGCATGAGAAAGTATTAATATGTAGAAAGGGTTAAGAGTTCTCTGTTTTCCTAAAGAAAAAGCATCTTGGGGAAAATAATGTTGATCTAGTATTTATTTATGAAATGGAATTGAAACTGTCTTATACTGCTATGGCAACAAATGTCTTTTGTGTAGTTAAGAATTGACTATTTCCCTCATGGGCTGAAACAGATGATCTTTAGAAGGTAATTATTTTGTAGCAGTTCCTGACAGGGCTCTAGATCAGAAGAGTATTTCACATCACCCATTCCTTATCCCTTTCCCTGATATAGACGCTTTCTGACGCCTCTGCAGTAGACAGCTTTTTTAAAACATAGTGACAAAAGAAGAAATTGCTCAAAACGAGCAATTTCTCCTTTTGCCACAATGTTTTCCACTTTTAGTCATAGGTTATCCATTCAATTATAGAGATTTTCTACATTTTGACAAAATAGGTTCAAAGTCGTCTGCTGCAGAATTGTCATATGAGGGAAAGGGTTATTATTTGAACATCAAATCCTATGTTGTGGATAATCAAAAGAATCGTCACAGTTGAGTACCCACACCAAAGGAATGGTTTTAATAAGTCATAATAGGGATATTGTTAGGAAAAGACCAGTTTGCTCCTCCTTATTTAGTCCTCAGAGTTCCACATTTTCACACAAAACTATCTATTTTATTTTTGTATTTTATATTCTCAAAGAGACTGTTAGTGTTCAATGAAAGCTTATGTTGTCTCTGTGTAGTTTGCAGCATTGTCATCCGCATTGGCATGCCAATTTTGTTTTGCAATTAAGTATTGGTTAATAATCCAGAAACAGCCCATGTTCTATTTCAAAAAGGTGTGCACAGACTGATTGTTTGGTGTTTTATGCCGCTTTCAACAATTTTTCAGTTATATCACGGCGTTTCCTAGTTAAGTTACCACCACTACTGGTCCATTTACCCTGACACCAGACAATCAGTTGTTATGTTAACCCCACACACCCTGAGCGCCAAGGAGGGCAGTCATTACTACCATTTTTAAAGTCTTTAGTATGACCCAACCAGGGATCGAACTCGCAACCTCCAGAGGCTGTTGCTCTACCACTACACCAGGGAGGCGGTGGTGTTTACAGAACAAACATTCTGGTTTTATATTTCGAATAATAATGTTATCAGAGTTATAATGTTATCAGCAAAGCTTTCATTTTGTTGAATAGTCACATGACTGTCCTTAACCCTTTCCTTCATACGACAATTCTGCAGCAGACGACTTTGAACATATTTTGTCAAAAAATGGAAAATCTCTATAACTGAATGGATAACCTATGACTAAAAGTGGAAAACATTGTGTCAAAAGGAGAAATTGCTCGTTTTGAGCAATTTCTTCTTTTGTCACTATGTTTTCAAAGAGCCGCTTGCTGCAGAGGCGTCAGAAAGCGTCTATATGAGGGAAAGGGTTAAAGATCTTGCCAGACCAGGGTTAGAAACTTAAATAATTTGTTTTTAAACTCTTTCCCACATACAATAAATCTGCAGCAGACGCCTTTGAAATGATCATGTCAAAAATATAGTAAATCTCTATAAATGATAGCATGATAAAAAATTGATTATTGAATAGTGTTGTCTATATGGTAAATAGAGTAATTGCTCATTATGGGCAATTTCTCATTTTGCCACTGATTTCAAAAGTTATCTGCTACAGAGGCGTTCGAAAGCGTCTATGTGTTAAAAAAAGGGTTAAGGCATTGCTCTGCCAAACTGTAAAATGTAGTTCAGTACCGTTTATGTTAGTTTAATGTTTCAGGGGGATTCGCTTCAGTGTATGTTGGACAGTCATTAGATACAGTTAAAGTGAAAATGCAGACCTTTCCTACGCTGTATAAAAATGCATTGGACTGTTTCACCCAAACATACAGACAAGATGGTATATATCGTGGACTGTATGCAGGAACTATACCTGCATTAGCAGCAAATATCTCCGAAAATTCCGTGCTATTCATGTTCTATGGGTTATGTCAGAAGATCATAGGATCTATCGTGAAAAAAGAAGTTTGTAAACTAAATCCACTGGAGAATGCTTTTGCCGGAGGATCTGCGGCATTTTTTTCATCCTTTACACTGTGTCCGACAGAACTTGTGAAATGTCGGTTACAAGCCATGAGGGAAATGGCGTCCCAAGGAAAGCTAGAAGGTGGAATGGAAAGGTTGAAATTGTAAGTGTATTATCCCTTTCCCTGATAAAGACACTTTCTGATGCCTCTGCAGCAGACAGCTTTTTGAAACCATAGTTACAAAAGAAGAAAACGAGCAATTTCTCCATTTGCCACAATGTTTTCCACTTTTAGTCATAGGTTATCCATTCCATACTAGAGATTTTTTATTTTTTGACAGAATATGTTCAAAGCCATCTGCTGCAAAATTGTCTTATGAGGGAAAGGGTTATTGTAAAGGCCTGGTCTTTTGGCCCTTCATCCTTTCCCACATTTAGAAATTCTGCAGCAGGCAACTTTGAAAACATGTTGTAAAATTTTGAAATATCTCAATAACTATAAATATACTTATTGAATAGAGTTGAAAATATTGTGACAAAAGGAGAAATTGCTTATTTAACATTTTGTCACAATGTTGTCAAAAGTTATTTGTTGCAGAGGCGTCTAAAAGTCTACATGAAAGAAAGAGTTAACCCTTCCCCACATATAGACGCATTATGACAAATTTTGATAACGCTGTGGTAAAAGGAGAAATTGCTCAAAATGTTAGTTGCCACAATGTTTTCAACTCTATTCACTAGCTTCAGTGAAGTGCAAGGTGAGCTATTGTGATCACATTTGACCGGCATCCGTCCGGCGTACGTCGTCAACATTTTGTGATTGTTAACAATTTGCATCCAATCTTCATGAAAGTTTTTCAGAACATTCATCTCCATCAAATCTTGGACAAGTTCGAAACTGGTCCATATGAGGTCAAAAACTAGTGCATATTGAAGGAAAATCTTGTTAACTCTGTAGAAGCCGCTTTTTTGGCTACAGCAGCTTAAAATTTAGTCAGAATGTTTATCTATATGACATCTAGGCTAAGTTTGAATAGGGTCATGCTAGATTACTAGGTCACTAGGCCAAATTGAAGGAAAATCTTGTTAACACTCTGGATACTGCATTTTTAAGTTGAGCATGATGAAACTTTATCAGAATGTTTGTCTTGGTGGTATGTAAGTCAAGTACGAACATGGGTCATTTTGGGTCAAAAAGTATTGCTTTAGAAGTTTGAAATTTTGTCAGAATGTTTGTCTTAAAGGGACTGAATCCCATATGTTGATTTTTCGTTATTTTGCATTGTAAAATCTACTGGGTTAGTAACCCAGTAAATCTAAAAATATCGCTGTATATTTATCACGTGATCACTACAACCGAATTGAGAATCTCCTTCCCATAGTTGTTGTTCCTTACACTCACGCATACATGAATGTAATGAGTCGATAGTGTTAGAGAATGCCGAATTGAATCCACAAATTCAAATGAGCAAGAGGAAATTCCACGGTATTTTTAAACGGGAAAACACGGAGCGGACGTTTTTTTAACTGCTCATTTCCTATCAAATTATGAAAAACAAGACTTGTACGACCTTCTACAACATTCCGTTACATATATATGTACGTATTTTGGATTAATTAGAATAAGTATAAAATATAACGATTTTGGACCATTATGGTGTTCAGTCCCTTTAAAGGTATCTAGGTCAAGTTCGAATATTGGTCATATTGGGTCAGAAACTAGGTCTCTAGGCCAAATTGATGGAAAATCTTGTTAACTCTGTAGAAGAAGCATTTTTTGCTACAGCAGCTTGACATTTGATGAGAATGTGTATCTAAACAATAGCTAAGCAAAGTTCGAATATGGGTCATGTAGGGTCAAAAACATTTTTTGCTTCAGCAGCTTGAAATTTTGTCAGAATGTTTGTCTGAATTATATCTAGGTTAAGTTTGAATACGGGTCATATTGGGTCAGAAACAAGGTCAATAAAGGAAAATATTGTTCAAACTCCGGAGGCCGCATATCTAGTCCATGTTGGAATATAAGTCATATCAGGTAAAAAAATATAGATCACTACGTCAAATAAGGATTTATGAATATGAAATAAGCTCTTTAACCATTTCCACATGTAGACGCTTTCTGACAACTTTTGAAAACTTTGTGACAAAAGGAGAAATTTCTCTTTTAACCACAATGTTTTTAGCTCCACTGGCTAAAAGCCAGTCGAGCTTATGTCATGGCGAATTTTCTGTTGTACGTGCATCCGTTAACTTTTTGCTTCAAAGTCTTCTCCTCCCTAACCACTTGGTCAATTGGGATGAAACTTCATTGGAAGCATCCTCTCAATGTCCTCTCCTTAATCCCTTTAAAAAAATAGTGAAAACTTAAAAATCTTAGAAATTTTCCTTGGGAGACCCTCATCAGATTCCTTCAAGCCAAGATGATTGGTCGAAAAACATGGCCGCCAGAGGGCGGGGCTCTTTTGCCTTATATGGCTATAGTGAAAACTTAAAAAATCTTCTCGTCTGAAAGTGTCAGGCCGATTTTCAAATAATTTTGTATAAATGTTCCTAGGATGACCCTCTACCAGATTCCTTCAAGCCGTGTTGATTGGTTGAAAACTATGGCCACCAGGGTGCGGGGTTATTTTGCCTTATATGGATATAGTGAAAACTTAAAAAATCTTCTCCGAAAGTTTCGGGCTGATTTTCAAAAGATTTTGTAGAAATGTTCCTAGGGTGACCCTCTATCAGATTTCTTCAAGTCATGTTGATTGGTCAAAAACATTGCCATCAGGGGGCGGGGCTGAATGCAGATTTAATTTTTGCCTAATGGCTGTGGAGCAATACTGGCCCTCTTGGGCCTCTTGTTTACTTTATTCAATGGATATACTTTGATTTAAAAAGATTCTTTACATTTTTGCCTGGATTTTCTCAAACTTTCCTGCAAAGAGTTAATGTTAAATGTAAGAACTTGCCTCAATATCAATGTTAAATGAGTTAATTCATACTAAGCTTAACATTTTCTATTTAAGAGGTCCGTTTGGTTTAACGAAAGAGATACTGCAACTAGAAGGTATACGAGGGATGTTTAAGGGTTTGACAGCCACGTTTATGAGGGAGATGCCAGGTTACGTATTTTTCTTCGGAGGATATGAACTCTGTAGGAACATGCTTACCCCAGAGGGCAAAACTAAAGATGAAATTGGTAAGAACTTCACTACATGTAGTAGTCTCCCTGAAAATATTTGAGCTGTTATTTCAGAAGAACTATCCTTAGTGTATGTCCGATATGAACATGTTTTTAGACAAAGATGCTAGCTTTAGCACATGTTTTCTATCTCGTCTAATTATAGACTAGCGCTTTAACCCTTTCCCACCTGCAGACACATTTTGACGCAATAGCAGCTGACGACTTTTGAAAACATTGTTGCCAAAGGTGAAATTGCTCAATATGAGCAATTTCCCCTTTGGCCACAATGTTTTCAACTTTATTAAACAATTAAGCTATTTTTATGGAGATTTTTCAGGTTTTGTCACTGTTTTGAAAGTCGTCTGCTGCAGGTTTGTTGTATGTGGGAAAGGGTTAATGCTTCTTGATAGCTTCTGTGAAGGTTTTGATTAGACTGCACAAAATGCACAGGTTGATATGGATGTGCGTTGATCACACACTTTAAGCATGCAAATGTCAGCCATGTCACATAATATATGACATATATGATACAGTTGCTTCTCCATTGTCTACATTAAAGTCTGAAAGGGGAAGACGGTAGATCATGATAATACTGGTATGTTCACCACTTCCCTTTGTCTGACTGTTCATCTTTCTGTCATGCGTTCACCTTTTGACTGCCTACATTAACCATTTTCCTCAAACACACACTTTTTGACTTAAGACAACTTTTGAAAATATTGTGACAATATGAGAAATAATCATAATAAACAATTTTGCCTTTTGCCACAATGTTTTCAAGATTATACTTTCATTTATAGAGGTTTTCTATGCTTTCGCATATATAAGTCTTCAGCTGCCGATTTTTTAATGCGGAAAAAGTTAAGTAATATCATAAATTCCGGTAGACCCTAATATCCCATCAGTCAAAATCCCCAAAAAATGGCGTAGTACTCATAATCCCCTAACAGGGTATTCAAAATCCCCCGATGGGTACTCATAATCCCCTTGCCATTTTTAGCTCACCTGAGCTTTGCTCAAGGTGAGTTATTGTGATCGCCTTTTGTCCGGCGTCCGGCGTGCGTCAACTTCTTCTCCTCAGTAACCAGTGGGTCAATTGGGATGAAACTTCACAAAAAGCATCCTCTCAATGACCTCACCAGATTTCCTTCAAATTTTTGGGATCCATGCATAATTCTGGTTTCCATGGCAACGAAATGAAAAAAACTTCAAAATTCTTCTTTTTCGATTTTCAAATAATTTTGTAGAAATGTTCCTAGGGTGACCCTCTATCAGATTCCTTCAAGCCAAGTTGATTGGTTGGAAACTATGGCCGCAAGGGGGGCGGGGCTTATATAGCTAAAGTTAAAAAAAATCAGGTGAGCGATCCAGGGCCATCATGGCCCTCTTGTTAGCAGATAGAATCCCTTTGATAGGTATTATCCAGAGAAGTATACTACCATAACAATCCTGGATATTTTTTGACAAAATATGTTCAAAGTCATCTGCTGCAGAATTGTCGTATGAGGGAAAGGTTAACAATACTGAATAGTAATGTGGTTATAAGATTTCATTGAGTAGAATAAATGTTTTTTATGTTAAACACTTTTGTATTTTGTATTTATTAGGAGCGTTACGGACAGTTGTAGCCGGTGGTATTGGTGGCGTTGCATTATGGGTATCGATATTTCCTGCTGATGTTGTGAAATCTCGGGTACAGGTTGCAAGCACTTTTGGGACAGTGGAACCGACATTCCGAGCAGTATTCTCAAAAATTCTTAAAGAGGAAGGTTAGTAAATCTTTTATCAGCAACATAAAATCTAATTCCTTTTTTAGCTCGACTATTCGAAGAATATGAGAGCTTTACTACTCGCCCCGGCGTCGGCGTCTCCGTCTCCGTCGGCGTCCGGTTAAAGTTTTAGGGCAAGTTGGCATTTTCATTCATAAGTATTTGTGCTATAGCTTTCATATTTGGAATATAGTTACACCTTTAAGCTTTCTTCACATTGAATGCTGAAGATGCTGAGTGTGACCTTCTTTTTGGGGTAAAAAACATGATTTTGGGAGGTTAAAGTTTTAGGGCAAGTTGGGATTTTCATTTTTTTTTTAATTTTTCTCAATAAGTACTTGTGTTAGGGCCTTCATATTTGGAATATAATTACATACAATACCTTTCCTCATATTGTATGCTGTAAATGCTGATTTCGACTTTCTTTTTGAGGTAAAACACATAACTTTGGGTGGTTAAAGTTTTAGGGCAAGTTGTGATTTTCATTTAATTTTTTAAACTTTTCTCAATAAGCACTTATGTTAGGGCTTTCATATTTGGAATTTAATTACATAAAATACCTTTCCTCATATTGTTAGCTGAAGATGCTGATTTGACTTTCTTTTTTAGGTAAAAAACCATGATTTTGGGTGGTTAAAGTTTTAGGGCAAGTTGGGATTTTCATTTTTTTTTAAATTTTTCTCAATAAGCACTTGTGTTAGGGCCTTCATATTTGGAATATAATTACATATAATACTTTTTCTCGTATTGTATGCTGAAGATGCTGATTTTGACTTTCTTTTTGAGGTAAAAAACATGATTTTGGGTGGTTAAAGTTTTAGGGCAAGTTGGGATTTTCATTTAATTTTTTAATTTTTCTCAATATGCACTTGTGTTAGGGCTTTCATATTTGGAATTTAATTACATATAATACCTTTTCTCATATTGTTAACTGAAGATGCTGATTTGACTTTCTTTTTGAGGTAAAAGACATGATTTTGGGTGGTTAAAGTTTTAGGGCAAGTTGGGATTTTCATTTAATTATTTAATTTTTCTCAATAAGTACTTGTGTTAGGGCTTTCATATTTGGAATATAATTATATATTATTCCTTTTTTCACATTGTATGTTGAAGATAATGGAGTGTGACCTTCTTTTTGGGGTAAAAAACATTATTTTGGTTGATTTTGAGAATTTGAGATGAATTCATTATTTTTGGTTACATTAATTTTTAATTATGATCATTCATTTATCAAATATAGTTCTTCACCATTTCAAACGGGATTTGGTGTCAAACATTTGGAAAACCTTTTTTTAAGGTTTTGCTATTTTTGGACTCAGTCAGTTTTAACATTTGCGTTTAGCTCAACGTTAAAGTTTTGATTTTAGCTCGACTAGTCGAAGAAAAATGGAACTTTACTACTCGCCCCAGTGTCGGTGTCCGGTTAATGTTTTAGGGCAAGCTGGCATTTTCATTTATAACTCTAATACCCTTCATTCAAATCAGTCTTCATACTTCACACATTTGTTAAGGACCATCACACAATTAGGTTACATAACTCCATTGTATCCTAAATATGGAGTTATGGCCCTTGATTGACTTAGGAAATTTGATTTTTAAATTATATATATTTAAATGTATGTATCTATTCAGTTGCTTTTACATATAGAGTATATATGATTTAATAGTACTTAAAGGCAATATACGGAAATAGTGCTTAAGTGAATAAGCGTTGTAAAGTCGAGCGCGCTGTCCTCCGACAGCTCTTGTTACCTAATATTGTATCTTAACCCTTTCCCTCATATAGACGCTTTCTGACGCCTCTGCAGCAGAAAGCTTTTTGAAAACATAGTGACAAAAGAAGAAATTGCACAAAACGTGCAATTTCTCCTTTTGCCACAATGTTTTCCACTTTTAGTCATAGTTTATCCATTCAGTTATAGAGATTTTCTATTTTTTGACAAAATATGTTCAAAGTCGTCTGCTGCAGAATTTTCGTATCAGGGAAAGGGTTAAAGCTTATTCTTTTAGAGTTTCCATATTTTTTCCAAGATATTTTTAAGTCGTCTGCTGCATATTTGATGTATATTGGAAACACTTTAACCCTTTCCCTCATACGACAATTCTGCAGCAGACGACTTTGAACATATTTTGTAAAATATTGGAAAATCTCCATAATTGAATGGATAACCTATGACAAAAAGGGGGAAAACATTGTGGCAAAAGGAGAAATTGCACGTTTTGTGCAATTTCTTCTTTTGTCACTATGTTTTCAAAAAGCTGTCTGCAGAATTGTCGTATGATGGAAAGGGTTAAAAGTTTTCTGTTTTGAGAGCAACAGTTGAACTGAAGAAAAATCAAACATAAGAAACCCTTGGCATTTGTGTCTGTGTCGTTATACAACTTTAATCTTACCTCATAACTCAAAAACTGCTCGAAATTATTTTCAAATGAAACTTGGTATAGATGTTCCTAAGAACAATATGCATGTGTATATAAAGTCACATAACTCTGGTTTTAAAAATTATTCAGTAATGCCCCTTTTCTCGACTTTGAAAAAAGCAGATGAGCGATGGTGTTCGCTTGCGGTGCTCTTGTTTTTAGCTCACCTGAGCTTTGCTCAAGGTGAGTTATTGTGATTGCCTTTTGTCCGGCGTCCGTTGTGCGTCAACTTCTTCTCCTCAGTAACCAGTGGGTCAATTTGGATGAAACTTCACAGAAAGCATCCTCTCAATGACCTCACCAGAATTCCTTCAAATTTTTGGGATCCATGCAAAATTCTGGTTTCCATGGCAACGAAACCGAAAACACTTCAAAATTCTTCTTCTCCCAAACTGGTTGGCAGATTTTCAAATAATTTTGTAGAAATGTTCCTTAGATGACCCTCTATCAGATTCCTTCAAGCCATGTTGATTGGTCGATAAACATGGCCGACAGGGGGGGGCGGGGATATTTTGCCTTATATGGCTATAGTGCAAACTTAAAAAATCTTCTCCTCCAAAAGTGTCAGGCTGATTTTCAAATAATCTTGTAGAAATGTTCCTTGGGTGATCCTCTATCAGATTCCTTCAAGCCATGTTGATTGGTCGAAAAACATGGCCGTCAGGGGTCGGGCTATTTTGCCTTATATGGCCAAAGTGAAAACTTAAAAAATCCTTCAAGCCAAGTTGATTGGTCGGAAACTATGGCTGCCAGGGGGCGGGGCTTATATAGCTAAAGTGAAAAAAAAAATCAGGTGAGCGATTCCAGGGCCATCATGGCCCTCTTGTTATAACAACCCTCTTGTTTACCATTTCCCTTATACAGACCCTTTCTGATGCCTCTTCAGCAGGCAACTTTCAAGACATTGTGGTTATCAAATAATGCTGACACACAGAAAATCTGTTTTTCGTTTGTATCGGTATGTCATGATAGTGGATAAGGGTTTCCCACATAAAACAAATCTGCAGTAGACGACTTTGAAATTATCAAGTAAAAAATATAAATAATCTCTAAAAATGATCGTATGATAATTGAAAAGTGTTGAAATTATTGTGGCAAATGCAGATATTTCTCATTTATATGAGCAATTTCTCCTTTTGCCATAATGATTTCAATGATGTTTATCGTGACAGACTTTAAAATAATCAAGTACAAAACATAGAAAATCTCTATAAATGATAGTAAGATAATTGAAAAGAGTTGAAATTATTGTGGCAAATTGAGCAATTAAAAATCAAAGCTGTTGGATAACAAACAAACAATCTCGAGTTGACGAAACTGATGTGAAACTCGTGTCGTGATTAGCATTCAGAAAATCAAGGAAACCTATTTCAATGTACACGTAATCCGAAAGACTGACAAGAGCTGCTGCGACTTTTGAAAACATTGTGACAAAAGGAGAAATTCATCACGAGGAATTTATCCTTTTTATACGCCCGTTTTGAGAAAACGGATCGTATTATAGTTTTTACCTGCGGCGTACGGGCGGGCGGCGTCCAGTATGTTGTCAGCTCAATAACTTTAGAAGCCTTTGTCCAATCATCACCAATAATATCTCGGACAAGTTCGATAACTAGCCATATCACTTTAGTCAATCGAGAGTTTTTGCCCTTTTATTAAAGAAATTACCTAAAATTGGTCTTGTCAGCTCAATAACTTTAGAAGCCTTTGTCCAATCTACACCAAATTTAGTCAGAATGTGAATTGGCATAATATCTCGGACAACTTCGATAACTAGCCATATCGCTTTGGTCACTCAATCAAGAGTTATCACCCTTTTATTAAAGAAATTACCTAAAATTGGTCTTGTCAGCTCAATAACTTAAGAAGCCTTTGTCCAATCATCACCAAATTTAGTCAGAATATGTATCGGCATAATATCTCGGACAAGTTCGATAACTAGCCATATTGCTTGAGTCAATAAAGAGTTATCGCCCTTTTATTAAAAAAATACCTAAAATTCAGAATGTCTATTGGCATAATATCTCAGACAAGTTCGATAACTAGTCATATAGCTTTAGTAAATCAAGAGTTATTGCCCTTTAATTATAGAAATTACCTAAAATTGGTCTTGTCAGCTCAATAACTTTAGAAGCCTTTGTCCAATCATCACCAAATTTGGTCAGAATGTGTATTGGCATAATATCTTGGACAAGTTCGATAACCTAACACGTTATCTTAGTCACTACACACTTATATCCCTCAAAATGGCCAAAACTGTACTAACAGTGTCTGCTCTCTAAATTTGCCTGATGTACAACCAATTATCACTATACTTAATTGGTCTCAAAAAACCAGGACGGGCGTATTTTGTGACATTTGGCGTTCTTGTTCTTCAATGCTTTCTACTTTAGGTCCATAAATTATACCTTCATTTAGCCAAATTCCAATTTTTACTTAATGTGCTACAAATCTGTTGTTCGTGGGAAAAACTTAACATAGGAACTACATGTAGTTTCATTTTTTTTTGAAAACGTTAAACCAGTGCATGAAAATTCACTTGAATTTATTTCTCAAACTGTAAATTTCCCAGTTGATATAAGAGTTGAAATTCTGTCTACATTTACAGTGATAAGTTAAATACAGTTCAGTTAGTCCGATCACACTTTGTACTGAACATGATAGTCAGATTATTAAAAGCAAAGCAAATGAAAAATGTATGTGAAATTATGATAAAAATGAAAATCTATAAATAGACTATAGATGGTACTGTCTTTTATTTTGACTTGATTCAAGAACCAAAGTCGCTGCGTGGCCGCTTACGACATTTGCAAACTAGACTATATTGAGATCGGTTTAAAACTATCTATCATGCATTTTCAGGTGCAGGGGCTCTTTATAAAGGATTAGGTCCAACAGTATTAAGAACTTTTCCCGCCACAGGAGCGCTATTTTTAGCCTATGAGACAACAAAGAAGTGGCTGGGGCTTGGTGCGGACAAAGTACTCAATAAATGATCTCACATAGTATGTAGTGGAACTGGGGGAAGCATTTCATTCATAGTATTTTTACTCATTCGCACTTGTAGACAAATTTAAATGTATCTGCAGCAGACAACTTTTAAAAACATTGTAGCAAAAGGAGAAATTGCTCATGATGAGCATTCTCCCCTTTTGCCACAATATTTTCAATCTTTTTTAATAGCTTAACTTTCATGTACACAGATTTCCCACAATTTGGCCAAGATATTGTTGTCTGCTGCAGATGCATCAAAATTCATCTACAAGTGGATAAGAGCTAAGAAAAATTAAATCAAAATGTGATAAAATATATATTAGCCATGCTACAGGAACTTCAACTGTAACATTTTTACAAGTGTAGATTCAGACCAATCTTTGAATTGACACATTCTGATCCGAATGTTCACTAGTTGTCCATAATCACCATGAAGCTTCTGTGATAAATTGGTTAAAACTGACACTGTGCTGAGATTATACTTGTCATAAATGATTTTGCCCTTTCTCACATACATTACACAAAACTATAAACTAAAAATGTCTCCATTTTCCGCAATATGCTTTTAACTCTATTTAACCCTTTCCCTCATATAGACGCTTTCTGACGCCTCTGCAGCAGACGGCTTTTTGAAAACATAGTGACAAAAGAAGAAATTGCACAAAACGTGCAATTTCTCCTTTTGACACAATGTTTTCCACTTTTTGTCATAGGTTATCCATTCAATTATGGAGATTTTCCAATATTTTACAAAATATGTTCAAAGTCGTCTGCTGCAGAATTGTCGTATGAGGGAAAGGGTTAAAGTGTTTCCAATATACATCAAATATGCAGCAGACGACTTAGAAATATCTTGGGAAAAATATGGAGATTTTCTGTTTTGACAAAATATGTTCAAAGTCGTCTGCTGCAGAATTGTCGTATCGGGGAAAGGATTAATCCAATGTTTTTAAGCAAAATGAAGAATGGGGAAAGTACTTGTAGTTTAAAATAGAGATGGATATTCCCAGCTTTTATCTGTTTAACCGTTTACCACAAGTCTGCAGACACCTTTGAAAACACCATGGCAAAAATATGGAATATCCCTGAACAATTAGTCGTACTCTGCAGAGACATCTATAAGCAAGCTTCTGTATGTGGGAAAGGGTTAAATAATTAATGGCTGTGTTATTTATGTTCAAGCATTGATATTATGCACTTCACAGTGAAGAACTGGAGTTCTAGTCTAACACCAATACTAGCAGGGTTTTTAACTTTTATGTTTGTGTTGCCCGTCTTTTAATTTGTCTAAAATGCAGGGAGACCTTTAGAGATCACTTTTCTGTCATCTGTCTGTCTTTCTGTCTGACTGACTGTCAGTAAAACTTTTTATAATTTGGTCATAACATTGTTTCTATTTGGCAACACTTATACCTACTGATCAGTAGAATGGAACAATACAAGGAGCATAACCCTAGCCTGCTTATTGTTGTAGCTATTTCACCTTTCAAAATGTTCTTATTCAGCCATGCATATGTGTAATACACAAGACCCTTAACCCTTTCCCTCATACGACAATTCTGCAGCAGACGACTTTGAACGTATTTTGTCAAAAAATAGAAAATCTCCATAATTGAATGGATAACCTATCACTAAAAGTGGAAAACATTGTGGTAAAAGGAGAAATTGCACGTTTTGTGCAATTTCTTCTTTTGTCACTATGTTTTCAAAAAGCCGCCTGCTGCAGAGGTGTCAGAAGGCGTCTATATAAGGGAAAGGGTTATCTCTGCCTATTTTTGGATTTTCTTCCTTATTTCTCCCTTATTCCTTTTTTTTTTCAATGTCTCAGCTTCAACTTGATGTGAAGATAGGTTGTGACCTGCAAATGTGTAACAAATAAGAATATTTATACTAGCATGCATATTCCTTCAGTTATTCTCTGTTGTAGAATTTATTTCAAACCATTTCCACCAGGCGACACACGCGATCCATTAATCGCATTTTCTTTGTATCTCATGTTTGTCTGCCTTGGCAAGGAGACACAGTCACCTGTCCGTTAAGTAGCCTCACATTTTAACTTACTGACAAATTGACGGGCAACACATATGTTCATTCTTTTCGTTTACCATTTGATGCCAAAGATTGGATAACTTTTATCAGTGTTACATTGACTTTTGATATGTGTGTGTTTGAAACCCTTTCAAACATACCGACATTTTGCTGATGCCTTTGTAGCAGACGACTTTTGAAAACATTGGGGCAAAATGAGAAATTCATCATAATGAATAGTTTCTTCATTAATTACTATGTTTTCAACTTTATTCAATATACTACTTTCATTTAAAGAGAGTTTGAATAATTTGGTCCACCAATGGGCTTACTGTCCATGTGGTAAAGCAGCCACTTGCTTGGAAAGACCGTTATATGGAATACTGGTGTGAGAAAACCAGGAAACACATGGGTAGGTGAAAACGGCGTTAAACCCCAAACAATCGACCATAATTTGGTCCAGATGCTTTCAAAAGTTGTCTGCTGCAGATTAGTCGTATGTGAAAAAGGGTTAACCCTTTCCCTCATATAGACGCTTTATGACGCCTCTGCAGCAGACGGCTTTATGAAAACATAGTGACAAAAGAAGAAATTGCTCAAAATGAGCAATTTCTCCTTTTGCCACAATGTTTTCCACTTTTAGTCATAGGTTATCCATTCAATTATAGAGATTTTCTATTTTTTGACAAAATATGTTCAAAGTCGTCTGCTGCAGAATTGTTGTATGAGGGAAAGGGTTAAGCATCACAGGTTACTGTATTAATTGTTAATTGTGTTGGTAAATAGGTTGTTTTATGAATCTCATCATGTTATAATGTACGTATTGTTTGTTAGGATAAGGTTATTAAATGGATTCTTAAATAAACAACTTTCATTGTTGTTATGTTTTGTCTGAATATCTGAAATGTTATCAAGATTTTCATTTGTGCATTATTTTGCTCAGGATGACTCCTGTCTTGTGAATTTGTTCTAACTGACCAGGGACACTTTATTGTAATATAGTGTCCCTGAACTGACTTAACATTTGTAAATAATTGTATAACCCTTAACCCAACCCACCCCTAAAACAAATCTGCAGGAGGCATTTTTGAAAACATCGAGGAATGAAGTATGGAAAATCTCTAGGATAAAATTATTTTAAATAGATTTGAAAAAAATGTTTGAGAAACTGCCCATCATGAGCAAATTCCCCTTTTGTCACAGTGTTTAACAAGAGCGCCGCAAGCGAACACCAACGCTCGTCTGCTTTTTTCTTAGTCGAAAAATGGGCATTACCTAGGAACCGCATCGGTGGTGTAATGGCAGAGTGTCCGCCACGGATATGGGAGGTCGTGGGTTTGATCAACAGTCTGGTCATACCAAAGACTTTAAAAATGGTAGTAATGAAAGCGGTGATATAACTGAAGAATTGTTGAAAACGGCGTAAAACACAAAACAATCAATTGATAAATAGTTGAATACATTGTGTTGAAAATTAACAGGGGCGTAGCTTTGCAATAATCAATGTGTAGGCCGTCTCGTGAGAAAATCCGGGATAGACACTTTTCGCCTCCTGTGGATTTTCTGTTTCAGGAATAACTACTCTACATTTATCCCCCTAAGACGGAATGTGTCTGCCGGATCAGTCTGCGCGGACAGCGCAGGCTGATCTGGTCGATACATTACGCAGATGTTTATCGCCGCAGCTGCATTTTGGGGCATTTTATTATTGTTGTAACCGGCGTAAACACCAAACAATCGTCAATCATGTTCCTAGGACGTTTCATTTGAAAATGTTGAACGGTTTTTGAGTTATGAGGTAAGGTTAAAAAGTTTATAAAAAAAAGAGGATCTGAAAAGACGTCTGCTACAGATGCTGCAGATTGCGGCCCCAATTTGCTCATGGACAATCTATAGGCCACAGTTTTAATTCAATCTTCTAGAAACCTTTTCAGAACAAACGTTTCCGAAATATATAGGCAAGTTGGAATATGACTCGTGTCATGTAGAAGACTAGGTCATTGTGTAGTGTCAAAACCTAGCTCATAGTGTCAAATTGAAGACAATTTACATGCCACATGTTTTACTTTAGAACTGATTAAAAAAAAACACAATCAGACTGTCTTCATTAGTCGCCGGGCAGAAGCCCGCGACTTCTATTTTTAATAGCTTTTCGGAAATCACATGGGAGAGCGACTTATTATTAGAAAGAAACAAATCTAGATGATTTGAACATATTACAATTGTGGTTGTTTACGAACACTAATAAATGACACATCTAAAATGAAATAAATATTCCGATTTTTTAATGTTTGCATTTTTTTTTATTTCACTCGCATTTAAGTTTTTTGTCTTATTTACGAAGACAAAAGTGGTCCCTTCAAGACGTGAACCAACACCCCCTAATGCAGACTCTTATGTGTCATCATTGAGGTCAATTTCGGATTCTCCTTTTAATAGCAATTTTAACTTACTAAATGTTGTTTTCATGTTCAAAGAGATGTCTTGATTTGTGTAGAATTCATTTAATAATGTTAATCCATGAATATCTAAAGTAGGAACTGTTTCTAAGCTAAATATAGACCCTATTCTGTTGTGTAGGTTCGTGACCTTTAACATCGATTTTCGCGCATGCGCATTTCGATATGAAAAAGCGAGTGATATTATTTTATTTTAGACAAGTACAAGACGAATCGGAGAAGCCGCAATATTTCGTTGTACATGTAGAAATAAGAAAAAAAGAACATTTTTAAATCCACAAACAATAGAACAATTTAAACTGTAGACGGTAATGCTGATATATTTCTCCTTTTGAAGACTTTTGTTTTCTTCAAATTACCTCCCTTTAAAGCAATACCAGGATATTTACCTTGTGATTCGAATAAGATTGACAAACATTGAAATTATATGAATGAATACTATTATTTAAATAAGTAACAACAGCAAAATTAAATTTAAGCCAAGATAAATGTGTACACATTTCGTTAATTTTTTATAGATACCCTAATGTATAGGTATGGATATAAAATTTATAAGCAAATGTTTTCATTTCAACGTTCCTAATGTTTGAATAGAGAAGAAAGTCAAGAATACATAAATAAATCAATGCAGTCTTTTCCGGCGACATTGATGCCTTGCATCAACTTTCTCTTGTGATAACTAGAATAACTTCAAATATGGATCATGTTGGGTCAGAAGACAAGGCTAACTTTAGGAATACCTATGTGGACACTACAGGCAGCATTTGTAGCTCACTTGAGCACAAGTTGTAGTCTATATCTACATGGACATGATTGAATGAATAGGGTTAACCGTTATCACCTTTGTCAGTCATTTCACGGCGGTCAGTTGACCAACCCATGTGTGCTGGCTGTCTCACACCAGTAATCCACACAACAGCCTTTCGACACAGGACACAAACAGTTAGCCAATTAGTAGAAAACGAATGACGCTTGTCGCATTGGCTTTTGTCAATGTTCGGAGAAAATGTTGGCCGAATTGGGTTTTGATCTCACAAGTCCTGGATTGACAGCCAGCGTTTCAACCGACTGAGCTACCAGCGCTTGACTACATGGTCATACACTGTCATGTATGGGTATAACGCGCGACGTCTGTTGAAAAGGGGTCTTGCTACATAAGCGGTATTAAAAATACCAGCGAGCCTGTGAATACGCTCAGTCTCAGTAGATTTAGCACTTGGCAAACTTTCATCCCTATCCCTATCCCGCGTACATCAAATCGGATTTGATAAGTCATGTGTAGCAGATGCGTCAAAAAGCGGCTGCAGGTGGGATGTGTTTCCTATCATCCACCAAAGATATTTTCTTCATCTACCCTTCACGTTGTCATTGGTTCCTTTATTACAACATTAGATTGGCTTTCCCTGAACATTTGTAACAGATAGTATTAAGCACTTCCTCAATTTAACTTAGCATATACATGCTTATATGTATTTGCACATTTCTTAGTCGATATTAATACGTTCTTTTTGCCGCAGAATATTTTTCAAAAACGATCTTGTGAAGGAAAGGACTACCAGATTGAGGAGTGGACTGTGTAAATTCGGTGCAGTCACCGATAAAGATGTAGTATCATCACGTTATCAATGTGACTTTCGATAACACAACTAGTTATGGCACGTATAAATTCGATCGACGGAGTGAACTTCTTCAGAGTTATTTTCACCATAATTCACAAACCGGCCCCATTTGATTATTTTCGTTCCTTATCGCGCGGGTGCATCAGCACCAGTGCATATATTTGTTGTGAAAAAACTATCACTGGTGCAATGGGCTTTTACCGTCAGCTCTCGGATATTTCCGTAGCAGTTCGTCACTAGACTGGTTCTCGTTCGAGTTTGCAATAGAATATTAAGATTAGTGAACCAGTCTATTTATATGCGAGTAGTTTTTTTTATAATTAAAATGTAAATTAAAACCATATTTGTTTAATAACACCCACCGCTGCCACCATTTGTAACGTGTACCGGCGTTAAGCCATCGCACAGAGGTAAACCACCCTACCAACGTTGCTATAAACGCCAGGCTTCCACAGCAAAGCTGTAGAAGTGATATTTATACATATATCTATTTCCCGTTCCCGTTAAATTTTGCGATTGTAAGAATATATTAAGGGGTAAAAATGACGCGCATGCGCAGACAAATGTTTACAATAATGTTGGGAGATCGAGGTCAACACGTAGGGAAAAAGTATTTTTGTTTTCGTTTTACGTATTTAACTAAAAAACTATTGTTATCATATATTTATATCATATATTTATTTAAAAGCGGGTTTCTTGTTTTTCGAATCAAACAGTTTTTCTTAAGCCATAAAATGCTGATTCCCGCGCCAGTTGCTGCATCTTACAGCAACTCTTGTTTAGATCAGAGACCTAAAATAATCTTTCTAAATTGAGTCAATCTTTTCGCGAATGCAGACGCTTTCTGACGCCTCTGCAGCAAATGACTTTTGAAACATTGTAACACAAGTAGAATCAAAGTAATGAAAGTACTAAAGGTAGATTTGTGATCGGTTAAGAGGAGATGCAGACGTGCATATATAAATATTTATCTAAAACAAATCCCCACCATGGACAGACAAGTAATGATGCTTCAGGCCAGAATGAAATATTTCCAAGATCATACATTTTGGTTGGTCTTGTGAAAATTATTTGAACCGAACTCCAACTATATCATTCGGTCCACATGATTCTTTTTTTAATTATCATATTTCCCAATAGCTTTACGAAAATTATACCAGGAACATTCATGGCAGTACAGTGTCTTCCTTTGTATTGACTGTACTGAACCAACTGATGCATTCAGAAAACAGAGGATAATCGTGGCCCTGAATCGATCACCTGAGTGATAGCTATGTAGCATATGTGTAACTGCTAATATCGGAGAAATTCGAATCAAGAGCGTGAATAAAAACTGTCAGGAGTGGACACTGCCAATGCAACTTATCAATAAAGGACATTTGTTATGATTTGAAATATTTGAAAGCTAAACGTTCATTTTATCACTATTCCGATGCAGCCTGTCATCTTTCTTTTCAAATCAATCAATATAGCTTGAACAAATAATAAATGTGTCCTGAAATCAAACAAAAACTTGAATAGAAAAGGAACTATTAAGTTTTGTCATTTTGCCCCTTTTCTGATGCCGTCTGGCTGCCATGTTTTTCAACTAATCAATACGGCTTAAAATAATCGTGTAGGGGTCACTCAAGGAATAGTTGTACCAAATTATCTTGGAATCTGATTCAGAGACTCAATCATTTTTAGAGTTAAGGCATTTTACTCCCTGCCGCAGCAGCAAAATATGTGTTTATAATTAATATATTTGATCACATTTGATGGAGGACCACCAAAGGAACATTCTGTGATGTTTTGTTGAAATTTGCCAGTGGATTAGGATGAGATATCATTTGAAGCTAAGAGTTAAATTTACCGCTTTTCTAATGCCGCCTGGTAACTATTTCTTACAATAAGTCAATTTGGCTCAAACAATTATGACGAGGGTTCACTGAGATAACAAATAACCAGTTTCATAAGAATCATGTGACATCAAAATCTCACTGGTAACTATGGTATCTTTGCTATCGCAAATCTATCAAATTGAGTTGTTAGAACATGATCTGTAGTTGCCGACATATGCAGACTTGTCCTGATCCACTCACTCAAAACACCGTTAGACAATTTTCTCTCGACGCGGCTCATATATGCTTGCAATGCTTTTAAGTTTTATGATCAAATCACGTAAATCGTTCACTGACTGTTTACAAACGTGAACGCAAGTTAATTGATTGATTTATTGATTGATTTGCGTTTAACGCCGTTTTCAACAAGTTGCAAAGTTCATACCTACCCATGCGTTTCCTGGCTTTCTCGCACCAGCACTCCACACTTTCTAAACAACTGGCTGCTTTACCTGATATAATGTAAGCCATTGGTCGAAGACGAATGAGGTTTGTAGAATGACTTTTGACTAACGTTGGAAAGAATGTTGGTCTAGCTGTGGTTTGAACTGCGAGTGGATTGACAGCCTGCATCGCTGAACGACTGAGCTACAGGGTCTCGGCTGAACACATTATACAAGGAGCCTAGACATTACCCCCTACTTTTTCTATATACATGTGTAATTTACAATGCACAATTCACAATTGTATTGTATTACAAGGCCACCGGCCCATATACATACATACTACATAAATCCTAACAGATGTGTTGTGTTATGGTTTGAAGGTAACTTGATTTCAGTTGTACACTGTACTAACTGTTTATTATGAAGTGCAAGCCAGTAAAAAAAATAACAATGAAGAAAGCAGGACGGAATGAGCTTTCAGAACTGCAACTAAACTATTTTCAAAAGGTTCATATAAATGGTTGCAGTTATCGCGAGCTCACTCTACAGTCGAACCAGTGCTAACTGACCACCTTCGAATAGTAATTCCCTGTCTATATCGACCATATTTTTTAGTTTACTAATTGCACATTTCCTGCATTAATGACCCTGTAAATAAAGACCACCTGTGACCAATGACCAGATTGTTGTCTTCCCTCGGGTGGTCTTAACACACAGGTGCCACTGTATTCGAAAATCGCTTGAATACCGTAAATGGTAAAAAGTGAAGCTAATTTCACAGATTTCAGTTCCCTACAAAAACTACTTATTCAGAATTATGTCACAGATTCCATTCTTTTCATCGCATGGAAGTGACGGCAACATGAGATATGTGTGTCACTGTGTACACGTGGAGAAGGGAAAATACATGATTCGACCGCTTTATTGATTCGAACAAACAAACCTGTAGAAGTTTCTCTGATTTTTAGATATAATGAAAATAGCAGCAACTACTTTATACAGCATTTTTTCTTCGGTCTCAAGTGTCTTGCATACAGAAAATAAATCAGACAAGCAGTACACCTAAGCGCCAAGGGTTACTATCGATATCGACTCTAGCTACTTTGATCTTCGCCAATACTCTTCGTTCGATCCACAGTTTGGTAATAACTCGTAGTCTAGTTAATTATGCATACGAATGTGTTGAAGTCGAATCCGTGTTGTTCGTTGAAGGAAAAGTACTTTAAGCAACATTTCATACTTTCCAAACTATGGATCTGAAGGTTACACAGAATATCAAATAAACGCTGTAAGCGTCTAAAATGGATACATTGAATACGGAGTGAAGGAACACGTTCAGCGTACACAACGATGCACAATCACAATAGATACTGTTAATATCAATGAGATCGGATCAGTACATGTCAGATAGGTTAACTGACGATAAAGACGTAAGTATTAATTTAGATGTATTTATTTTGTAATTTGTCAACAAACAACAATATGGGCACGGGCATATTTATCCCATTCTTCCCCTCTTTAAGTCTAAATTTCTCTTACCTGACATTTCATATTTACTAAGCATTTCGTTAACCTATTTTTGTTCGAAAGTAAATAATTTAGCTCTCGCGTTGCTCTTGTTTCAAACGTATACCCGGCTTTTCGAAAAACTTGAGTTTAAAGAACTACGCTGTCGAAGACTTAAATGGATCATTCATAAGACACCAGAAATACTTTTCAGTTGACTAGTAAACGTCACTGGAGGAAATATTCCTGCAATATTCCCATTTTTCGCCCTGATTAACCCGAGCTTATAAAACAGGCGAGAAGTGTGATATTTTGTACATGCGAGAAGTGTGATATTTTGTACATGCGAGAAGTGTGCTATTTTGTACATGCGAGAAGTGTGCTATTTTGTACATGCGAGAAGGGTGATATTTTGTACATGCGAGAAGGGTGATATTTTGTACATGCGAGAAGTGTGATATTTTGTACATGCGAGAAGTGTGATATTTTGTACATGCGAGAAGTGTGATATTTTGTACATGCGAGAAGTGTGATATTTTATACATGCGAGAAGTGTGATATTTACAATGGCTCGTTAACCTACCTTATGTTTTACGAACTCTGACAGGTCGCTTGTATTGTCTTTAGCTCGCTCCTCAAGATTGCTTAGAGACTTGTTAACCCTTTCCCACTTGTAGACGCATTTCAAAACATTTGCAGCAGACGACTTTTTAAAATAATGTCGCAAAGGGTGAAATTGCTCATAATTAGCAATTTCTCATTTTGCCACATTTTTTTCCAACTCTATTCAAAAGTTATTAGTCGCCGGGCAGAAGCCCGCGACTTCTATTTTTAATAGGTTTTCGGAAATGACATGGGAGGGGGGATTATTATTAGAAAGAAACACATTTAGATGTCTTGAACATATTACAATTGTGTTTGTTTAAAAACACTAAGTAATGACACATCTAAAATGAAATAAATATTCCGATGTTTAAGGTATTTTCAGTTTCTTTATTTTGACTCGCATTTATGTTTTTTTGTTTTATTTACGAAGACAAAACAGTCCCTATTTGCTAGAATGAAATACTGTATTTTACACTATATACTACATGTAATCAAAAGGCTATAACTACAAACCTTTACGTCGCACAGTCTAATGTTGTTTACATACGCGCACCTGCTGATGAAAATGACGTCGAATATTCTCCTTCTAATGGCAATTTTAACTTACTGAATGTTATTTTCATGTTCAAAGAGATGTCTTGATTTGTGAAGAAGGCATTTTATAATGTTTATCCATGTATATCTAAAATATGAACTGTTTCTAAGCTAAAACTGTTGATCGCGTGACTCGCGAATACCAACTGCGTAGATCAATCTCCTTTGCAGAGAGCCGCTCTTTACACTCACTTACAAATAGTAAATCATATGCGATTTAAAATGTTTAGTTGGTTCGAAACAAATGAAGAAAAGAACAATCCGAGATAAAACTGGTTTTAATAGAAAAATTACTTTGAACGAAGTTTCAAGAACTACACCTCTGCGAATAAGAAAGAATCGAGTCTTTCGTACAAAATTATTTCGTCCTTGACAATTTTAAATGTGTCATTTAATTCCCTAAAGGCATATTGCTTCCGATCTGCATATTGTTATGCATCATTGACACAAGGGCGCTCATCATAATATAATTTTAAAACATGAGTAGTTTGTTATTTTCATTATGAAAAAGGAAGGAAAGAAATAAAATAAATTAACATGTTGTAGGGCTCAGTTTATGTTCGAAATTAAGTTTAAATTATACAACAATTTCAATGAGATTTAACTGTTTAGTTGATATTATATTTCGAAGGTGGTCTAATTTATAAATATTGAACTACATTTCAACATTTGTTAAAGTATGATATAATTAGGATGCCAAGCTAATATCATCTTGAGAAAAAGAGAAAACTCATGTCTTCAGCGATTTAACCCTTATCTCATTGTTTTAAAGTAGATTGCTGCAAAGGTGTCCACTGTTGACTTTAATAGAGGAAAGGTAAAATGACGTGCTATTGCATGCAAATCCTAAATTGTCTGTTTTGTGGTTTTATTGAAAAATAATAAAATTCAAATATTCTGACAAACATCTTGAAATATGTATGTGGAATTCACAAATCTTATAATTATTCCTTAATGAAAGCACGGTATACATACTAAGACTAATGATTGGCAAGATTACTCATTTCCATTACTGTTTATGATCATAATTAGTTGGTTGTGTGTATGGTCAACCTACTTTGGAATGGAGATTGATCATAAACAATGAAAGGCTTCAATTATCATTCACTTCGTTGACAAAACAATGCAAGTTATGATACATTTTCACTTGACCCCACCCCTGATGTTCCAATATGCCCCTCAGTTGATAACTGTTTATTCAACTACTATAATGTTAGTGTTATGCATAACTGCAGTATGGATTTCCGGCGACATTGATGCGTTGCATCAACTTTCTCTTGTACTTATTCAAAGAGATTTTCCATAGTTTCGCTGATATGTGTTCAAAGTCGTCTGCTGCAGATGTGTTGTATGTTGGGAAGGGTTAACTAGAGTATGCATAGTAATTTAATGAGTATTAGTTATAAATGTTTAATCTTTTATAAGCAAACCTTAAATAAATAAAATAAATTTTAGTCTTGCAGATGTCATAAGTCATTACATTGTATGACCAGCTTATGTCGTGTTTTTGTTTATTTGTGTTTATGCCTTGAATACATTTCATTCATATTCATAGCGTCTAATCGTCTGCTACTTGTGTGTCACTGGGTCAAAAGGTATAACGACACACATTAGAATAATATATTATAGCAAATAAATTAGCCTGGTTGTATTGTATTGGGTAAACCATTCAAAAAGTCTTCCATTTGTATTGTTATTATAGTGAAAATAAGATTAGTTCTATGCATATACATGTATATATGGGGGTCTATGTTGTTTTTGTATGCAAATAAATCCAATGGGAGAAGGGTGTTAATCCTTTCCCACTTAAAGACGCCTTTCGACACATCTGCAGGAGACCAATCTTGAAAATATTGAGGCAAGAGAATAAATTGCACATGTAGATGTGGATCTATATCATGTTTTTGATGTAGTCCGCTGCAGATTTGCTGTATTAGGGGAAAGCTTGATTTAAAGAATCGTATCCGTGGCACGTCTATCGTTAGGCTGGAAATTCATGTTTATCATGCAATGAGCAGATTACGTGACGTATAACACTGGTATGATAAACCTTTTGTTTACATGTCTACAGCCCTGTGTTCCATAGTCACAAAACTCAAAACCTGTTTTGCGAAACCTATATAGGTTTTATCGATATACCGTTCCTTAGTCGGTTAACCAAACATGTTCTACCTGTTTTCCATTCATAAAACAGGTAGGTTTCGTTCCGTTTGATAGGCATAGCTTAAACTGTTTATGTTGTGTTTACTATGGAACACACGGCTGGTATGATAAACTTTTATCTTACGTCAGGGACATAACAAAAAATAAAACATCTCCCTGAACCCGAAATGCAGTTCAGTAGCGTAAGATCTACTATAGAAGGATATATTGAAGTTATTTAAGCTGATATTTATTCCTTTAACTTTATAGACTGATTCCAGTGTATTCACAGCAGAACACAAAACATAGAATCGATAATCCAATCTTTGAGCAGGCTTTAATACGGCTATTAACGCTCATTTTTAACCTTCCCACATACTTTAAATCTACAGCAGACGACTTTGTAAACATCTATGCAAAACACAGTCTTTACTTTTAAATGAATGAATGAATGAATGTATATTGTTTTATGCACAGGAGCTTGACTCATGAAAAAAAGAAAATCCGAAAAAAAATAATCCACCAATACTATTTATAAAGAAAAGGACTACAACTCCGAACTCGCCGAAAACCGGCTAAGCCTACTGTTACCGTCGATTTCTCTAACAATGTTCAAGATATCTTAACATGCTGTACATATCCATTTAGCTGAATCAGGGACGTAGATAAGACCCCGAATCTGATTGGCTCATCTTTTTACTTTCGTTTTCAATCATATTGCTTACTTTGACCCGGCTCGCAACGGTAATATAGAAGCGCAGCGGAGATCCAGCGAAGAATCAGCAATCACCGATCTGCATCATGTGCGCGCTTGCAATAGTAAATGGCCGTAGCGAGAAATTTTCAATCGGTGGCGATGTAAATCGACGGATTGTGCATGGTGTAAACACTAAAAAGGTAAGCTATGACAGCCGAATTTGTTAAATAGTGAAGGTATTGATCTATTCAGACCGTTAACTGGCTGCTGATTGTAGTTTAAGCGTGATTTCCCTTCTTAACGACATTGTTGTAGAGCCGTTGTAGGTAAAGTAACATAAGAGGGGAAAAATGTCCGCCCGATGTGGGGCTCGAACCCACGATCCCCATAACACTAGCTTGGTGCTCTAACCAACTGAGCTAACCGGGCAATCATGTCTTGCCACCACATCCAGACACTACACTCCTCCCCCTCTTAACCTTTGGGAGCGAGGCATCAACCTAAGCAACTCACACAGCACCTCCAGGCGCATTCCAGTTTACTTCTGACACCATTAAAGTAACATAAGAGGGGAAAAATGTCCGCCCGATGTGGGGCTCGAACCCACGATCCCCATAACACTAGCTTGGTGCTCTAACCAACTGAGCTAACCGGGCAATCATGTCTTGCCACCACATCCAGACACTACACTTGGCATATTGATGTGTCACTCACCCGTAGCTAACACTATAACCTGCATTATATTATCATTTGCTTGGTCTTAAAGAGTCTTGTCTTGTCTCAGTCATCAGTCTAAGTAACACACGTCTGTACTGCTTAGCTGCCTTGGTCCAAGTGGGCCATGTAAATGTCACATGGTTGGCTGGTTCCTCTAAACTGGGAACCAGAGTTTTCTGGACATAAACAACTGACCAAAAGGAATGGTCTAAAACACAAAGGACAAAGTAGACTTTCACTACATAGGTGTCCCACTACTTTTCCGACTAAGCAATATCACCCAGATTTGGTTAATAAATGCTTAAAAAGGGTAAAGTGTTATATACCGTTGGATAGGTTAGGGATTCAGCTAAATGGATATGTACAGCATGTTAAGATATCTTGAACATTGTTAGAGAAATCGACGGTAACAGTAGGCTTAGCCGGTTTTCGGAGAGTTCGGAGTTGTAGTCCTTTTCTTTATATATAGTATTGGTGGATTTTTTTTTTCGGATTTTTTTTTTCATGAGTCAAGCTCCTGTGGGGTAAACAAACCAGTACTAGGCTAGAAAGTGTGCCTTGCCCAAGGGCACTCCACCATGACCGTAGTGCCGCGACTGGGGATCGAACCCGGGACACCCGGTTTCGAAATCCCCGACGCTAACCACTCGAGCACAGCAGATTCCACTTTTAAATGATTATCATCGCAATTTAAGGACGAATTGCTCAATTTCAGATTACCGTACACATGCATGAATTTTAATTTTTATCTTCATTATTCGCTTCTTATTTGAGAAAAATACTTAGCCCTGAATATGGAATGAATATTCTTGATCAAGTCATGTAATGTGATACCTGTAGGGTCAATTCAGAATCATAAGAATTAAAATAGGAGTAATTGTTTAAATAGTCATTGTTAAATGTTGATCTGCCTCGGTGCGGGAGGTCGCAAGTTCGATCCCCGACCGGGTCATACCAAAGACTTAAAAGTTGTAGTAATGGCTTTCCCTCTTTGGTGCACAGGGTTACCACTGACTAGCCGGTGTCAGGATAAGTGGTTAAGTAGTACTGAAATATTGTTGAAAGCGGCATAAAACACAATAAAACCTACAACAAACAAAGGTTTTGAAAATCCGATTGAAATTAATGACGGACTGACTCTCCATTTCAATTAGTTGCTGCAAAAATCATAACATAGGTCTGAAAGCGAGGCAATTTTGCAAGTTTGGAGGAAAAAGCTTTTTTCTCGAATCATCGCTTGTAAAAGTGATTGATCTTGTCACTTATGAAACATTATGAGTTAGAGTTTCTTTATCCGGATATTAGAAATGTGATGGAAACAATTATAAACCTTCCAGTCTATAAATATATGAAATTGTTACAGTCCAAGGGTATAAATTTACTAATAATCCGATAGGAAACACATTCGAACTTCATCCGTTCTTTGAAATAATACAACTAAATTGACACACATTTTCTTTTCCCGTTAAAACCTCAAAAGTACCAAAGACCATATGCAGTAACTCTGCTTAGAATTATAAGACGGTACAACATTTTGAAATTTGCCTCTATTTTGTTATACATATTAAACAATTTCCCGATAAATAGCAGGGAAATATAATATGATTGAAATGCTAATTAATTTTTCAAATCCAAAGGACAATAACCAATCTAAGAATAATCCAACATAAAATATATGTCTCTATTGACTGGACTAAGTTGCAGCAGAAATAATCTAGGCAAATTATGAACAATCTCTATAAAAGATAGTATAGTTGTTAAATTGAGTTGATAACCGTGTGGCAAATGGATAAATTGGGCATTATGAGCAATTTCCCCTTTTGCCAGAATATTCAATCAAAAAGTCGTCTGCTGCAGATGCGCCAGAAAGCGTCTATATCTGGGAAATGGATAGTGCATTCATACTTGTAATTTAAACCAAAAACAGTGCAAAAAGGTCAGTGTAATTACAAACATATCACGGTGTTTAAATACATTGAATGCCGTTTATAAATAGTTAAATGTTATTGAATATATATATATATATATGTGTGTGTGTATTATTAATCCTCCTTTGCAGAAGATACATTGTAAACATACAATACAATACAAACAAGTATAATCAACTTTATACAGAATGTACATGAAATTGTAAAAGTAAGAAAAACAGGACAGACAAAAGGACAGAGGATGAGTGAGAGTATGATAAGGCTATGTAACAGATGACAAAGCTTAATTGAAACAAAATGTTAAAACATTGTCATCTAGATGGTATATAATACACACACGGAACACATTAAAGGTCAAATTACGCTAAATACATCCGCTGACTTGCTACTACTATAGTCCCTAAAAAAACATTTGTTTGCGTAGAAATGAGTGTATACCATCACCAGAATGTATTGAATATATGACATTTTATGATTTTAGATGCATTGTGAATGTGTATAGGATGCACTGGAAATGATTGATTTGATCACTTTTAGTATTTTGACCTTGTTTGAAAGTGAAAGTAGAGAATGCTAAACACCAGTTTTGTCCGGGCCCGATTTGGTCCAAAATAACGGTTACCATTTTCGCCTGGTAAGTTCTTTCTTGCATAATGCATGGCCCCACATTTTCTTTAGATTGTTTTAAAGCTAGGAGGTAAATATTTTCAATGATATATGGTGTTCTACATGAGAAACGCTTAGAAAGTGTGACAATTGAGGACTGAAACTGGTCGATTGACATGGAAACAAAGATGGATTTTTTTTGGTGTATTGTAACCTAAATGCAGCACCTATTTACCGAAAGGAAATGTAGACATTTCAGCAATAACTATTACAAATCGTGAAATACATGGGTGAGTAGGTGTTCGTGGATGGATGGATGGATACTTATCAGAATACTTATCTGACTAATTATATCACGATACGTATCTGACTAACTAGTTACATAACACGTTAACCACTTAATAGATATCTAAAATGGCATTATGTAGGTATCTGTTGGCAGTAGTGGGCAGTAACATAGACTTTTTTGTGTTGACATAAGTATCTGTTAACATAAAAATTAACGCGTTAATCAGATAGTTATCATGATAATTAAGTGACTAACTAGTTATATAACGTGATAATTAAGTGGTTATGTGGTGGCAGAAGTATGCCACCATAGTTTTCACTCGTTTTTCAAATGAAACGTCTTGAACATAATTTACCAGGTTTGCATTTTAGAAACTGCACATTTTGAAAAATAAAGTAGGGTTTTAGACACAGAATAGAAACCATACTGACAAAAAGAAAAATATTGCTTTCCGGTTTAATTGTTTTTGTTTTGTTTTGCCAAAATGATCTATATCTGGTATAGGATAACACATTTCTTAAATTAAGGGAAGTTTAGACGCTTCAGTAACAGATAATTTTGAAATCTTAGTGATAATAGAAGAAATTGGTCATGAAGCGGAAATAATCGTTTACTTTAAAAAGAGTTTTCTTTTTCCAGTCACCCGTCTGTTGGTTCGATCATACGTCATTGCACCCGTCGTTAACTTTTCTCCAAGAGATCATCACACAGTTCTCAGTTGTTATCCAATTATACGCATACTTGTACATATTGTTTCCATAAATGAGAGCTCAGAGTCTATGGTAAATAATTTGTTCAACGTTATTTCAGTTTTATCACGGCAGCTCCTCGTAAATATACTGCCGGTAAAATCCTGATACCGGTGTATCACTCAGTCGTGACGCTACATCCCATCAACCCTGAGTGCCAAGGAGATAAGTTATTACCGTCAGAGGTACAGATAAGGAGGGGGTTAACATATTTTTAACCCACACTATCTCTCTTACTATCCAACCAAACCCTATGTTGTAGGTACTTAAAAGAATCGTCTCAATGAGACGATTCTTTTGAGTACCCACAACATAGGGTTAGCGGATAAAAATAAGGATTTTAGAACAAGCAAAACGCTCCTGATCTAGCGCCCTGACTACCACCATATTTAAATTCGTTGGTATAGTCTCCGACCGGGAGATCGAACTATCGTCTCCCACTCCGAGGACGTACTCTCCAAACACTACATCACAGAGACGGTTCTATCGAAAAATAAACTAGCACAATCAATTAATTAGTTCATCAATTAATCCTCGTTAAAAGTTTAGAATTAATTGCTTGTGAATGCGAAAGAGACAGCATATTTGCTCTGATTCTTTTTTTAAAACTTGCACAGATTGTTTCATCAATCAAAAATGCTGCATGGTATTAGCCTATTTAATGTGAATGTAAAAGATAACAAACATGATGTATATGATGGTGCTCTATTTTTGTTTCCATTTTGTTCTCAGAATTTAAAATACCACGGTAATATAAGCAACCTACATTCTTGATTAAGTGTTGGATTTTATCAAACCACATCTTTCTGGTGCCTTTGTTTATGAACATGTACAATAAAGGAAGATAACAGTTTACAAATAAACAATACCACGCTGGACGCCTCTTCAATAAAACATAACCACCATTCGGAACAGTAAATTCATTTTCCCGTTGTAGAATCTAACCGGCACATTCTTTTTACAACATTTCATTGGTAAAATAAAACTAGATCTATACCTATAACATGGTATATAGCTAACGTTTAAAATCATCTTCTGGCAGCCAGGAGAGAGAATCAGGTCCTCATGGGCCTCTTGTTTTGTTACGTCGTAGGATTTTTGAAATTCCGATTCTGCTTTAACGGTTAACCCTTTTAAGAATACAACACATTTAATACTTTTCTGTCCAACTGAACTCATTCAAAAGCAGATGTCCGGCAAATTACCGGTTTCTTAAAGCAGAATCTACCACTTGATATTTGAAATCAGTAGGAACATCAATTGACAAGAAGAAAAAAACGACATAGATATGACAGAAAATTGTACTCATTTCAGGTATAAGGTCAGAACATAACGATGACAACCGAGAAGTTTCAATTGCCGATCATAGATCTTGCGAAGGCAAAGATAGACCGAGAAACAGTCGCACAGGAAGTAGTACACGCTCTTGAAAATATAGGGTTTCTCTACATAGATAATGTAGAAGGTATTGATTATGACAAGCTTATGGAGTGCTGTAAATGGTTCTTCAGTCGACCAATCGAAGAGAAACAGGCTATCATGAGACAGTTCTGGAAGGAAGATAACAAAAACGTTTACAGAGGTTATTTCCCCGTGAAAGAAAACGAGCCGAGTAGAAAAGAAGGTTTTGAATTTGGCCGGGACGTTGATCCAAACGACTCTACGATTGCAAAAGGTAATTGGTTTTATGAACCTTCTGTTTGGCCAAAAGAAGATGGAACATTTCCCTTCAAAGAGTTCATGACCAACTGTTACGAGATCTTGCATAACGCCAGTTTAGATATTCTCAGACTTGCAGCGCTTGGTCTCGGCATTCCAGAAAATTCATTCGACGACATTTTTGCTGACCGACCCTGTACAACATTCCGACTAATGCATTATCCACCTTGGACTGGTGCTCCCCCAGAAAACGCCAAAATCGAGGACGGAAAAGTAGTCACTACACCCGATCACACGGATTCAAATTTTCTCACACTTCTTAACACTTTCCATTTTACGGGCCTTGAAGTTATAACCGGAACCGGAAATTGGGAAGCAGTGGAACCGAGGCCAAAGAGCTGGGTGATGAATATTGGTGATGTGTTTTCGCGGATGATGGGTGGTCGATTCAAGGCCACTCACCACCGAGTGTTGGACATTGGCGTGGACAGGTATTCCGTGCCTTTCTTCTTGGAGCCCTCGTACGACGGTGATATTGGACTTAACTGGATGTCGAAGGTGACCGGAGAGGGCCCGAAGCACGAGGCAGAAACATACGGACCCTGGATGATACAACAGGTTAAATACATCAAAAAATATTTCGAATACAAAGTACTTCCAGAGTTTTAAAAAAACCCAGTTCTTTATGTGTTGAATTAACTAAATAACACTTTGATTAAGTTCATTTTAAGAATATCTTACATTATTGGAGATCTTGCGAATATTCTGTGAACTTGTGATTGGGTGCATACAATAATAGTTATACCCTATTATAAACAGTCCGTCAAAATATTCTGTATTTCAATGTAATGAGCATTAATTAGTTGGTAATGACAATTATTTGAGCCGCTTGTGGCGAATTAATGACTTATTTACACTGTGTACAGTGAATACTCAGGTCAGCATGTAGATACGCATAACCTAATCAAAATCTTCACTGTCTCCACTACCCATATGTTCATATAATTAAACATAGCACCAAGATGTTTGATGGGTATCTGCTCATTAATTGACATAATTGACTCGTATTTAGGAAGCGTTTTAGTTTAGTTTCCGTCTACATGTATTTCGTACTCTATCTTAATAAAGTATATATTTTATGCATATTTTTAAACGGTTCTTGATAGAAAGGTTTTTTTTTTTTTTTATCACCGACTTCGTCTTTATGCTAAATTCTAGAAATGATAAACTACTACATGGACTTGGTGTTGAGTGAAATTGACCGTATTTAACTGAGTCAGCAACACTATATACATGTATGTTCATGGATACAGTAGGTTAATATTCATATCAATATCAACGATTAAAGTTTGTATCTTAACAGTTAAGATGACTCGGTCCAATACGATATCAAGCAAAGATATATGAGCCGTGTCCCGCGAGGAAACTAACAGTGTACTCTGCGTAAAGTATCTACCTCGATCAGCCTAAGCATGCCACGCAGGCTTACCCGGATATACACTTTTTGTCTCCTGTGGATTTTCTGTTTCAGAGATCATTACTCTATACCTATATCCCCCTGAGATGGAATGTGTCCTCCCGGATCAGTCTGCGCGGACTGCGCAGGGTGATCTGATCGATACATTAAGCAGAGTCCATAATGTTGATTTTCTCGCGGGACGGCTCATATATCAATGTTGTTATCAATGCGTTGGTCTGAAATATAGTTCACAGCACTTGAAACGAAACGTAATGGGACAGGCGAGTTGGGGGTCTTCATTCATCTCCGTTTTGGCGTCACGTGAATGGGTATAAAAGGGAAATGAATGGGGCTACAATTCTAATTTATGCATAGAAGGTTCATTTGTGGCTTTTCTAAATAAAGGCGGACAGTGAATACTCTGGTGAGACTGTGACTATGTACTAACTGAGTCTTCACGGTTCGCAGTTGTAACGTGACGTCTAATCACCTGCCGCAACCCGAGGTGATTAACTAGTTCGTTCGTGAATAAGGCTTTAATCACTTCTGCACCGACAATATTTACAACTTACTGCACGATGAACGACTTCTATCCGTGATGAAATGGTATCTTCTTGTTCCTGATATTCTATATTCATTTGAACAGATCTTCCAGCATTTATGGAAGAGTCTGAACTAGCATGAAGTATATTTCAATCTAAGTAATTTGATTCGGGCCTCGACATAGAAAAATAGACCACTGAAGCTTTAGATCAGCATATACATGAGCACAGCGTCTGATAACAATCTACACTTGTCAATAGATCATTAATGCATATTCATGATTAAATGATATCTTATTGTTCTCGATATTCCGTATTCATTTGAACAGATCTTCCATTCGTTATAGAATATGCTGAACTAGCATGAAGTAAGCTCCAACTAGTTAGATATATTTCAATCCAAGTAGTTTAATACGGGCATTGACATAGGAAATATATATCTGACCAGTGTAGCTTTAGATCAGTTTGTACATAAACACAGTCTTATGACAATCTACAATATTCCCCACATAGTCATTAATAAATATTCTCAGTAGTGATCATAATGTAGTAATGTGTAATCTGATCTGGAATAAAACTGATAGCAATTGTATCTGAAATGACTGATTGTTTGATGCTTTACGCCGATTTCAACATTTGTTCAGTTATATCTCGGCGTTTCCTTGATAAGTTACCAGTACTACTTGTCCATGAATTATTGACACCAGCCAGTCAGTCGTTCTGCTAACCCGACAACCATGAGGGCCAATGCGAGCAGCCATGACTACCATGTTTAAAGTCGTTGATATCCCTCGGCTGAGAATCGAACCCACGACTTCCCATACCTGAAGCGGATGCTCTAACACTACACCATTGAGGCGGTTGTATCTAAAATAAGTTTTGAGCACGGATAATATTATAAGTGGTGCGTACGTTATATTTACACAGAGTTAAACAAAAGCACAGGTACAACATATCTATGACCTACTTCCAATGTTATAAAAACGTGACAAACAAAATATGCTTTGTTTATTATATACAATGTGCTTGCCATATTGAATAGCAATCGACATTTGTTTTCAAAGGCACTCTGCCAGAGTATTTCAACGAGTAAAAGAAATTTAACACTCTAAATCTAACCCTTTTCCACATACAGGAAATCTGCAGCAGACGACTTTGAGAACTAAGTGACAAAAACCTGAAAAATCTCTATAAAAGATAATAAAAAAAAGTTGAAAACATTGTGGCCGAAGGATTTTTCCACGGAAACGGCGCGAGTACTGGTTATGTCTCCAGGAAGCAGACATCGAGCGTGATTAATATAAGCTTAAAGCTTGTTTCACAATCGATGTAAAATAAATAAGTTTAACCCTTTCGCTGCCAAAGGCAATTAATATATAAAAATATATAAAAATATATAAATATATAAAAATATAAATATATATATATATATATATATAAAGGATATTGCAAACAATGCAGATTCAGGGGAGACAACTCGTAACGAGCTGTCTCCCCTGAAATCTGCATTACTTGCCCCCTTAGACATCAAATGTTACCAAACTTCCTGTTGGACGAAAATTGAAGTGGTCCAACATTCAATATGGAAAAGTTGACTTTGCAAATTTGGCAGTGAAAGAGTTAAACTTAATGTATTGAGTCACGAAGTACAAAAACCGACCTTCGTAGGTTTTATTTATTTTATCACAATTGCGATCATATGATACAGCATTCGGAACACCTCGACACAGTACAATAGTTCCGACTCTGTATCGATGTTATACTTACAATAGTCGAGATATCAAATATTTCCTTGAATTTGTTTAACCCTTATCCACCTGCAACCGCATTCTGATATATATATAAATGTATACGTATGTATAATTCTCGATGACCTGTTATAGTAAAGGGCGAATTTCAATGTCCAGGACGGATACATCTTTCGAAATATTTATCCCACAAAGTGATAACAAATCACGTCCCAGATTATCACATTAGGAATGACCTCCGGGTAATGGATGCAGTTCACATTCTAGACCAAACTTGTTTGTATCATTTATCACGTCCACACATATCAGCCGTCCCACAAGAAAACCATCATTGTGGACTCTGCGTAAAGTATCGACCCGGATGAGCCTAAGCCTGCCGCGCAGGCTAACCCGTACCGGCAATATTCGCCTCCTGTGGATTTTCCGTTTCAGGAGTCATTACTCTATACCTCTATCCCCCTGAGATGGAATGTGTCGGCCCGAATTAGCCTGCACGGTTTGCGCAGGCTGATCTTGGTCGATACATAACACAAATTATATAATGTTGGGTTTCTCGTGAAACGGCTCATATGTACTTTAGAAACATTTGGAGCGAAAATATAAAATCAAATAGATTGGAATTGTTGATAGTCATTGTTATCTGCGACACTATCACGTGTCAATGAAAGTCAAAAGTGCCTGCTCCGAACCCGTTTTTTTTTCTTCAAAACTAATGACCATACATACATACATACATATGTATGAGCCGTTCCACGAGAAAACCAACATTATTGACTCTGCGTAATGTATCGATCCAGACCAGCCTGTGCAGTCCGCGCAGGCTAATCCGGACCGACACATTCCGTCTCAGGGCGATAGAAGTTAAGAGTAATGATTTCTGAAACAGAAAAAACACAGGAGGCGAAAAGTATATATCCGGGTAAGCCTGCGTGGCATGTTTAGGCTGATCCGTGTCGATACATTACGCAGAGTCAATAATGTTGGTTTTCTCGTGGAACGGCTCATATATATATATATATATATATATATATATATACACATATATATATTATATAAGTATGGATCCTACATTAAGGCGAACATCCGTGCTAAAAAAACATACATTAAGGCGAAAGTATCTTCAGGCGACCGTATTCAGTTCGCCTTAATGTTTGAGATATCACAAAAGTCATTTCAGTTGTTAAAACAACATTTAAATATAGGGAATCAAAGAACATACAATATACTTTAAGAAAACATGACTTTGATCGTTCTTGCTATATTAGTATAAGATATACGGGCCATTGGAAAAAGGGGGCCTATATCTCGATGCAAAAAAACCCATCACTTAAGTGCAATTCTTTTTTAGTCTTTAATTTCTCAAAAATCTGTATAGTTTTCTCTTATGAACAGCAACATGACGGAATACACCTATAGCAACCTATATTTTTTTCTGTTTTATCATTTCAGACACAAAACGAAGCCAGAACGACTTTTGCAAATCCATGCATTGAGGTTTCAATTGTCCTTGGCTGGTCTTATTGAACAGGAGTACTAGTAATGCAACCATTTTACTAAATACACAAATGTTTTGAAGAAGTGTTACAAACCATTACTCGATGCAAACGACATTTAAACGCCTTTTGAGCAGATGACTTTTAAAAATATTGCGACAAAATGGGATATTACAAATAATGATAATGTTTTAAACATTACATGAAAAAAACAATACTTGAATCGCTTTTATTACAATTGTTTGAGAATATGTAATAGGAGCAGACGACATATCAATTTTATCTGAGGGAAGCGGTAAAACATATAGTTGTCGCTCAACCAGCAAGGCACTATCCGTGATGCACTAAAATAGCCTGCCTAAATGTGTATTTAGATCTTTACCTTCTCCCAATTAACTTTAACAATTAGATATACTGAACCGCAGACCACCGAGCGGAGACCTATATCAAGGGCGTAACCAGAGAAGAATGTTTTATACGCACTATGCTGTTTTTTACAATTTACAGTGTTGATATTCTAAAATGGCAGGGCTGTACAAAAAAAAAAATTCAGCCACTTGTCCTGCAAAGATTCTCACTTGTCCCACTTTTCTGCACATCAAGTTTAACATGCGACAAATTTCAGAATTGTGACTGGGCTACCAGATTTGGAAGCTG